>CM027400.1:3851672-3914350 GCA_015711505.1 Sylvilagus bachmani | reverse complement strand
CCCCCCCCCCCCCCCCCCCCCCCCCCCCCCCCCCCCCCCCCCCCCCCCCCCCCCCCCCCCACACTGATGTCATGGCTGTCACCTCGCCCAAGACCCACGGATGGTTTGCCTGTGTTGACCACTGAATAAACGTGAGATTGGCTGCTTCTGTCCACATCGTGGCTTACTGACGCGGAGGAGACTGGCACAGGGCTGGAGGCCCGAATGAAACCGTGGGGAGAGAGGAGGAGGGGGGTGGTGCCCCTGCGTCCCAGTCCTGGGAGAACATCCCCCTCCCCCCACACCCTAGGCAGGCGCCCTGGGGACGTCCAGTCCCGGCGCTGTCTGTGCCCAACCTCAGAGCAGGAGCAGACAGGACACGCCACTGGGGGAAGTCATTTATTGGAAGCACTGGGTAGGGGAAAATCGGTTTCCTGGGCTGGGGATGGACCTGGCACCGAGGCGAGGGGCGGGAGCCCACCACCACCCACAGAGGCGCATGGTTGGGGGGGCCCTGCCTGGGATCAGGCTGCTGCAGGGACAGGGGTACATGTGTCCTCCCCGGTCAGCGCAGGGCGCGCGGCAGGCTGGGGGAGGCCACGCGGAAGCAGCGGTACCCCTCCAGCGCCGCAGGGAGCAGCAGCAGGCCGCTCAGGGGGTCCCTGCAGCAGCGCCCCATGGCCTCCTTGTAGCTCAGCCGCTCCTTGGAGATGGGGTCGGTCAGATCCTTCTCGTAGCTGGACTCGTCCTGCAGGAGCCGGGCCAGCTCCTCGCTGATCATCCCGCAGAGCACGGCCTGCGGGACGGGGATGCGGCCCGTCCTCTTGGGGTCGATGAGGCCCCCCGTCAGGTGCTGCACCCGCAGGTGGGGGAGCATGCTCTCCTGGGGCACCCAGCCTTTCTGCACGGCCTCGCCCACTGACAGACGCTTCTTGGAGACGGGGTCCTCGATGCCCGTGAAGGCCTTCTGGGCGTTGAGCAGCCGCTGCGTGGCCGTGGTCTCGATCAGCCCCCTCTCCACCGCCTTGTGCACGGAGTAGCGCTCGCGGCTCAGCAGGTCCACGATGCCCCCCGTGGCCGCCTGGGCCTCCAGCAGCTTCTGCCCGGTGATGGGGTCCAGCATGTTCTTGGCCACGGCTGTCTTGATGCTGCACTTGTTGTCCGTGGTGGTGTCGTAGACCCCGGCGATGGGGAAGCTGTCGTCGGCGAGCCCGAAAGAGAAGCCGGGGGAGCCGAGCGGGGACTTGGAGATGATGGAGCCGATGGAGAGCGAGGAGCAGGGCTTGGCCTCGCCGGCCACGAGCAGCGCGAACTCGGAGATGGGGAGGCGGCCGTCGCGGTACAGGTGGAACTCCTCCTTGGAGATGCGCCGGCAGCGCAGGGCGGCCTCGATTGAGTACTGCTTCCCGCTCTTGCGGTCCCGCAGCACAGACTCCTCCCCGCAGGGCCCCGAGGTGGTGACCTCCTCCCAGTCACACTCGAGCTCCTGAAGCTGCAGGTACTGGCCGCGGTCGATGACGCCCCTCTTGTAGGCCTCGTACGGGGACATGTCGGCGCCCGTCTCCGGCTCCAAGATGCAGATCCTGGTGGAAAGGTTGGTCTCGCGCGTCTGGGTCTCCTGACTGAGCTCCTCGCGGCTCACCCTGGCCTGCAGGTCGCGGAGGGTCCTCTCCTTCTCGTGGAGCTGGTCCTTCTGCCGCAGGATGGCCGCCTCGAGCTGCGACAGCTCCCGGCCTCGCTGGGCCGCCTGCTGCCGCTCGCTCTCCGCCTTCTCGCTCTCCGTCTTCGCCTCCTCCTGCAGCCGCAGCACCTGCTGCTCCAGCTCTCGCAGCTGCTGCCGCAGCCGCCCGCACTCCTGGCTCGCATGCTCCCGGGCCTCCTGCAGCTCGGCCTCCTCCCGCGACCAGGACCGCCCCAGCGCCTCGGCCCCATCAATGCGCTCCCGCAGGCGCCGCGCCTCCTCCTCCCGGGCCTGGCGGGCCGAGCGCGCCCTGCTGAGCGCCTCCCAGGTGCGCGCCCGCTCGCCCTCCAGCGCCCGGTCCTTCTCCACCCTGATCACTTCCTTGTAGATGGTCTTCTCCTGCGACTTGGCCGTCCGCAGGACGTCGATGCGGACCTGCAGGCCCTGCGACTCCCGGCGCAGCTCGGCCCCCCGGGCCTGCTCGCGCTGCAGGTCCCGGCGCAGGGCTTCGGCCGACTTCTCCACCTCCGGGTCCTTCTCCAGCTTCACCACCTCCTCCGTGATGATCCTCTCCGGCCCGGCGCGAGGCCGCTGCTCCAGCTCCTGGACGCGCAGGGTCAGCCTGCGCAGCTCCCGCTCCACGGCCAGCTTCTTGCCGCGGTCCTCCCCGAAGCTGAGCAGCCCCTCCTGCTCCTCCACGGCGGCCCGCAGCTGCTGCACCTCGCGCTCCAGCTGCCGCCGGCGGCCTGCCTCCTCGTCCAGGCTGCGGCTCAGCCGGCTGTGGTCCTCGCGCAGCCGCGGGTCCCTCTGCGCCACCACCACCTCCCGCACCACCAGCTTCTCCTCTGGCCGCCGCCTCTCCAGCAGCAGGTACTTGTTCTGCAGCTCGTGGAGAGCGTCCTCGGCGGCCCGGCGCTTCTGGGCCGCCTCCCGCAGCTCCTGGCGGAGCCGCCCGGCCTCCTTCTCCAGGACCGGGTCCTTCTCATGGCGCACCACCTCCTTGGTCACCGTCTTGGTCTCCACCTTGGCCCGCTCGCGCCTCCAGGCGTCGCGCTCGCCCCGCAGCCGGATGAGCTGCTCCTGGCCGCGCCCGTTGGCGTTGACCAGCTCGTTGAGCTGCGCCTTGAGCCGGTCGATCTCGCGCAGCACCTCGGGGTTCTTCTCGTGCCTCACCACCTCCTGGGTCACCTCCCGGAACTCCACCACGGGCTTCTGGGCCCGCAGGACAGCCAGCTCGGGCAGCAGCCGCTCCACCTCCTCCTCCACGTGGCTCCTCCGGCCCGCCGTCTCCTGCAGCTGGGCCTGGAGCCGCGCGATCTCCTGCTCGGTCTCCGGGTCCACGCGGAGGATCTCGTGCACGCGCTCCTGGAGCTGCACCTGGGGCTTCTGCGCCGCGGCTGCGCTGTGCCGGCCCCGCAGCTCCTGCAGTTCCTGGGCCAGCGCCGCGTTCCTGCCTCTCTCCTGCTGCAGGAGGCTCCGGAGCCGGGAGGACTCCTCGAGCAGCCCCGGGTCCTGCTCCACCGTCTTCACCTCCTTCACGATGACCTTGGGCTCCACCGCGCTGATGGCCCGCTCCAGGTCGGCGATGCGGGCCCGCAGCCCCGCCGCGGCCTCCTCGGCGCCCTTCCTGCGCGCAGCCTCCTCCTGGACCTGCAGCCTCAGGGCCCGGGCCGCCTGTGCCATTTCCGGGTCCCTCTCCACCTTAACCACTTCCTTCACCACCACCGTCTCCTTCACGGCGGCCTCCCGCCGCTCCAGCACCAGCAGCTCCTCCTTCAGCGCGGCCAGCCGGGCGCCCACGACGCCGCTCTCCTCCCGCACCTGCTGGATCTCGACGCCCAGCTGGGCCGCCTGGCCGTCCAGGCTGGGGTCCCGCTCGATGCGGGTGACCTCCTTGGTCAGCAGATGGGGCTGCCTGGCCTTCCTCTCGCTCTGCAGCCGGGCGAGCGTCTGCGAGGCGACCTCCAGCTCTGCCTGCAGGCCGGCCCGCCTCCTGCCCTCCTCCTCCACCTGCGCCTGCACCCTGGCCAGGCTGCTCTCCAGCTGCGGGTCCCGGTAGAACTCCACCGCCTCCCTCTCCTCCAGCCTCTCCACAGGCGGCTGGGTCCTCAGCCGCAGCAGCTGCGCCCGCTGCTCCTCCAGCTCGCGCTGCACCTGGGCCACCCGCTGCCTCTCCTCCTGCAGCTGCGACCTCAGCGTCTCCGACTCCCTCCCGGCCTGAGCCGGGCTCTCGGACGCCAGCGTGGCCTCGCGGCTCGCCTGAGTGTCCTCACTGAGCTCCTTCTGCAGAGCGAGAGGGAGAAGGCTTAGCTCCGGGGAGGGGGAGGGAAGACAGGAGCTCCCTCAGTCTACGCCCCGCCCTGACATCAGGGGCCCCTCCCTGCTTCCCGAGACGCCCGGGGGTCTCTGGAGGTGGAGCTGAGACCTGAGACGCGTGGACGCGGGATTCTGAGAGACCCAGCCAGTGGCACCGTGTTAGGACACTAGGCCATGGTCAGGCCAAGTTTGCATTTGGAAGTGTGAACAGGAGGGGGCTCTGCCTTCCAAAACAACTCTCTTTCCTCCACCACCCAGGCTCCCAGAAACGGGGCCATTCTCCTGGGGGGGGGGGGCGCTAGAGTACGGCTGGACTTGGGGAAGCCGCCGAGTCACTAGGAGCCACGGCGAGGGACAGAGCCCCAGGTGGCCTGGCCCCAGGGTGGAGCCTCGGGGGGGGGGGAGCAGGGTTCTCTGCTCTCTGGGCTTGCAGGGCCTGTGCCCCTGCCCAGTGGCTAAGCCGTGACCACACCGGACCCACCCTGGGGCGACTGCAGCCTGTGACACCTGCTGGGGGGAGAACGGGGCGAGAGGCAGGGGGAGGAGGAGGGACCCTCGCCCAGCTGGCGCGGGCGGCATCTCTACCTTCTCCAGCATCTTTCTAGCAAACTCCAGCTGCTGCAGCTGCTGCTGCTGCTCGGCTGCAACCTCGGTGTAGGCCTTGGCCAGGTCCTTCTCCTGAGGGCAGAGGGAGAGGGGGCAGGGTCAGCACGGCCTCAGGGCAGCAGACCTGGCGGAGGGACGGGCCCTGCCTCACCTGGGCCTGGACGCTGTCCTGCAGGGGGGCCACTCGGGGTTTCTTGGGGGCCGACACTGCCAGGGCGGGCTCCAGGGAGCAGCGGTAGGTGTCTGCCTGCAGCTGATAGTCCTGAGCAGGGGAGAGAAACCGGCCGCGGGCAGGGGGATTCGCTGGGCTGGGGGAGATGGGGCTGGGAGCGCGAGGCGGGCGCTGGAGGAAGAGACAAAGGCAGTGAAACCGCTCACCTGGAGAGCCCCCTGCAGGTCCTGGGCGAGGCGGGACACCGTGGCGCTGTCCTGCTGCCGACCCTGGATCTCCTGTACCAGCCTCTGGCGGGGAGCGAGCGCGGGTCAGAGAGCTCGCGAAACACCCCTCGCCCTGCCTCTCCCGCCCACACCCGCTGGGGGCCGCACCCCTGCCCTGGTCCATTGCTGGGGCAGAGCGGGGCCCTGATAGGGCTGAGGAAGGGGGTGCAGCAGCTGCCAGCAGCCCCGGGACCTCGTCTGAGCCTGCATCCCACTGCACACCTGGGAGCAGACACCCAGGTCAGGGAGGGCTCGCAGCCTCTCAGAGCCCCTTCGAGCCTTGGCCACTAGGGGGCGATATCGGTTCGGGCAGCTGTCCCTGGGAGGGAGGCCGCGGGCTGTGGAGGGTGGACCTGGCCCCAGCTCCGCGCGCCTGTCGCCATGGTGACCCCCGCCCGGCTCTCACCTTCTGCGCTTGCAGCTTGTAGGCGATCTGGCTGGGTCCGTCGCCCGGTCGCACCTGGTTCTGGGGCAGGTGCTCCAGCCAGGAGCTCAGGCTGTCCCTGCAGTTCCTGAACCGCTGGTAGGTGAGGCCGGCGTCCTGCACCATCTTCTCCCTGCGGGGAGGCCAGGCCCAGAGCAGAGGTGACGGCGCCCTCTGGGGACAGGTGTGCAGAGCCTGGGGGAGGCTGGGGCTGCCTCGTCCCTGGGTAGCTCGGGAGACCTGACCTACCCTCCTCACCCTGTGCTGGCTGGGCTTCAGAAGTGGACAGCAGAGGCCGGCGCTGCGGCAGAGCGGGTAGAGCCGCCGCCTGCAGTGCCAGCATCCCATAGGGGCGCTGGTTCAAGTCCCTGCTGCTCCACTTCCACTCTAGCTGGCCTGGGAAAGCAGTGGAAGATGGCCCAAGTCCTTGGGCCCCTGCACCCATGTGGGAGACCCAGAAGAAGCTCCTGGCTCCTGGCTTCAGATCGGCCCAGCTCCAGCTGTTGCGGCCATTTGGGGAGTGAACCAGCGGATGGAAGACTTCTCCCCCTCTACCTGTGCCTCTGTCTCTCTCTAACTTTGCCTTTCAAGTAAATAAATAAATTAAAAAAAAAAAAGTGGGTGACAGCTGAGTGCTGTCCACCCAATTTAGAGGGGATGGAACCGAGCCTCAGAGAGGTGAAGCCACCAGGCCAGGGTCACACAGCCTGGGTCCCACGGGCCCCCGGGGCCCAGCCGCTCACCGCAGGTCCAGCTGGTCCCCCACGGCGTGGTAGCGGTCGGTGAGCACCCGCACCTGGCGCTGCTGGCGCGGCAGGTCTTGGCAGAACTCTTGGAAGTTGTTCTGCAGTGCGCTGCACGCGTGCTCCGTGGCCTTCAGCTCCCGGTGCAGGCCCAGCACACAGGCCTGCTGCTCCAGCAGCACCCTCCGCTGGCGCTGGGGGGCGGGGAGAGCGACAGGGCGCCATGTAGAGCGGGGCTCCCAGGGACGCCCGCGTGGACCCCCCAGCCCGGCCGCTGCTCACCTGCAGCTCCACGACCCTCTCCTGCAGCGCCCCGGGGTCCCCAGAGAGGGGGGTCTCCTGCGCCAGAGCCAACTCGAAGCCCTGGATGACCTTGTCCGCGTCCCGGATCTGCCGCTCCAGACCCAGGGCAGCCTTGGCTCTGCCGCAGAGGAGGGGAGGGTCAGCCGCCCCCTCGGCTGCCGCCCGCCGCCCACGCAGCCGCCCTGTGGCCAAGCACTCACTTGTCCCCGTACAGGTGGCACAGCACCTGCACGTCGCTGTACTTGTTCTTGACGCTGTTGAGAGCCACGGGCAGCTGCAGGACGGCGGGGCCCACGGGCTGGGCCGTCAGAAACGCCTCGCACTCCCGCTGGGCCGCCTCCTTCTCGGCTCCCAGGCCCTGCAGGCGCTGGGCCGTGCCCTGGGGAGGGGCTCAGTCAGGGATCTCCGGGTGGAGCGTGGGGGTCCCTGCCAGTCCCTGCACGGCTGATCTGGGGCGGGCCGACCTCTGGGACCCTCGGTCTCCTCATCTACGCATGACTGACAGGCCCCTGGGCTCAGGCGCTCAGCTCAGTCTCTGCCTTGCTCCCTGCACTGTCACTCACGTGTCAGGCAGCCCAAGCCCGGCTCAGAGCACTCGGGGTCACGTCGGTGCCCGCTCGCCAGGCTCTGCCTACCTGGCTTCTAACCACGCTGCGGCAGCTGCCGCGAGCCTATTTGGGGATGGCGCCTCAGCTCTCACCCGCTCTGGGGAGCCAGGGAGCTGCTAGGGCCGGCTGAGGCTTTGCTGGGACCACCGCCTGGCGTGGAGCGTCTGTCCCCTCCCTTCCATGGGTGTGCTGGCCACCAGGCCCCTGATGCACACTGGGCCCCCGCGGAGCAGCCGCCTCCTAACATCCACCCTGCGGGCTGCCCAAGAATGTGGACAGTGTGGTTCGAATGCTTGAGGCCCAAACACAAACGGTGTTATTTGAACAGAAACCGGTTTGGAAACCACAGTGCCCCTCAAGTGGGGAAGGGCGGCTTTGGCCGGTGGCAGGTTCGGGGTGTCGGGCTCCCACGCAGAGAGCGGGCAATGCTGCAGCCTCTGCGGGAGGACCCTCCCCCCCCCCCCGCCCAGTGATGCCCCAGACCTCCCCACTGCTCTCCGGCGGCTGCCTGCGCAGCGGCATCACCACCCACATCCGCAGCTCCACCCCCTTGCGCCTGAAACCACAGCCCACAGAGGTCAAGGACTTGCCCGAGGGCATGGAGCCGTCCATGGGAGCCAGGAGGGGCACCCTCTTGCCTCAGCCCTGGACGCCCACTCCCCTCCTGCACCTCGGGCCCCAGCGCTGCTCAGCTCTTGCCTGCCCCTAAAGTGTGTGCCCCTGGGGGTGGGGGTGGCCACGCCCCGTCTCGCTGCCCCCGCCCGCCGCGCTCACCCACCTCATGACTGTGGATGCGGCCCTCTAGGTCCTCCAGCGGGGCAGTGCGGCTCAGCGGGGCCCGGGCCCAGGCCAGCACCTGCCTCTCTATCTCTCCCAGGTCCGTGTCCAGCTGGGTCATCCGCGTCAGGAGCTTCTGGGCCTGTGGGTCAGCTGGGGCCGAGCCGGCTGGAGCTGAGGGCAGAGGTGCTGGTGAGGGCTCAGGGCCTGCTAGGCCTCCCGGGTGCCCACAGAGCGTCCTGGGGTGGGGGTGGGGCTGGGAGGGGGATGGGCAGCCTGGACATGGAATCCCCAGAGCAGGTGGGCCAAACCCCAGGTCATCCCCTGCCCACACAGCCCCCAGAAGTGCCTGAAGTAGGGACCTGTCCCCTTTCTCCCAACAACCCTCCCCCGCCAGCGGGTACCCTGCTGGCCAGGCCGCGGGGGCTCCTCAGCGCTGGACTTCACGTCGCTCTGGACCGCGGCCAACTTCTGCTTCAGGGCCTGCAGCTGCGAGGCCAGGCTGCGACAGGAGGGGATCAGAGAGGGCCGGCCCCTCGCTGTCCCTCCCCAGCCCTGGGAGTCGCTGCCCCAAGAGACCGCAGCATTTGGCCCAGGGGCTGGGGGCACCGGCCTTGGGCGCCACCAGGCCCGCTCTGCCTCTGGAGGACACCTGGGCAGACCCACCTGGAGGCCCTGGCCACGGCTTCAGGGTCCGGCGCCGGGATGCAGAAGCAGGCGGCAGGCGCGCTCTTCATCTCCCCACCAGGGCCCCGCACGACCCAGGTGTGCGGGTCGGTGTTGTCCATCAGCGTGTACTGCTCTCCCCGCTGCAGCTGCACCTGCAGGGCCAGAGCCAGGGGCTGGCGAGAAGGCCAAGGCCAGGACGGGGTAGGGAAGGGAGGTGCTGGGGTGGTGGTGGTGGGGGGACGGGGCAGGTCAGAGCTACGACGGGGCGGGGCGGGGGCTGGGTAGGGGCAGGGACGGGGCGGGCCTGGGCTGGATGGGCGGAGCTTGTACTTCTCCTGAGTCCCAGTCACAGATGCTGTCCACGTGCAGGGTCTGCTGGGGTGGGCTCCTGCGCTGCGGCAGGGGGGCCACCTCCTGGCACTTCTTCCGCAGCTCCCCAATGGTCCTCTCCACCACAGCCAGCTGCTTCTCCTCCGCCTGCCGGGGCCCAGGCAACGGGGGCTCTGGCTGGCATCACCGCAGCCCAGCCGCCCCTCACCAACCCCAGGGGCTGGGCTTGGTCAAGGCCAAGTTGTGGGGCAGTGAAGTAAAGGTGGCCCCTCCCCGCAGGCCCGGGGCCCTGGGATCTGCTGGTTGGAGTGAGGGGTTGCCCAGCCCCACCCAGGCCTCCGAGTGGAAGCTGGAGGGTCTCAGAGGCCGCCCCCCGGGCTGCACCTGACACGTTGTGAATGAGGGTCAGAGCACGGGGGGGGGGGGGGCTTGCTGGGTTCAGGCCAGCCCTCTCCTGCCGCCACGTGGGGACTTGGGTGGGGTCTCGGGCTTCTCACCTCCAGCTGTCGCAGCAGCTCTGTGGGGGCGCCAAGGGGGTCCCCAGGGGCTGGCCTGTACTTGGTGTCCAAGTTGGAGTTGAGCTTCTCCAGGGTCTGGCTGACCGAGTCGGCCTCTTCCTGGAACTGAGACCACAGGTGGTTGAGGGCAGAGCCCGGGGCCACCTGCAGCCCACCGACCTGCAAACCTGAACCAGGAAACTGCAGACCAGCTACGGCCGCCCGGGCAGCGCGGCTTTTTAAACCGGAGAAGCTTGCAAAGGAGGCACCTTCGGTTCATCGGCCTTCAGGTTTTCAGTGTGTCGTAAAACGCCTGGTGCCCCACCCGCCATGTAGGGCCCCGTCGCCAGCCCCCCTCCAGGGCCAGGGCTGCTCTTGCCGGGATGGACGGCGGCTGGGCTGCACCTGACTCAGCCGCAGAGCAGCTGGGAGTGCGCTTTACGAAAACACCCCGTGGTTGGACGGTATTCCAGAAGTATTCTCAGTGGGTGTGAAAATGACACAGTGGGATCTACAGGAAAAATGCCCTTAAGCGAAAAAGGAAGTTTCTCCTCTTTAAAAGTGTATGAAGGGGCGGCGCTGTGGTGTAGTGGGCTAAGCCTCTGCCTGCAGTGCCAGCATCCCATAGGGGCGCTGGTTCGAGTCCTGGCAGCTCCTCTCCCAATCCAGCTCTCTGCTAATGCTCCTGGCAAAGCAGTGGAAGATGGTCCAAGTGCTTGGGCCCCTGCACCCACCTGGGAGACCCAGAAGAAGCTCCTGGCTCCTGGCTTCTGGCTCCTGGCTTTGGATCCACCCAGCTCTAGCTGCTGTGGCCAACTGAGGAGTGAACCAGTGGATGGGAGACCTCTCTCTCTCTGTCTCTCTCTCTCTCTGTGTGTGTCTATAACTCTGCCTCTTCTTTTTAAAAAAAAAAAAAAGCGTATGAAACGGGGCCTGGTGCTGTGGCGTAGCAGGTTGAGCCGCCACCTACTGACATCCCATACGCGCGCTGGTTCAAGACCCAGCTGCTCCACTTCCGATCCAGCTCCGTGGAGTTTCAGGCTCCAGGCTTCTGCCGCATGGCCCAGCCCTGTCTGCTGCAGCCGTTTGAGGATGGAAGATCTCTCGCTCTCTCTCTGTACCTCTGCTTTCAAATAAATAAATCTTAAAATAATAACAACAGAACGAAACATTCTGGGTGGAAACTTAAAAAAGACCCCGGTGTGCATGTGAGTGTTTGTGCTTGGGCAGCATCATCCTCAGGAGCCGTGTAGACGCCGTCCCTGACCCTGCCCCCTCCGGTGACCGTTTACCCGCGTGTACTGAGCAGGGTGCTTCAGGTCCGTGGGGAAATGGTGTGCAAAGCTCAGTCGGTTTTTGTGCAAAAATAAAACGGAAGCACGGGCAGTGCGTGGGATCCACACGTGTTTCCCGACAACGTGCCCGAGACCCCTTGCGGGTGAGCCCCCGCCTTATGCAAAGGAAGTCAGGAGTCAGCTTTTACCACCACCACCCCGCTGGCGGGGGCCGGCCTCCCACGCCCACCGGGCCTTGGTTTCCCAGGCCTGGGCTCACCGGGCGCCCTCGGGTGGGGGGGCCCTGGGCTCATCCGGCGCCCTCGGGTGGGGGGGCCTGGGCTCATCCGGCGCCCTTGGTGTGGGGGGGATGGCTGGTTTCCCAGGCCCGGGCTCACCCGGCGCCCTCGGGTGGGGGGGATGGCTGGTTTCCCAGGCCCGGGCTCACCCGGCACCCTTGGGTGGGGGGGCCCTGGTTTCCCAGGCCTGGGCTCACCGGGCGCCCTCGGGTGGGGTGGGGGTTCTGGTTTCCCAGGCCCGGGCTCACCGGGCGCCCTCGGTGGGGGGGCCCTGGTTTCCCAGGCCTGGGCTCACCCGGCGGTAGTCCTCGACATGCTGCAGGTGGCTCTCCTGGGAGATGCACAGGTTCAGGAAGTTCTGCCACTCGGTCTTCAGGGCCTCCTGGTGGGCCTGGGCACAACGCGTGGAGCCCTCGCACTGGTCCTGGGCACCTGCCCCCACCCCGCCCCTCGGGCAGCCCGGGCGGTGGGCGGGGCCTGCGCACCTGGATGGGCCCCACGGCAGGGTGCCCGAGCGCGGCCATGCTCTCTCCGTCGTCCTCCAGCTGGTTCACGCTCTGCTCCTGGCTCAGCAGCTCGTGCTGCTTGAAGTGCTGCGGGCGGGCAGCGTGGTGAGCGCCGGGACGCCCCCCCCACCAGTCCCGGGCGCGCCCAGCCCAGCCCCACCCCGCTTCTCCCCCGCTTCTCCCCCGCCCACCTCGTACTCCCGCCGCACGCCCGCGGGGTCAGCCATGAGGTCGCTCCAGTCCTGCTCCAGGATGCGGCGCTGCTGCTGGGCCAGGGCGCCCAGCTGTCGCGTGCAGCCCTGCAGGTGCGTGTACAGGCTGCCCAGGCTCTGCCCGCGCCACGAGGCCGCCTTCTGTGCTCCGGACCGGCGGCCGTGAGAGGTGGGGAGGGCGCAGGGGGCGGCCAGAGGCCATTAGGCCGCGCTCCGAAAACCCTGGCCCCACAGGGGTTCGGGCGGCCCGGCCACGCCCGCCCCCAGCCCTCCCTAGCACCTGCTCACCAGGAGGTCCCCGTATTGGCTCCTGATGGTGCCGGCATCCTGCCTCCAGCAAGGGGGGAAACAGGCCGGTGAGAGAGAGGGCACTGTGGGATCCCGGCCGCCCCCCCCCCCCGCCCCGACAGAGGGAGGAGGGCACTGTAGGATCCTGGCCACCACCCCCCCCCAGACAGAGGGAGGAGGCTGGGGCGGGGCGGGGCAGGGCAGGGGCTCACCCACCGGGCCCGCGAGGCTCCGCAACTGCTGCCCATAGGCCTCGATCTCCCGCTGCAGAATGTTGTGCTCGGCGACCTGCTGCTCCAGCTCCGCCATGCCCGGCCCGTACTGGCCGTCGCAGACCTGCTTCTGCAGGAGAGCCGGCCCTCAGGTCGGCCCCAGGGACGTGACGTGCGCCGGGCCAGCTGGGCAGCCCCAGGGATGAGGGCCGGGCCAGCCGGGCAGCCCCAGGTGGCTGCTGCTCCCCAGAGGGCCCCCACTGGTTCCCAGGACTCGGTGTCGCACCGTGAGAAGCCTCCCCTCTTAGCCCTGCCCGGCCTGTGACCCGCAGCCTCTGCACCTGCTGCCTGGGCTCGGGGCCCTCAGCACACCCCCAGGCCCAGGCCTTCACCGATGCCCTCCGTAGTGAGCACAGCTCCACAGCCGGTGCTCCGAGGACAGGCGGCCGTGCCCACTTGCCCAGAAAACCCCTCTCCCTGTGGCATCCCGGGAGCCCTCCCACCTCTGAGACCGCTTCATGCGCCTCCTCCTCCAGGATGGCTTCCCTGCCTGCCCTGTCTGCCTCAGCTTCCCCTTCCCCAGCCCAGGCTGAGACCCAGCTGTGCGTTGCGAAGGCGCCCGAGCTGCTCGGGGGCGTCCCAGATGCTGGGGAGCCCCTCACCTGCTTCTGCTCCAGCACGCGAGCCCAGTCCACCCTGGGTCCCACGTCGGGCGGCAGCACCATCTTCTCGTACAGGGCGCGGTACTCGGCACACTCCTGGGTCACCCGCTCGTGCAGCTGCTTGATGCTACCAAGGAGACGCCACAGGTCAGCCCCAGGCCTGGGTCTTCCCCAGGGCCCAGCGCTCCCTGCCCGGAGCCGCGCGCGCCCCACTCACTCCTTCTCAATCTCCTCGGCCTGCGGGTGCTTGAGCCTCCGGGCCTTGTCCACGTCCAGGAAGAGGTCCTTGAGCAGCACCTCGGCCTCCTTCAGGCTGCGGCCCGTCTCCTGCTGGTGCTGCAGGGCCCGGTTCTGCTGGCCGTTCAGCCGGTCCTGTGGGCAGGCGGCGGCAGGAGCCTCGTGGGAGCCCCGCTCCCTACCCCCAGGCCTTGCTGGCCCCAGCTCAGACCCCGGATGTACTGGCCGACCCCAGGGCTCACATAAGCAGAGAACCTGGCTCATGGCATCCCTGGGGCAGGCGACAAGGACATCAGGGGAGCCTGGGCCCCTCCAGGGAGCTCGCCGTGGACGTGGGGAGGGGGCAGTGAGGACAGGGGTCTGTCCACCTGAGCATGACGTTCACTGCTGCCCGGGCCTCACCTGCTGCAACCTTTTCTGCGTCTCCAGGATGTCCCTCTCCACCTGGTCGGCGTTGGCTTGCATGCGGGAGATGAGCAGGGCCAGTTCCTGGGTGGCAGCCCTGGCGGGTGGTGGGATAGAGAGTGGCCTATGGAGAGGCCCCTCTGTGCCCCCCTGCCGTGGGGGGTCCCCTGCCCTCCCACAGCCTGGGGACGCTGAGATACTCAGTGTGGGGGGGTAGCGCCAGCTCCTGCGAGAGGGTCCCAGGCAGGGGCGGCTCTGTGCAGCAGGTGCACCCCAGGCCCTCCAGCCTCGGCCGTCTGTCTGGGCAGCCAGTGCCCGACCCTGCCCAGCCGTCTGCCCTGGTGGGTCAGGGCCCGGGAGCGGCAGTGTGTCCCCCACCCCAGCTTCCTACTGCTCAGCCTGCAGGGGGCCCTGCCAGTGTCGGGGCTTCAGCGGGCACCTGGAGGGGCGGGGGCGGCCGAGAGCTGGCCTGGGAGCCCCGGGGTTCTCCAGATTCGGGCTTCAGAGCCCGGACTGGAAAGTGGCTTGCTGTGGGCCCACAGGGTAAGCCTTGCTTTGCACCCCAGGCAGTGTAGAGCGCCTGCTGTGTGCACTCACTCACTCTCTAGGAGTCAGACCTAAATACGTGCAGGCCTAGCACTAAAGACGCCTGCGTCCCACCCTGGACGCCTGGGTCTGTGTCCCGGCTCTGCTCCCGATTCCAGCTTCCTGCACCCTGAGAGGCGGCCGGTGACGGTTCTGGTCTCCGGGTCCCTGGCACGCGGGTGGGAGACCCAGATGGAGTTTCCAGCCCCGGCCAGGGGCTGCTGCAGGCATTTGGGAAGTGAACCAGCCGAGAGAGAGAGCGAGAGCGAGAAAGAGAGACAGCGCGTTCCCTCTCTGCATCTCAAATGAAATAGAATAAAATAAAAGCGGGCAGAGTGGTCCCCGGGGTCACAGTCCTGGAGAAGGGGACGCCTTCACCGCGATGGACCTTAACCTCGAGCCAAAGGGGCTCCGTGGCCGAGACAGCCTGGGCTTGCTTCCTTCTCCAGTGCGCCCGCTGTGTGGCCTTGGGCAAGTGACTCAGCCTCTCTGTGCCCCAGCTGCCTTATTTGTGGAGGGCTGTGGAGCGCACTGGAAGATCTCTCCCACCTGACGCGCTCAGTGCAGAGCCCGCCCCCGGGACTGTGAAGTTCCATGGCCCTGTCGCGGCTGTCCCCTGCCTCCAGCAGTAGGCGCTCAGCCAGCATGGCTGGACCAGTGCACTGCACAGCAGGGGAAGGGGGCCCTCCAGGGGCTGCAGCCCCGTGGGCAGAGCCTCGCCCGGCAAGGCCCTCACTGCCCTGAGCTGCCTGGAGAGGGCGCTGTGGCCCCCCGGGAGGGCTGCTTCCCCCAGGAGCCGCCCACGGCTGCCGGCTGGGCTCAGGCGCCCAGGGAGGACCCGGGGCTTAAGTACCGTTCCTCCCACCCGCTCAGACGCCCGGATCCCTCTCAGGGTGCTGGGTGCCCCCACCCTGCACCAGCCTCTCTCTGCTCTTGTCTCCACCCCCGGCACCCAGGCGGGCTGCCACCCGCACATGCAGAGATGGTGGCCAGTGAGCAGGAAGAATGCGGCGGGCCTGGCTGAGGTGGGTGACCCGCGGGAGGCACAGCGCCCCCTCCCCGACACCCACGGGAAAACTCTGGGGCAAAACCCTAAGGCCCAGGACGAGAACACTGGGCAGAGCAGCAGCTCGGGCGGGAGGCTGCACGGCCCCTCCCTGCACCCAGGCCTCCCCCGCACCCCTGCTTGGTCCTTCTGCCCACTCTGTGCCCAGGGCCGCAGGGACATCTAGCCACACGGAGCGTTGCAGGCAGGGCTCAGAGAGGAGCCAGGCTCCCCCGTCTCCCAGCCTCCCTGCGCCCAGCTCCTCAATCCTATGGCCCCCAGGCCATCCTGGTCCCCCGCCAGTGCTGGGGCTTGCCAGCTCTCCCCCCTGCCTCCTAGGCAGGAGACGGTCCACCCCTGGGCTCTTGGACTCAGGACACCAAACACCAGCCCTGGGCTGGAGCCCTTGAGGCTGGTTCCACCGGACCCAGCTCCCCGCCCTGCGCCCCTGCTCACCTGCTGTGCTTGCTGGGGGAGCCCTTGGCCGAGGAGCCCTTGGCTGGGGAGCCCTTGGGGGACCCCTTCCCATGGGCACCTTTGCTTAGCCCCTTAAACATGATGCAGAGATGGGTGGCGGCTCAGGCTGGGCTCGGCCGGCGGGCGGTGGGCGAGCGTCCTCACTGGTTGTGCACTCGGGCTCTGGGGAGCTGGGGCGGACGGGCGGGCACCCGGGAAAGCAGTTTCTGGAGGCCCCTCCCCACAGGTGCGGCAGTGAGCGGCTGCGCCCAGGGCCGCTGCGCATGCACCGCGCTGGGCCGCACTCAGCCCGCTCCTGCACAACCAGTCTGGGAGGAAAGGGCACAGCCCGGAGGCGGGGCGCCCAGCCTGCCGACTCCCACAGGGGTTTGGACTTGTTACACCCACATGCCCAGAGGGAGCCTGCAGCCGTCACACCCGGGTGGGGAGACAGCCGGGCCAGGCGGCGGGGACCAGAGTCGGACCACGCATGCACGCACAGGCTCAGGGAGAGCAGCTCAGCCCGGGGCCCCAGCCCGGGGCTCGGGGTTAATAAACACGTCCAGCCTGCACGGAGAGGCCCCGCTATCAGGCAGGCTCCCACCCACGGCTCATGCCTGCCAGGAGAGGTGGGGCCGCCCCGCCCGCCAAGGCCTGGCTCTCTGCCCCCTGACACCACCCTGGACATCAGCCGTCCCGTGGCCCCTCATGTGTCCTTGGCTCGGAGCCTGACGCAGTAGCACGTGCTTCACCAGGATGCCCAAAAGACCCTCAGGCCAGGACGCACGCTGGACGCACTCCCCCAGGTGCCCCCTGCCCTGCCTTCCCAGGGCCGCTGAGCCTTCTGGGAACCCCCTGTGCACCCCACTGCCTCCCTGCAAGTGGCCCTGGTGCTTCTCCAGAGTCAGGCCGGGTGCCGGCGTTGTCCAGCATCCCAGAGGGCACTGTTCCACTACTGACCCGGCTCCCTGCTGACCAGCCTGGGAGGCAGCAGAGGACGGTCCAAGCGCTTGGCCCCTCCCCCTGAGTGAGACCCGGTTGGAGCTCCTGGCTCCTGGCTTCAGCCCGGCCCAGCCCTGGCCATTGTGGTCATTTGGGGAGTGAACCAGCAGATGGAAGATTTCGGTCTCCTTCGATCACTCTGCTTTTCAGATAAATAAAATCTTTAAAAGAAAGAAAGATTGGGTGGCCGCCAGTTTAATGGTGCACTCAGGGTCAGGGTGCTATAGCCTCTGTCTACGGTGGCCCCTGGGGTGGGCAAGGAGGTGGTGGGTGCCCCCAGCCCCACCTTCCCAGGCGCACATTTCCCTGCCCAGCTCAAGGCCCCTCGTGCGCAGTCCTGGTACAGGCAGGGCCGGAGGGGGCACGGGGAAGGCGCAGGCACTGCGTGGAGTGGGGCACCCCCACAGGAGACAGCCGTCCCAGCGGACTGGGGGACTGAGCCGGCCAAGTGCCCAGTGGGACAGAAAGGCCCGAGTCCCTCTGGCTGCATCTCAAGGACAAGCCCCCCAGCTCGGCCCTGGAGGGGACCAGGAGCGCCCTGTTCCTAGAGGAGGAGGGGCTGGCAATGGCACTGAGGCCCAGAGAGGACAAGCGGTGACCAGCAGACAGGTGGTCCCCAGCGTCCCCGGCTCCACGCTGGGTGTGAGCTGTCGCTGGAGAGGCGCCCGGCTGCCCCCAGCTCCTCTCCCCACTTGGCTCCTGGTGACGTTTCCCTCCACCCTAGCGGCTCTTGGAAGGCTCCAACACCTTAAACGCCGTGGTTAGGGGGCTGCGGGGTCCGGGCCGGCCCTCCCACCAGCCTCTTTTGGAGCCCACACAGCTGCCCGCACCCTTGACGTTGGGCCCTTCTGGGGAGGCAGCGGCCAGGAGAGGCGGGGCCAGGGGAGCGGCCAGGAGAGGCTCTGCGGAGCCAGGGCTGGGCGGGGAGCGGGTGGGGCGGCAGGCGTGGCCCAGGGCTGCAGCAGCCTCTCCTGCCCACACAGAGGCTGGGCTGATTCACTGCAGATCGAGGGGGACTTCCTGGCGCCTGCTGCCCGGCGCCTGCAGCTGGGCCGAGGGCAGGACCCCAGGCCCTGGGGTGGGGCGGCAACCCCGGCCCCCAGGAGTGAAACCCTGGAGGAAGGAGAGGCATGGCGCCCCCTCCCCCCAGCTGTGGTCGCCGACCCCAGTGGCCACAAGTCCTGTTGGCATTTGAAGGGCCTGGCCCAAGCTGAGACGGGCTGTGTGGCTAGAATTCACACCGACTTCCTGTGGAAAAGGGATGCAAAAGATCATATCCTGTGCTGATGTGACTGCTCGGACGGGGTTGAACGGAATGTGTGTGTTTAATCCATCGCCCGCCATTTGCCGATTGTGGTGTGGGTCTAGGACACAGTCAGTTATGGGCGCCGTCTGCAGCTCACTGTGGACGCCCATCGGCAGCCCTGGCCTGAAGCTGGACGGGGGCCTTGACCTTCAGCCTCTACAGGTTTCAACCTTTTAAAAAGATTTATTAATCTGAAAGAGTAGCAGAGAGAGAGGGGGAGGCAGAGATCTTCCGTCTGCTGGTGAACTCTCGGAATGCGGGCAACAGCTGGGGTTGGGCCAAGACGGAGCCAGGAGCCAGGGACAGGCGACATCCGTCCCGATCCCCATCCCTCGCCCCTGGGTCAAGGGCCTGCTTTCAAGATCCCAGTGAGTCCTCCCTGCCCCGGCCCTGGCTTCCTACTTGAGAACGAACGATCCCGGCGAGGCTGGCGTCTGGTGGCAGTGGAGCAGATTAGGCCGCTGCTTGCAACGCTGGCATCCCACATGGGCACCGCTTTGAGTCCTGGCTGCTACACTTCCGATCCAGTTTCCTGCTAACGCACCTGGGAAGGTGGCAGAAGACGGACCGAGTCCCGGGCCCCTGCCACCAGTGTGGGAGACCAGGATGGAGTTCCTGGCTCCTGGCTTCAGCCTGGCTCAGCCCTGGCTGTTACAGCCATCTGGGGTGTGAACCAGCGGACGGAAGCTCTCTCTCTCCCCAACCCTCTCGATCTTCCAGAAATGTCAATCAATCAGCCTCAAATAAACATATAAATAAATCAAAAGACCCCCAGGGCCCCGCCCAGTCCTGTGCTCGGGCAGCTTTGAGTGGCAGCGCGCTGATCCCCGCAGCCCGGAGCTCCAGGCTGTCTCGGTGGTCACGGCCCAGGGCCCAGAGGGAATTGGACTGAAATTGGTGCAGCTCCCAAAGGCTGAAGCTGCCGCGCATGTGCACAGCCAGGCCACAGCGCAGCTTGGCAAGTGCACCTGGGCCTGGGCCCTCCAGTGCCCCTTTCTCCTCCGCCCGGGGGGACTCCTCAGGGAGGGTGTCCTTCTCTCCGCTCGGGCAGGCGGTGCCCTTTGCTCCTCCGTCCCGGGAGACGCGAGCTGCCTGCCTCCCGCGTGCTCGCCGAGGACGACAGGCTGCGCCAACGCAGGAAATGGCCTTGTTTGCCCAAGGGCTCTGCTGCCAGACCCTTGGACCGACGCTGAACCACAGCCTCTCTCCCTTACGCTGCCTCTGCCCGCTGAGGCCGGGGCCGGGGGAGGGGCGCGGTAAAGGGCCACAGGTGCAGCTGTGGGGGTGGAGACGGTGGGCAGGGCCTTCCGGGGGAAGCTCTGGGCCGCGAAGCTGCCCCCTGGAGAGACAGAGTTCTGCTCAGAGCAAGGTGAAGCCGACCCTGCCCGGCCCGCCTGACTGGGCCAGCGCGGGAGGAGGGGTGCAGGCGACTGTTTTTGGGGCCTCCCACATGGAGGGTCCGGAAGCAGCCATCAGAGCAAAGCCCCAGACGCAGCCAAACTCTGTCCGGAGAGCAGGCTTCCCGCCCTGGACGGCTGGGCACAGGCGGCTGCGGGGCCTCCCTGCCGCCTCTGACAGACCTCGGCCGCCAGGTGCGCGGGCCTGTGGCGTTCAGGTCCACGACCGGGGATGTGGCAGTGGCCGGAGTCCCGCAGGCCACGCTCGGGCAGCAGGGATGGGTGACACCCGGCCCCACCGCCGGACTGAAGAGCAGGGAGTTTCATGAGACACAAAAACGCAATCCCTAACCTGCGTCTCTAGCCAGCACGGTGGAAAGCCGGATCTGAACTGCGAAGTTCACCAGGCCATGCCCCAGACGGCTCTGGGAGAGGGAGGAGGCGTGTGCAGGCCACTCAGGGCCCGCCTTCCCTCAGGCACCTGCTCGCTGCCGGGCAGCAGGGAGCAAACACCGCGACTTCTTCCTCCGGGGAGACCCAGGACCCTCGTCGGCCGGGGGACGGAGCCAGCTCAGGCTCCCGCAGGGCCACGCACCAACAGGCCTCGGGCGGGATCCATGCACCTGAGACCTGGGCTCCCGCCTTCGCTACTGCCACTCTTCCTGGGCTGTGTGGATGTCACGGGCTCCGCCATTCCACAGGGGGAGCCTGGCTAGCGCCCGTCGGGTGCCTGTGGAGTGTGTGGCTCCCCTCCGGCTGGGGAGGACCTGTTCAACCCGAGACGGCCAGAGAACACAAAGCCGCAGTTCCTGGGGTTGAGCAAAACCACGGTGGAGAGACAACTCCCGTCCCCAGCCGAGGCCGCGCTGCCACGTGGGGGGACTGCTGAACGAGGGGAAGGGGTCCCTGCCTGCCTCAGAATCCCACCTATACAGTGAGCGCCAAGGGACCAGGCTACGCCCCCAGCAGCTGGAAGGGGTCCCACAGGGGTCCCCATCAGTAGTCAGTCACTGGGAGGGGTCCCACAGGGGTCCCCATTGGTAGGTCCATCACTGTTCGCCACTTGGCACTGTTTTCTGTAACTCACACCAAACGGCACCTCCTGACAAGAGCCCGCGCCTGTGCCAGTGGTGCCTCCAACAGCCGCAGGCGGTCTATACGGTGCTCTCCACACTGCTGTCTGGTCCACACGGCGCTCTCCACACTGCTGTCTGCTACCTGGGTAGTCCCCCAGCCGGGGCCTCTCCCAGCTCCGCCTCTGGCCCTCACCTAACGCCTAAGACCAGAGGCTGGATCCTTCCAGCTCGCACGGCCGGGACGCAGGCGGCTGGCGGTTTATTCTGTTTTGCAACACGGATCCATTTTACAGCTAAATCTGGTTTCCATCTCCCCTGTAGCAACAAACGTCTCTGGGGGAAAAAACAACGAAGCTCGAACCAACACACATTTTTGCTAGAGTGTTCCAAGGATTTCAGGGCTACAGACAGCAACGCGCTGCCTAGAATCTCGGTCAGTCAGCTGTGCATGCAATGAACGAGCCTAGGCGGTGACAAGCTCGTGCTGCCACGGCGACGGCAGCGAGCAGAGGGGGCCGTGGCGGGCACAGTGCCACCACGGGCTGTCCCCTCCAGGCCGTGGTGCAGGGTCAGCCCCCCCCCCCAATGGGAACCAGGCTCTGGGCGCTACATCTCAAACAGGAATCCTAGAATTCTCGATTTGGTGAATCAGGAGACAGGAAGGGAGGGGCCATGGCCAGGAGACCGAGCACCTCCCCGCCCCTCTCCCCCAAATGCAGCCATGGTGCCCCGTGCGTGCCTGCGGGTGGAGGCCATCAAACCCCAAGGGAGCAAACGGCGCGTGGCCACCGCGACCTCAGGAAGGTTTCAGGAGACTGCACGCAGCTTCTCCTTCTCCCGGCCGTTGGAGGACAGAGCACTCCCAGGGACCCAGCCCGCTGATGGCACCGGAGCCACCCTGGAGGGGGCAGCAGGCCATGGGCTTAGGGCCACCACCCAGCAGTGTGCAGGCTTCAGGGGAACAAGGGCCCGGCTTGGAACCCGAGTCCATCAGAGGCAGCGCTGCTGCCCCGGGCTGAGAAAGGGCTCCTGCCTTCGTCCAGGGCTGCATGGCGCAGCCGCGAGTGAGCCAACGGGCGGCCTCAGCCCGCCGGGTCTGTCCTTGCAGGAAAACGTGCACTCTGCACTGAGCCTAGGGCCGGCCGCCTCCGCTTACGGCCTCCGCGGCTGACGACAGTGCAGGCGGGAGTTCCGAGGGAGCAGGGGAGAAGCGCTGACAGCCTGCGGGGCCAGAACCGCGGCGCGGCTGGGTCCCAGCACAAGGTGGGCTGGAGGCTGCCGGCTCAGTCAAGCCTGAGGCGGGCCTCTTGGAGCTGGAAGACGCCCAGGCGTGGGCCTGCGCCTGAGGCCGGGACTGTGCAGCCTCACGTGGAGGCAGACACCGCCAAGCGGAACGCACGGGTGAGGCTCTCACTCGGCTTCCCGAGGCTCCGCAGGAGGTCCCACTTCGCGGCGCCTGGACGCCACGCCACGCGATTCCGACACGCCTGCCTCATCTTCCCACGGTCCTCCAGCAGATTCCCACAGCTGGCGGGCACACGGGAGGCAGGCCGCGCCTGAGCTGGGATCCCACCTCCAAACCACGCTCCCGGATCTCGGGCCACGCAGCCTCTCTCCAGCTCCTCGCCCGCCCCGCCTCCGAGCCGACGTGTCTTGTGGTGGATCTTCCCGCGGGCATGGCGACTCAGCGGTGTCGGGTGCATCTCAGGGCTATGTCTCTTCCCTTGCTTCCTGACGTTGTTTTGAGGCTCCATCACTGATGCTGAGATGGGAATTTACAGAAAGGTGACTCAGGAAAACAAGCAGAGGCCAAGGGAGGAGGCTGGACCGCGATAGCATCTCCAGATTACAGGCCGGGAGCCCTCCAGACAGCGCATCTGCTTCTGGCATCAGCCGCGCCCAGCCGAGGGGTCAGGACCCTAGACCTCCCCAGGCCCCAGGCCCCGGAGAACTGGGATGGGAGGGGGGACATGTAACAAATGGGCACAGTCTCCATCATCTTTGCTTTAATAGATTTGGCTTCATCATTCGAGAGTAACATGTTTCTTCTAAAAATAGAACGTTCTGCTTGTTCTGAAACGTGAAGGGGAGTAAGGCTGACCGCCGCCGCCTGTCACGGGCAGACGTCCTGAGGGGCTGGGAGGGACTGGGGATGCTCACGGCCGGGACGAAGACACAGGACGACATGCTGCACAGCCCATCCGTGCCTGTGGAACCCCTGAACACACCACTGACCTCAGGGGACCAGCACGGCCCACGAGGGGCCACCCAGCCGTGGGCACCCCCTCCAGGAAGTACAGGACACACAGCGACCCCGTACACAGCAGCCGGAAGCTGACAGGGTGCCCTTCTAACACAACGGTCAAGAACGGAAGTGCGCACACACGACGTAGCAAGGCAGGGCTGCCTGGGCAGTGCAGACCGGGATTTAATGTGGGACGGATGGGACTCGCAGGCACACCCCCGCCCCCGCGGCACAGCCGGGTTAGCTCCTGAACCCGAAGATGCCCTTGATGTAGCCGGTGAGGCCGCTCTTGGTCTTCTGCTCCAGCTTGTCCTCCAGGGGAGGGAAGGCCACGTGGTTGAGGGCCAGGTCAAAGAACAAAGGCTTGCAGGGGATGGGCTGGAAGCCCGGCGGGAAGTGCACCAGGTTGGCTTGCTTGGTGACAAGGGAGGGGTCCAGGCAGAATGTCTCAAACCGCTCCACCAGAGGCTGCAAGGCCAACCGAGAGGAGTCTGGGTGTGAGTCAGAGAAGCCTGGGAGGGCACCTGCTCTGTGCCCGCTCCTTCAACCCCCACCTCCTCGGCGAGCTGCCGTGACGTGCCCACCCTGTAGTGAAAGTCACCGAAGCCTGGAGGGGCTACGTGAGGGGCACAGGTCTGGCAGACACCAAGTGAGAGCTCCCACCCACGGGTGCTACTCTGCACAGCAACAGGTCCCCGCACCTGCTGACTAAACAGGCCGCCTCGGGTCTGCGAGCTCCAAGATGGAGGGAAGCAGGGGCTTCCTCAGAACTAAAGGCCCCCGTCCACACCAGCCACAGCCAGCGGGGCACTGGCTCCTCAGAGGCCGGAGCCCGCTCACCTTATTGTCTTTCACTTGGGAAGCCGGCTCTGTCTGGTGGCTGTCATTTGCATCTGAAAGTTTCACAAGGACAGGGACACAGCAGGTTAGGACAGCTGTCCAAATCCTAAGACAGAGGAGGCGAGTCGGACCCTCCCTCCTCCCCACCCAGGCGCTAAGGAGACAAACATCCCAGACCCAGTGTCCTCGGCCCAGGGCGGCTGGCACAGCTGAGGCGGTCGGGGGAGGAGGGACAGCAGAGTCTCCAAACCCTTCCACCGTCTGATGCTTCTGCGGCCCAAGTAACGGCCAGGACAAGCAGAGAGCCTTCCAGATAAACCCAAACAACCCCGTGCAGCCTTTAAAGAGCAGAGCAGAGGGCGGGAGGGGAAGCGGGGACGGGGCTCACCCAGGATGGCAGCGGCCTGCAGGGAGCACTTCTCCGAGCGCACTTGCGTGATGAGCTGCTGCACGTCGGGCAGGTCCTGCAACGACTCAGAGCGCATGCCCTCAGCAGCTGGGGGCCCGAGGCCCCTGACTCACCTGAGCTAAGACCCACGGGGGGTCACGGGGCTGTACGCCTTCTCAGCAGTTCCCCCTATTTATGAACACAACCTAGCCTGCTTTAAATGGGTGAAGACGCGACGCCTGGGACAGTCCATGACGACACGGCTGAAACCCATCACTGCCAGCTACCTTCTAAGCAGGTTGTGGCCCTGCCGATTCAACGCCCCTGGAACACTGCGGTCCCCAGAGCGAAGGACGGGGGGGGGGGGGTCACAGTCGCCGTCACACTTGCGACAGCAGCAGCGCTGAGCTCCAGAACCTGGCTGAGTCCAAGCCGCAGCCTGACAGCAACGACCTCACAAGGCCTGGCCATCCCAGGCGCCTGCATGCCCCCGTCTGTCCTACTTCCTCCCGGAACCCTGGGCACTCAAGGCCCAACAGGTGTTTGTAAAGCACCGCTCTTCTCCCTGCAACGGGCACAGCACACCGCCTGCTGCAGCCCACAGGGCATCCCTCCGGGTGCTGCACGCCCCCCCCCCCATCTGCCCTTGCGTCCGGCATCTCGGACTTCTTTGTCTTCACGCCCAGCTCCTGCGTGCAAGTCTTGCTCTCTGAAAACAGAAACCAGGTCCGCTCGTTCTCCTTCTCACGGCCACACAGTGCAAGCTCTGACAGAAGAGCTATGCGCGTGGACTTGTGATGACTTTCATCACATGGACTGGTCAGCTTTTCTGCCGTCTGTCCTTATAAAATACAAGTGGATCCTTCGGCCCAGTCCTGTTTTAACAAGCTCGCATCATAATAGCAGGACACAGCTTCGGCAGCTCGCTGACATCAACAAGTAGTAAAATCAAGCGAGCCCCGAGAGCGGCCAGTCTGCACGCCGGCGGCGCTCCTCGGGCCAGCACACACGCCTGCACGCTGCGCTGCCGGTGAGGCTGCAGATGCTAACTCCGGCGGTGGGAGGGGGTCTGTTTCCTCAGGGGCTCCCAGCTTCACTGCGGTCAGACTCCCTGTGGGGCTTTGAAAATCCCCCTCCCCCGACCAGAATCTCTAGGGGAAGGATACCCATATCCCACATATCCACCTTTAAAAACTCTTGCCAGGCAATTCCAACTGCAGCCAAATCTCAAAACAGCTTTAGGTTTTGTTTTGTTTTTCTTTTTCAAAGCCAGAGAAATGGCTTTCCTTCTCTGTACTGAAATCTCCCCCAAGCCGGGAACGGGGCCGTGAGCCAGGCGGCCTGCAGCTCTCGGGCCGTCAGGGTCACACCAAGTCCAAGGGCGACTGGAGACAGCTGGGGAAGGGCCCAGCGGGTGCCCCCTCCAGCCCCGACCCCGCGAGGAGAGCGGCGGCTCACCTTCAGGCTGTTCTTGAAGGCTCCCGCGTCAGCGTGGACCTCATCCGCGTACTTCAAGACCCGATCATACAGGACCAGGGCTTCGCTCCACTTCTTCACCAGCACATAGGACTGAGCGATGAAGAAGCACCTGGGGGAAGGGAGCGAGGCTCTCCTGTAGCTCAGAGCGAACTGCACAGCTGGAAGCCGGCTCTCAACGCAGGACCACTGCGTGGGAGACCCTCCCCTTGGCTATGTGCCCAAAACCAGTTCTCCAAGGCCAACCCGGAGCCCTTCCCCAGCAACGGGAGACTACGGCGTGCGTCCACCACGAGCCTCCGTCCACCACTGTTTTGGAAGCAGAGCAGCACTGGGGACAGGCACGAGGAACAGCGGCCCACATCCAGTCCACTCTCACCTCCCACGGCCACACGTCCCTGCTCAGCAACCCAAACCCAGAGGATCCGTCCTAGCAAAACTCTAACGGGCACTGCTGGCCCTCGCCAGGAAAGTGGGAGCCACGTGAGAGAAGATGGGGCCCTGGAGAGCCCGGGCCTGAGGCCTGCGTCAGGAAGAGCAGGTGAGGACGCACGCGCCTCTTCCCTGCCATCCTGTCCAGACCCTATCCGGCTACACAGCCCACCGGGATTCATTTAGAAAGACAGCTTTACCCCCAGTCTGGGTGCCCTGAACTGGCTGCCCTGGTTCTGTGAATTAACACCCTTTCCCGCACTCGCCCCTTGTCCCCTGGGAGGTGGGTATGTGTGTGTAGGAGAAAGGTGGATTCAGTCTGTGCCCCGCTGGCCTGCCTGGACCGATCCACAGGGCACACAGGGCACAGCCAACACGAGAGCCCTCCTGGACACATAGGTCATCAGACAGTCAGTGCCCACGACCCAGATCCCAGGCCGGTCTCCCAACCTTACAGAGCTGCTGGGAGCCAGAGGAGCTCTGCCCACACCGTGGGATGGTACCTGTAAGCCTTGAACACCAGGGTTTTGAGGCCTATCTCTTTCTGGAAAGCTCTGTCCTCTTCTAAGCCAGGAAGCTGGAGCAATTCCACCAAGTTCTACAAAAGTTTGTGAAAACAACGCCTCAGACTGAGTTTGACAGAAGACCTCATAAAGACAGATACGGGGGCGCGGGGTGTGTGTGCAGAGGATGAGCTCAATGACAGGCGCTCTGTGACGCACGGCTGGAGGCAGCCGCCCAGCGCCTCCTCCATCCCTCTGCCCCTCACCCGCTCTGGGCTCCCGCTGCTGAAGCGCTCCGGCAGCGCCTCATCTGGACCCCGCTGTGTGCTATGCGGGGGGCAACCGTACCGCCAAGCACCCAGCGGGCTGAGCGTGCGGACTCAGCCCTCGGGATGCTCCACGGACGGCCCCTGGGCGGGAGCATCTCCCACTGGGCAGTGCCTGGACAACACCGGCGGGCCCACGGCCTCTGCGTGTAACATGCCTGAATGCCGGGCTCACACAATGCTTAACCGCCACAAGAACCTGGCTCCCGGATGACACAGCCCTTTGCTCTGCACAGTGAAGTCCTTCTGCGTCCCCGCACAGGCCCTCTGCCTCCGCAGTCCCTCGGGTCACCTGGAGAATGATGTCGTAGAGCCGGATCAGGTCCTGGGGCCGCGGGGAGCGCTTGCTGTCGTCTTCAGGCTGCTGCTGCAGCAGGGCCCTCTGCAGACCTTTGGCCATGTTCTCATTCCGCCGGATGGCCGTCGACAGCTTGATGTAGGTCAGGTAGCTGGGAGGGGCCACAGCTCGGTTACTCTCAGGGAAGCTGACGTCCTGGAAGAGTCTACATGAGTCAGGACTGACCTAGGGCACGCGAGGGGCGAGGGCACGCCACAGAGCAGGGCCTCAGTCCGGCAGGGCCTCAGTCCGGCAGGCTTCAGGCCTCTCACACTGATTCTAGCTTAAATCACATCCTGCGCATCTCTCAGGAAGAGCCAGAGCGCTGCTCACCTCACAGGACTCTTACCATGACGGCACAGCGACGGCGAGCCAGCGCCTGGAGCCGGCACCTGTTACCTGCCTGGCCCACACCAAGACGACATGTTCCTGCTCACCTGATTACCGTCTCGTCTCAGAAAACACTGCAGCACGCATGGTCTCTCTGAACAACTGCACACACTGTATGGACCAACTGTATACACCAGAGGCGACGCATGCATGATTCCTGCCTATTTTAATTTTATTACCCGTCATGATGGGGGATAAACACTAAGAGTCTGAGAAGCATTCAGGCCCCCAGGCCCCCACCCTACTCTGGTGGAGGATCAGAGGCCCCCACAGAAGAGGCCTGTGGACAGAGGACACAGCACAGCTGAGGGCAGGGGCTCCACGGTGCACACAGGAGCAAGGGCGCAGTGACAACCCCGGCTTCTACTCTCAGCTTCAGAGCAGCAGTGGCCGTGCAGTCCAGGGGTCTGAGCAGCCCTCGGGGAAACGCACAGCTGAGCACCTACAGTGAGGCCCCCACCCCCACAATTCTGACAGAGTACACATCTCACGGAAACATCAGACAAACTCTCCTTGGACAAGATACATTTCACAACATTAAAACGACTCTTACCTGTGCAGGTACTGAAGATTAGAGACCTTCCCTGACTCCCCGTCAAGAGTGTAATCTCTCTGTTTCTGTAAAAAACAACACAGCTCATGCTATCCCGTCCCTGACCACTTCGCTCAGTGCCCTGGACAGACACAGACTCTAGCAAGTTCAGGGTCATACAGAACGACAGGCTCACTCAGTCCCCACGGGCATCTGGAAACTGGCACTCAGAGGCCGATGGAAGCTCCCTGCCCGCTGCTGGCAGTGCCTAGCCTAACAGCGTTCTAACACCTCACAGTCCAGGGCTCCGTTTAGGGTCTGTGCCTCCCAGCCAACTCCCCGTCCTTGTGTGCTCGTGTAGAGCTCGCCTTCTGTGGATGTGCGAGTAGCAGCCCCTGGAACGCCCACATCCTAACCTCCAAGGGAAGAGAGTAGCAGATGTGGCTAAACCAAGGCTCTTTGGATTATCCTGGATCATCCAGGCAGGCCCGATGAACAAGGTCCTCAGAGGAGGGAGGCTAAAGATGGAGGCCCAGACGTAGGGACGGGAAGCGGCAGGGAGGGACGAGGATGTGAGCTGCCGCTTCGAAGGTGCAGGGAGCAGCCACGGCCGCAGCCTGCAGGTGTGTTCTCTGGAGTGCCCGCGACCAAGGTCTCCAAAGAAATGCGGCCCTGTGAGCCACTCTGACTTCGGTCCTCGAGCAGTGTGACCGACCGGCATGGTTTCATGGCTTGGAGCCAGAAGTCTGGTAATACTGCTGCAGCACAGCCATCAAGTGCATCTTTGCACCCCGAGTTAAAAGCCGGGCGGGCGGCATCTCCACACGGCTGGAGCTTAGCCCCTGCGAGGGAGGCGTAACACGGAAGGCAGCTGACGGGAGGGGCGGGCACTGCTGGGGAAGCAGTGGTTTTGTTGTTGTTGTCACTGTTATTTTTTACAAAACAGAACAAACACTTTTGGGAACATTCTGAGCCCAAGGTACTCTGGAAGACACTAAAACAACATTTAAGAGGCCTGTAGGCTTGAAGAAAGTGAACAGCTAAATATCCAACAACAAACAGGATGTTAATGGGCAACATTTCAAGTGACTGTTTAATGGGTGAAGAGTTTTACACGAGGAAGTGACGGCTGCAGGACAGCCCGAGCAGGCCCCAGGCCTGGAGCCGAGCGGCTGGCTCAGCCGACGTCCTACCTGGTCTGGCTTGAGTTCTTCCCGAACCGCCTGGACAGCGTCCCGGCACTCGCTGAGCATGGATTCAAACAGCCGCTCCTTGGTTTCTTCGCTTTCAGCCTAAATGAAGGCAGACGAGGGAGTCAGACGTTCTCCTGAGTAAGCCAGCTCCCTATCAGCAGGAAGGAGGGGCACGAGGAGCACTCTGATTCCCCATCACACACCTGCCCGGGCGCAGAGACCAGAACCGTCCTAATGCACTGCACTGTCCAAGACGAGATTTTCTTACCGCTTTCTATGCACACGATCACGGACTTGTTCCAACTGCACCTACTAAATAAGCCTGCAGCAGTGAGCAGGAACTTCACCGGTTTCAGATGTTTAATTGCTTCTTGGCTCAGTCACTACCCTTCCTCTGCTCTACCTGACTCCTGATGAGGGCTCCCTGCGCCTAGCGGGGCCCTGCAGCCTGCACGTGGGCACAGCTCCCACACTTAGAGGGGCCCTGCAGCCTGCACGTGGGCACAGCTCCCACACCTAGAGGGGCCCTGCAGCCTGCACGTGGCGCGGCTCCTGCACGCTGAAGCACAGTGAGCGTGCCACAAGTTCCCTCCTCCTCCTGCAGAACAAACTCCCAAGCTCCATGGTACAGCGACAGAGCCACCTTCACAAATCTAACAACCCGCAGACGCAGAAATCCTTTCAGATCCAAGCAAGTGATAACGACTACGAATCAAAGCCCAATCAAAGAGACCTTTCTCCTAAAATCATGGCGTCCTCTTCCCACAGAGACAGGCTGCACTCAGATTCCACATGGCCTCCTCTGAGAGCAATTCTGCAGCCGACAAAGTTGACAAGTGTGGGACGACAGACTCCGTACAAGCCCTGGGCGTCACCGCTCTGCTGCACAGCTGGGACGAGTGAGAAAGTGACTCATTAACAGAAAACCTGCCAAGCCACATTATCATCCCAAAGAATCTCACCGAGCAGGAGATGAACCTGTGCTACTCGCAGCCCCACTGTGAATAAAGCACCGACATTCCATTCTATGCGACTTTCCACAGAAACTCAACATCCAACCTGAAAAAATACTTGAACGTCCAAGTGACCTCCAATTGCTCAGATCAAAGATCAGTACTTCCCATTCCTTCAAGAGAACTGGGGAGGTCTTAAAGCAAAGTTTTTCCTTCTCTTTTTTCTGTAAAAAACATTTATTTATTCGAAAGGCAGAGTTACACAGAGAGAGGGAGAGACAGAGAGAGAAATCTTCCATCTGCTGGTTCACTGGCAGGAGCTTCTTCCAGGTCTCCCACGTGGGTGCAGGGACCCACAATACTTAGGCCGTCTTCCACTGCTTTCCCAGGCCATAGCAAAGAGCTGGATGGGAAGTGGAGCAGCTGGGACTTGAACCAGTGCCCACATGGGATGCCGGCACGGCAGTAGCAGCTTCACCCACTGCCCACAGCGCCGGCCCTTTTCCTTTTCTTTCTTTTTTTTTATTTTTTTGACAGGCAGAATGGACAGTGAGAGAGACAGACAGAAAGGTCTTCCTTTTGCCATTGGTTCACCCTCCAATGGCCGCCGTGGCTGGCGTACTGCGGCCAGCACACTGTGTTGATTGGAAGGCAGGAGCCAGGTGCTTCTCCTGGTCTCCCATGGGGTGCAGGGCCCAAGCACTTGGGCCATCCTCCACTGCACTCCCGGGCCACAGCAGAGAGCTGGCCTGGAAGAGGGGCAACCGGGACAGAATCCGGCGCCCCGACCAGGACTAGAACCCGGTGTGCCGGCGCCGCAAGGCGGAGGATTAGCCTATTGAGCCGCGGCACTGGCCCCTTTTCTTAAGAACTCTTTTGGAGCCAACACTGTGGCGCAGTGGGTTAAAGCCCTGGCCTGCAGCACCGACATCCCATATGGGCGCCGGTTCGAGACCCAGCTGTTCCACTTTCTGTCCAGCTCTCTGCTATAGCCCGGGAAAGCAGTAGAAGATGGCCTGAGTCCTTGGGCCTCTGCATCTGCGTAGGAGACTGGGAAGAAGCTCCTGGCTCCTGGCTTCAGATCGGCACAGCTCCAGCTGTTGCGGCCATCTGGGGAGTGAACCATCAGATGGAAGACCTACCTACCTCTCTCTCTCTCTCTCTCTCTCTCTCTGTAACTCTGACTTTCAAATAAATAAATAAATCTTAAAAAAAAAGAAAAAAGAACTCTTTTGTTTTTCCTAGTTTCCAGGGTGAAAACATATCTTGCTCATAAATTACCCAATATAAACCAAACATATTTTCTACTCTTAAGTAACCGAGGAGCGAATCAGGCGCACAGTCAGCCTGTAAGTCCCCGACAGCCACCACTGACTCCCTGAGCCACCAGAGCACGGCCAGGAGCCTTTTGCTGAGAGCTTCTCCGTCTGTGCTGTCAGGGGCCAGCACTGCCACGTGTGGCCACTGAGCACACACACACAAAAAGTCTTATTTGAAAGGCAGAGTTAGAGAGAGAGAGATGTACAGAGATTTTTCCATCTCTGTATACTCCCCAAAGGGCCACAACAGCTGGAGCTAGGTCAAACTGAAGCCAGGAGTCAGGAGCTTCTTCCGGGTCTTCCACGTGGGTGGCAGGAGCCCAGCACTTGGGCCACCTTCCACTGCTCTGCCGGTGTTATCAGCACGGAGCTGGATCAGAAGTGGAGCAGCTGGGACTTGAAGTAGCACACATATGCTACAGGCAGTGGCTTAACCTGCTAAGCCACAGCACCAGCCCTTGAAATGTCTGTTAATTTAAATAGTTGTGTATGTCGAGTGGCCTCAATCCTGGACAGAGCAGTGCTACAGAAACGACTTGCAAGAACACTGTGCAGCGCGTCAAGCTGGCAAGAAGCCTCATAGTCTTGCAGAGCACAGAGCCTCTGGAAGGGCTCCGCTGTGGACACTCAACCGGAACAAGTTACGTGAACAGACTCTGCCCTGTTTAAGAAACCAGCCAGCCATCCACACACACCAGGCCACAGCAGGAGCAGGAAGGATGATCCACCGCACCCACACAGTCCAGCAGATATGCCACCAACACCCTCTCTCAGCAGGTGGGGTTCAGTAGCCGGGGCAATGGGTGTAGAAGAAAAGAGCTAGTTTTGTTTTACCAGCTACACAGGATCTGTCTCCTTTCCTGCAGGTAGCCTATGGTTCAAATTAAAAAATTAAAACGATGCTATGATGCTATACTTCTTAATCGCCATATGTGATCCTCATGCCTCTGACTAAGTAAGCAAACCCTGTATCAATGCGCTGATTACAGCAAACTCTCCCAAGGCTCCCACAAGAACTCTAAGTCTTAACTGGGAAGAAAAAGTGTATCTAAAGGCAAAGATTTAACTGTGTTTTTCTTTCAATGCCCACACAGCACAGTGACTACGAGACCACTAATTCCTGAGCAAGAACTCATGATTCTCCCTGGGCAAAGCCAAATGTCTCCAAACAGGAAGTCTTTAATGCATTTTGTACTTACACTTTCATCCTATAAACCCTCACGTGAAGCCAAGATAATCCCTGAAAGAACAATGGAATGAGACACGCCTCTCCACACGTAGAGACAAGTCTCCTTCCCGCCTCATGCCGACCTTCCACGTCTGCTTGAACGCGGAAGAATCCACAAACACAAGTGGCAAACTCCCTGCCCAAGAACGTGTGGTCTGGCAGCACCTTTTCCCCAGGTGTGCCTCTGACACAGAAATCTTAAGTCCAGAAGTAACTGCTCCATGTCGGTCCTAATAAATTCTAATTCCACATAAACTCTCATGAAACTTGAAACCTGCAGGCTGTGCCTGTCTCCAGCCTCAGGTTCCCCCTTCAAACAGCGTCTCCACACTGACTGGCACACGGTAGCTCCGCTGATGTGGGCCTGAGTCCAGACCCCCTGCTGCTACAGATCCCCAGAGAACGGCCACTCGTCTGCGAGGTTGCCAGAGGTGCTGGTGTGAGTAGGAGACACACAAGGCGAGTCTGACCGCATTCCCCAACGCACCCACTGAAGAACCATGGGGACAGGAACCAAGCCTCATCCAGCCCAGGGAGGGCTAGCAAAAAACACAGAAATCTGGTAAAGAAGGAAACAAACCATTTATGAATAGACACTCTTATTTAAAAGATTTATTTATGTATTCATTTGAAAGGCAGAGTGACAGACAAGAATAGACATCTTCTATGTTAGCTCACTCCTCAAATGCCTACAACAGCTGAGGTTGGGCCAGACTGAAGCCAGGAACCCGGACTCCATCCTGGTCTCTTATGCGGGTGGCAGCAATCCAAGTACCTTGGTCAGCATCTCCTGCCTCCCAGGATGCAATTCGTTAGCGGGAAGCTGGATTAGAAGCAGAGCAGCTACGACCTGGACCCAAGCACCCTAGTTTGGGATGTGGATGTCCCTGGTGGCAGGTAACCTGCATGTCACAATGCCTGCCCCCATTTTTTTTCAATTCTAAGAAAGTTTTATTTTTCAAAAATTTATTAATACCAATAAACAATCATTCCCCATATACCTGGGAATATATGTTATAACCACAAATACAAATACACACACACACACACACATACACACACACGTGTGTTTCTTTTTTCAAAGAAAAGCATAAGGGGCGGGTGCTGGAGCGCAGTAGGCTGCCTCTGCCTGTGGTGCTGGCATCCCATACGGGCACCAGTTTGAGTCGTGGCTGATCCATCTCCGACCCAGCTCCCTGCTGGTGGCCTGGGAAACACAGTGGAGGATGGCCCAGGTGCCTGGGCCCCTGCACCCATGTGGGAGACCCAGAGGAAGCTCCTGACTTGTGGCTCCAACTGGCCCAGCTGTGGTCACTGCAGCCATTTGGGGAGTAAACCAGCAGATGGAAGACTCACTCTCTGTCTCTCCCTCCCTCCCTAACTCTGCCTCTCAAATAAATATATCTTAAAAAGAAAAACAAAAAAGAAGCATAAATGGTCTCTCTTCTACCCAGACATTAAAATCATAACTATAACTTGAGATAAGAATCATCAAACTTCCAAATGCTTAGAACAAGTCCTCCAGACAAAAGGGCTGTTGAAAAACCTCCTCGTAGGGGCAGGTGCTGTGGTGCAGCAGGTTCAGCCCCTCCTTGGCACACCCGCATCCTGTATCAGGTGTCTGGTTGTGTCTCAGCTGCTTCACTTCCAACCCGCTTCCTGCTAACGCACCTGGGAAGAGATGACGGCCCAAGTATCTGGGCCCCTGCCATCCATGCGGGAGACCCAGAAGGAATTCCAAGCTCCTGGCTTCAGCCTGGCGCAGTCTGGGGAGTGAACCAGTGGACAGAACACACCTCTCCCCACAACCCTCTGCCTGAAACTCTGCCTTTCAAATAAAGGAAATAATCTTCAATTAAAGAAAAAAGACAAGAAATAAAGTAAGGCAATATTAAGGATGTGAAGACTAAAAGCTTAGCTAAAGAGACCAAGGATTTTGCAACTGGATTTTGGTGGCTGATTTACTTTGTCTAAAATCTTTGCAGTGTCATACTCTGTCTGAATTGTTTCTTCTTTATGCTTTTCAGTATTGTTTTAATATTTAAGCAGCAAGAAAATCCCTACAAGCAAGCAGTAAGTTAAGACTGGTAAACTCTTTAATCGAGTTCCTAGAGGGTGGCAAACACTAATACCAAATGGGTTAAGAGACACTGAAATTCAGCGCCTTGCATGGTATATTTCTTGACTGCTAGGACACAGAGGCACTCAGTAAGAGCCGGGCAGGGGGTACCCGTGTTACACCGCCAGCCAAGGACTCTCCAGTGGCACCAAGGGGATTACCTTCAACTGCTCAACGGACATTCTTACTTTTCTTTTTTTAAAAAGATTTATTTATTTATTTGAAAGTCAGAGTTACAGACAGGCAGAGGCAAGAGAGAGAGAGAGAAGAGAGAGAGGGAGGGAGGAAGGGAGGGAGGGAGGGGAGACAGAGAGGTCTTCTATCCACTGGTTCACTTCCTAAATGGTTCCAATGGCTGGAGCTGCGCCGATCCAAAGCCAGGAGTCAGGAGCTTCTTCCAGTCTCCCCACATGGGTGCAGGGCCCAAGGACTTGGGCCATCTTCCACTGCTTTCCCAGGCCATAGCAGAGAGCTGGATTGGGATCAGAGCAGCTGGGACTCAAACTGGCGCCCATATAGGATGCCGGCACTGCAGGCGGTGGCTTCACCCATAAAGCCACAGTGCCAACCCCCATTTTTACCTTTTTAACCCAGTTTTGGGACCAGCACTGTGGCGCCGCAGGTTAAGCCATCCACCCACCGCCTGTGATGCTGGCATCCCATTATGGACACCAGTTCAAGTCCTGGCTTCTCTGCTTCCAATCCAGCTTCCTGATAATTCACCCAGGAAGACAACAGAGGGTGGTCCAGTACTTAGGCCCCCACCACCCACATGGGAGACATGGATGGAGTTCCCGGCTGCTGGCCTCACCACTGCCCAGTCCAGCCCTTGTTGCCATTTGCAGAGTGAACCAGCAGCTGGAAGGTCTCTCTCTTCTCTCTTTCTCTCTCTGTAACTCTGCCTTCCAAATAACTCTCTCCCTTTCTCCCTTTGTCACTCTGCCTTTAAATAAGTAAATTAATTAAGAAAACAGAAAAAAGCCTGGAAGCCTAGGTGGGCTTTGGCTTTTTGGTCAAGACGCCGGTGCACACCAGACGGCCTGGTGTCAACACTGGCCTGCGGCTCCTGACTCTCCAGCCCCTGCTCATGCATTCCTGGAAGGAGGTGACAGCTCAAGTAACTGGGCTGCTGCCACCCACGTGGGAGACCTGAGCTGCGCCCCTTCCCAGCCTGGCCAGGCTGTCGGCATGTGAGGACGGCACCACATGGGAACTCTCTTCCTGTGTGTCTCTCAGAATTAAAAACAAAACAAAACGAAACAACAGTTTGGAAGCTCAACACAACTCGTCAACACAGCAGAGAGCAGCCCTCCACTCCCAACACAAAGCATTCAGATCAGTGCGCAGCCTGTGAAACCCCACTTGGTCCCTGGCAGGAGCACACAGCAGCCTGGTTTGTTTCTTTTAAAGCGTCCCTTTGCAGAGGTGGGGAACCTTGTATCTGCCATACAAAATTATCACCTTAAAAACCAGCCTGCTGTAGATGAAATCTCGTGTCCCACCTGTGGCTGCCTGGCCCGCGGCCCAGGTGTTCTCCACCTGTGTCAGAGGGGAGGCATCCTCTCGAGTGCTTTACCACTGCCTACTTCGAGCAAACCCCGACCTCCAGGCTCTCTTATCTTTCGAGAAGCATCTGGTCGTTCACGCTCACGAACATGTAATTACGTCCTAAGTAGCAATTTTCATGAATATTACATGTACACCGTACGCAAAACAAGATATTCTGGTTTCACTAGGCTCTTCTGAAAACGCCCAGATATGAGAGGTGAACCCTCGAGGGCTACAAGGCTAGCACAGCAGGTGAGACAGAACAGCTAAGCTGCTGCACCACCTGCTGGCCCAAACGCGATCCCTGCGCTAAGCCTGCCTCTGGCTGCTCCCAGGTTCACTCCAACAACATCGCCATCGCCTTCTTTGCCCTCAACCTAACTCCTCTATCAAAACAGATGCAAAAATCCTTATCACAGTAACAAATCAAATCTAGCAGGATATAAAAGCAATAACAGCCCAGAACCAAGTGGAGTCACCCCAAGTGCCCAAAGGCTGGTTTAACCCTGAGCATCAATTCACGAAATCCCTGCCAACAGACCCCTCTGCAGGAGGTTTTAACAACTGGTACATCTCCAGACTTACCATCTCCCGAAGAGCTTGAAGACTAACTTTTGTTTTGAGAGACAGAAACAAGGAAACACAGAAACAGAGAAACCAGTCCGAGGGCCTCCTCACCTGGGCGATGGCCGCCTCATTATCAGCCAGGCCCAGTAAGAAGATCCTCACTTTGTCGATCTTCACAGGGACTGTTCTTCCTCTCCACTCCACCTCACTCATCGTGGCTGCCTGCTTGGCCCGCGTCTGAGTGATCAGCGCCTGGAAAGCAGTGGAACACCGTGAAAGTCTGAACTGTGGATGAGTGACAGGGTGGAACTACTCGGAGCCGATCATCTGTCTCGTTCCACGGCCCTCACCAGCGAAGGAGACACAAACTCTACGCACTTTAAATTGCCCCTGGAAATACCCATCACTGCTATGGAAGCTCTTCTTACATTTCTTACTTTTTCCATGAATCTGTATTAGTTGCTTAGAAAACAGATGTGATGGGGTTAAAAACTGCTTACAGTACTAACTGGAAAAGTTTTCTGTTGAAACTACAGACGTAAGTATGTGTAGTTAATATCACTATCCCTGGGGGGGTGAATTACTTCTGGACTTTTTCAAACCAAAGACTTTTCTCAAAAATGTGCACACTAAATTACCTCCAATTTTTCAGCCAAGAGACCCTCGGTGCCACCAGACCTCAATCTCATCTGCATCAGTTCATTGATCGCTGACTGGTCCCCTGGGGGGAGGGGGGAGAGAGGGCAATCTTCAAAGTCCGGTTCATTTCCACAACATTTGACTCAGACTTAACAGAGCCTTCCCCCTCCCACAAGTGCATTTCTTTTTTTTTTTTTTTAAGATTTTATTTATTTATTTGAGACATAGTTACAGACAGAGAGAAGGAGAGACAGAGAAAAAGGTCTTCCATTTGCAGGTTCACTCCCCATGTGGCTCCAAAGGCCAGAGCTGGGCTGATCTCAAGCCAGGAGCCAGGAGTTTCTTCCGGGTCTCCCACGTGGGGGCAGGGGCCCAGGGACCTGGGCCATCTTCTACTGCTTTACCCAGCACATAGCACAGAGCTGGGCCGGAGAGGAGCAGCCAGGACTTGAACCGTGGGATGTTGGCGCTGTGGGTGGAAGCTTAGCTTACTACGCCACAGTGTCAGACCTATGCATTTCTTTTTTAAAGATTAATTATTTGAAAGGCAGAGGGACAGAGAAAGGGAGAGACAAAGACAGACATTCCATCTGCCAATTCACTCCCCAAATAGCCACCAACAGCCAGGGATGGGCCAGGCCAAAGCCAGGAGCTAGGAATTCCACCTAGGTCTCTCCCATGGTGGCAGAGGGCCAAGCACTTGGGCCATGATCCACGGCCTTCCCAGGCACATCGGCAGGGCGCTGGACCAGAAGCAGAGCAGCAGGGACTGCAGCGACCCCCGTCTCAAGCTGTGGCGTCCCTATGAGCACATTCCTATGTATCTGCAGAGATCTGTCCTCTGAAGGCAAGTCCTTCTGCAAAGAATGGCCTTGGCTGACGCAGTGAAAATACGCCCCGTGGCACTGTAAGGCTGATGCAGGTCGTTGTATATGTGTCCAAACCCAGATAACGTGCAACACCAAGAGCGGACCTTAATGTAACTATGGACCTTGAGGGATGCAGTTGATGAACTGCACGAATGTGCCCTCTGGGGAGCGATGCTGGTGACCGGGAGGCTAGGCTGGTGGCAGGGCAGGGGTTCATGGGCAATCTCTACCTCTCTGCTCTGAAAAAGCAGACAGCGACGTGGCTGGAGACTTCGGACCGCTCCTGGGGTGTCAGGAGACGGCAGAACGGAATGAAAGTAAAGGAATTCTGAGCAGGGCTTTTAGACAATTCTAATTTTGTCATCAACCAAAACTCAGGCCAAGTTGGATGCAAGGGCAGGGGCAGAAAGTCAGATCACGTCTCCAGGCTCTGAGATGAGCTCCTGTAAGCCACCTGTTGCCACTACGATGGCAGCAATGCCTCGGGCCCTGCTCACCGATGTTGTAGGCGCAGTAGCGGATGTTGGGCGAGATCTCCTCCACTCGCTGGTTGTACAGCACAGCCTGCTCTTCTGTGAAGGCACTCGCCAGCCTCTCATAGATAGTTCTGCAAGGGAAAACAGCAGGTTTTACAGCAGTCTTTTTTTTTTTTTTGACAGGCAGAGTGGACAGTGAGAGAGAGACAGAGAGAAAGGTCTTCCTTTGCCGTTGGTTCACCCTCCAATGGCTGCCGCAGCCGGCGCACTGTGGCCGGCACACTGCGCTCATCCGATGGCAGGAGCCAGGTGCTTCTCCTGGTCTCCCATGGGGTGCAGGGCCCAAGCACTTGGGCCATCCTCCACTGCACTCCCTGGTCACAGCAGAGAGCTGGCCTGGAAGAGGGGCGACCGGGACAGAATCTGGCGCCCCGACAAGGACTAGAACCTTGTGTGCCGGCGCCACAAGGCGGAGGATTAGCCTATTGAGCCACAGCGCCGGCCAGCAGTCTTGTTTTTAAGAAAATAAACGCACAAGGAATACAGTGGCTAAAAAACCCACAGCTCTCTTGGGGCTGGCGCTGTGGCGTGCCAGGTAAAGCTGCTGCCAGAAGCACCAGCATCCCTGTGGGCCCCAGTTTGAGTCCAGCTATTCTGCTTCTGACCCAGCTCCCTGCTAATGTGCCCAGGAAAGCAGCGGAAGATGCCTCAAGTGGGTGGGTCCCTGCATCCTCAGAGAAAACCTGGAAGAAGCTCCTGGCTCCTGGCTCTGGCCTGGCCCAGCCCTGGCTGTTGCAGCCATTTGGGGAGGGAACCAGTGGATGGAAGATCTGTGTCTCTCTCTCCTTCTTCTTTTCTTGAACTCTTTCACATACATAAGTAAATCTTTAAGAATAAATACACACACAGCTCTCTGAAGTTCTTCTAACTCCCAGAACTGACATGTCAAGAGAATAAACACCATATCTTTTCTTTTTTTCTCCCTCATCCCTTTTTGGAAAAGCAGGAGACAGGGAGAAATCTCATCCACGGGTTCATTCCCCAAATGCTCATCACATTAGGGGCCGAGCTGAGGCAGAAGCTAGAGCCAGGAGTGCAGGTCTCTACTCAGGTGGAGGGATCAGTGACATGAGGCCTCACTGCTGCCTCCCAGGGTCTGCACTAGCAGGAAGTGGAGTCAAGAGCCAGAGCCGGGAACTGAACCCAGCACTCCACGGTAGAATACTGCTATGCCAACACCTGCCCTCAACATTTCTACAGGAGAAAACACCTGTCCTTTCACAGAAACGACATACAACTTGACTCTGACAACAACCAAAACCGCTCACGGCTTTGGACCAGAGGACTTACTTGCACTTGTTAAAAGCCTCAATAGCGGCCTTCCATTCCTGATGCTCAAAACGCAGCATTCCCGAGAGGTAAGCTGTGTAAGCCTGCAGGGGGAAGCAAACCCACGTCAGCGCCGAACGGCCAGGGCGCCGTCTGGCTCCACCTTCCCTGCTGGCTTCTAACTGAGAGCCAGAATGTGGGGACACTCAGGTGGTTTTTTTTTATAAATGTTTTTAACTAATAAAATGCAACAGACGGGTAATTTATTATAATTACTTTACTTCCCAGGAAGGAAATTAAAAAAAAGGAAGTGTGTTTTCTTAACTTTACTTCACAAAAAAAAAAAAAAAAAAGAAAAAGAAAAGAAAAACAAAAACAAAAACTATAGACAAATCCAAACCAAAAACAAAACCGAAAACACTCTTTTACCTTGTGACCTTTCCCAGGTCCACGACGCAAGCTTCCCATCTACGCATCAAGGGAAGCATGACCTTTCTTGAAAATTCAATAATAAAAAACTAGGAGCTCACCAACAGAGACGCTCCGTTCACTTTTTAAAGCAAGACCAGGGAGCGTTTTTCCTCTCTCGGATGTTAACTGATAACGCGGGAGACCGTTCTGCTGGAAGACGCTATCTGTGATCCCCACGGTGCACACGGCCAGGGGCGGACACTGACCTGCGCCTCTAACTTGGTCTTGGCATCCACGCGGCTGCTCTCGCACAAGCGCTCCAGCTCCTCCGCGTGCTTCACCGCTTTGCGCAGTCGAGACAGCAAGTGGAACCGCTTCCGGGGCTCCGTGTTGGCTTCCTGTTTGAGCTGCATGGCGTAGCTCCAGGCCCGTTCGGCATCCATCAGGACCAGAAGCAGGTATCTAGACCGGAGAGAGAGGGTGAGAATGAGACACAGGCCAGCAGCAGAGGTACAGTTCTGGCTCTTTTTCTTTTTGTAAATATTTACCGGGGGGTGGGGGGTGGAGGGAAGGAAGGAGGAAGGGAGGGAGGGAGGGAGGGAGAGCTAACTTCCATCTGCTCGCTCACTCTCCAAATGGCTGCAACGGCCAAGGCTGGGCCAGGCTGAAGCTAGGAGCCTGGGACTCCATCGGGGTCTCCCATGTGGGTGGCAGGGTCCCAAGCACTTGGGCCGTCTCCCACTGCTCTCCCACATGCATTAGCAGGGAGGTGGACAGGAACCAGAGCAGCTGGGGCTCGAACTGGTGGTCATATGGGATGCTGGCAGCGTCACAGACAACAGCTTAACCCACTGAGCCACAGCACCAGTCCCTCAGCTTGTCTCTACACCTGTCTCCCTCTCCCTCTTCAGCACCAGTCTTCCCCAGCATCAGCCATGAATCCCAGATCAGCATCTCTGGTTTCTACTCTGACTCCAACCCAGTTTCTGACCCCTATGAGATGCGTCTCCTGAACAGGCTCTGCCACCGCGATGCAGCAACCCAGAACCTTTACCTACCCCTCCGAGATGATGTCCCGCAGAGGCAGCATTATCTCACTTCCCCCTTGAACAAACACCTCTGCCATCCCAACCCACGCAGAAACCAAGTCCTCAAGAGGCAGAACACAGGAGCCATAACGAACAAAGGTTGCGGGGCTGGGTGGGACCCCAGTGCCATCACTTCCTAGCTGTGTGATGTCAGACTCCTAACCTCTGGGCCTCACTCACCATGGAGCACCACCCACCACACGCCTGGCCCGGCCCTGGCACTCAGTGCCCAGTGAAGGAGCCACTCACCACACACCTGGCCCGGCCCTGGCACTCAGTGCCCAGTGAAGGAGCCACTCACCACACACCTGGCCCGGCCCTGGCACTCAGTGCTCAGTGAAGGAACCACTCACCACACACCTGGCCGGGCCCTGGCACTCAGTGCCCAGTGAAGGAGCCATGCGATTTCCTGGTGGATCTTTATTCGCACTCCTGCCCTCATCAACCTTCCCTCGTCTCCAAAATAAAGGACCCTGCTACCCCCGTTATCTTAAGACAGCTCAGATCTCCTTACTTCCTTCTGTACCACCCTAACTGAACTCACTGATGTAACACCACACCCTCCTACACCTGGGAGTCTCCACACTCCAGTCTTCTGCTGCCTGAGTAGCAGCTAAGACCTGCCCAGAGCTCTCCAGCTCCCGGACGGCACTCGGACACCCCGACACGCTGTCTCCCCGACACAGGACGGCACTCGGACACCCCGACACGCTGTCTCCCCGACACAGGACGGCACTCGGACACCCCGGCACGCTGTCTCCCCGACACAGGACGGCACTCGGACACTCCGGCACGCTGTCTCCCCGACACAGGGCTACACTCGGGCACGCTGTCTCCCCGATACAGGACGGCTCTTTCCTCTCAAAGCCTTCTGGGCCAGGCCTCCTCCCAGCACTCACTCACTTCCCTGTCAAGCACCCAGAAGGTGCTTCCGAGAGGTCAGGACGATGAGCAGCGAAGGCCACCACCCACCAGGGCACTTCGTTACTGTGAACTGATTCCTGGTTTGCATCTGACAGGCATCCCTCAGCAATATCGCAGTCTATGAGGTTCAAGAACTGGGCTGCTTCTCTCTAACGTGGCATCCAGCTCGGCCTCGGCTACACACTGGACCACGAAGCAGCACACCTTTTTTTTAATGAAGCACCCAATGGTACATATTTCAGGTTCTGCAAGCCATACGGTCTCTGTCACAACACACAAAAGCAGCTGTCAACAATACCTCAATGAACGGATGTGACCATATTCCAATAAAAACATTATTTACACAAATAATTCAACTGGTCCAAACTGAAGTTTGAGGATCTGACCTGGAGGCTTTCAATGCATGTTGTAATCCTTCAGCAAATGTTACGCACGGGTACACTGAACACTGAGTCCAGAACTCTTCTGTAATAGCTTACACACAGCCAGATTTCATTAAGATACAAGGTTTTACGCCCTAGACACTGAAATGTGCATTCTGGAAACCTTACCTGGTGACCAATTAGATTCCAGTCACTGACTTTAACCTTTCCCATCCACTGCAGCTCCTGAATACACCACAGAAACTCTGAGCCTCACTCCCCTCGCTTTAGAGCCTAAGAACAGTGAAGTACCATTGCACAGGGCCACTGTGGCAGAGAGAGACGGCCCAGGGACAGCGCCCTGGAACCCTGCACGGAGCGGCAGCCTCTGCAGCGCCAGCACTGAGCAGTCAGTACCTATTATCAGTCAGAAGGTCTTCAGTCACTTTTTTCCCCGTGAATTTGTGTCTGTTGCCCATCTTGAAGTTGAGTGTTTTCCGGAGACGTCTCTGTCTTCGGGAACAGTAGCCCCTGTAAGAAACCGTAAACAAAACCCATTCAGCCAAGCTGGTAACACCGAGCGGTAAGTTCGGAACGAGGCAAGGTCGAAGGTTCAGGTACTCCATCTACGTTACCACTACGTTACCACACACCTCCTGAAAACTGAGGCTCGTGGGGCTAGAGGACGTCAGGAGACACAAAGACCCCGAGGCGCCCCCTTCTCCAGGGCCCACTCTGCCTGGGCAGGGTAAGAGGCCACCAAGGAGACAAGCGGATGTCGCACTGCCTGCTGGAGCGCACCGGCAGCAGGACTCTGGTGGACGTGAAGAGGTGGCCTTGAGGAGCCCGGTGACAGGGAAGGCGTGGCAAGGGTTCCAGCATGTGCGATGGCACACGAGGCGGCCAGGGAGGCTGTCACGGGCACCTGCACGCCACGCCTCCCTCCTGTGTCCAGGCAGCACTTCAGTCTTACTTCTGTCAGCATGCATGGCTTTGTAATCACACTAATACAAACCCCGGCATGCGGTCTCCCCGACACAGGATGGCACAGGGAGGACTTTATTTTTAAATCACCTTCCATTAGCTTAGTGTGGTGCCTAGCAATAAACAAATCTTTCTCTCCCTCCCTCTCTCTCTCTCTGTGTGTGTGCATCACACACACAAATCAGTGTAAAAATTAATTTCCACCAACCCCTTAAATGAAAATAATACATAATTTATAATTTAAAATGACTTAAAAAAATGTTTCCTAGGGGCCGGCACTGTGGCATAGCGGGTGAAGCCACCACCTGCAGTGCTAGCATCCCATATGGGTGTCGGTTCTGGTCCCGGCTGCTCCATTTACGATCCAGCTCTCTGCTGTGGCCTGGGAGAGCAGTGGAATCCTTTGGATCGGCTCAGCTCCGGCTGTTGCAGCCATTTTGGGAGTGAACCAGAGGATGGAAGACCTCTCTCTCTCTCTGCCTCTCAAATAAAGAAATAAATCTTAAAAAAAAAAAAGTAATCAGAAATACAGAGGTGTGAACAGAGATTCACAGGATCAAAAAGTTCAAGCCTACAAAAGTGGCTACCATAAAGTAACCAACTTGGCGGAAGAGGTAAATAAATTGTGGTATATGCTGGATTTTAAGGCAGCTAATAAAAATCACACATATGGAACATTTTTGTAGGTACTGGGAAATAAATGTATACAATATAATGTACAGCAAAAAGGGACACACACCAGCAAATTAACAGTGCATTCCTGTGTAACAACTTTTGTTCCCTAGTTATTTGACTGAGGCACAGTAACCAGGCGCTAACCTAAACAAGAGAAAGGTTGGTTAAGACACAAAAATCCAAAACAAGACCATCCACTATGAACTTCAAATAGGATAGTGCTTCAACAAACTAAGGAGTACCCCATTTAGCTAATAGCCACAGCATGCAGTGAGGTGAAAAACAGCAACAAAAGCCCATATAGCACGAGCTGCGTCCATGCTATGTCCACTCTGTCAAGGACATGGACACACAGTGCACCACACATACTCAGAAGAACCTTCCTCTGGGCTGGCACTGTGGCTAAGCCACTACCTGTGATGCCTGCGTCCCATACTGGAGTGCAGGTTCAAGTCCTTGGGCACCTGCTCCCACGTGGGAGACCCGGATGGAGTTCCTGGCTCCTGGCTCTGGCCTGGCTCAGCCCTGGCTGTTGCAGCCATTTGTGAATCAGCAGATGGACGATCTCTCTCTCTCTCCCTCTCTGGTGCTCTGCCTTTCAAATAAATCATAAAGAAAAAGAAGAAAAGACAACTCTTTCCTTTACCTTCATAGCCACAACTAAGATACTTCCCCATTCCTCTTTCCCTCACAGTAAAACTTTTTCAGGGAACAGGCGGTTAGCCGTCTTCTGCTGCTTTCCCAGGCACATTAGCAGGGAGCTGGACTGGAAGTGGAGCAGCCGGGACTCAAACCAGTGCCTGTATGGGATGCCAACATCACAGGTGACAGCTTTACCTGCTACACCACAATGCCAATTCCAGTATTTGCTTTTTTAAGATTTAGTTATTTATTTGAGAGGCAGGGCAACAGAGAGAGGGAGAGACAGAGAGAGAGATCTTCCACCCACTGGTTCACTCTCCAAATGGCCACAGGGAGACAGGACCTTCTTCTAGGTCTCCCACGCAGGTGCAGGGGCCCAAGCACTTGGGCCATCTTCTACTGCTTTCCCAGGCCATTAGCACAGAGGTGGACTGGAAGAGGAGCAGGCAGAACATGAACCAGCATCCATATGGGTTGTCGGCACGGCAGGTGGAGGCTAAGCCTACTATGCCACAGTGCCAGCCCCCAGGGGTGGGCTTTTGGAAGAGCAATTAAGATGCTGCTTGAGACGCCTGCATCCAACACAGGAGCGCCTGGGTTTGAATTCCAGCTCCACTCCCTCTTCCAGCCTCCTGCTAACGCACACCAGGGAGGCAGCAGGTGATGGCACAGCAGCTGGGTCCCTGCACCCACATGGGAAACCTGGATTCTGGCTACTGTGGGCATTTTGGGAATAAACCAGTGGATGGGAGAGCTCTTTCTCTCTCAAATAAACAAAATGAATTTTTAATTAACTTGAGAGAGTTAGACAGAGAGAGAGAGAGAGACAGAGAAAGACCTTCCTTCCGTTGGTTCACTCCCCAAATGGCTGTTACGGCCAGCGCACTGCGGCGATCTGAAGCCAGGAGCCAAGTGATTCCTCCTGGTCTCCCATGCGGGTGCAGGGCCCAAGCACTTGGGCCATCCTCCACTGCCCTCCCGGGCCACAGCAGAGAGCTGGACTGGCAGAGATGCAACCGGGACTAGAACCCAGCCCCATATGGGATGCCAGCACCGCAGGCGGAGGATTAACCAAGTGAGCCACGGTGTCGGCCCCACAAAATGAATTTTAAAAGCAATAATCCAGGGATCGGCACTGTGCTATAGCAGGTAAAGCTGCCGCCTGCAGTGCTGGCATCCCATAAGTGCATCGGTTCGAGTCCTGACTGCTCCACTTCCAACCCAGTTTTCTGCTGTGGCCTGGGAAAGCAATAGAAGATGGCCCAAGTCCTTGGGCCCCTGCACCCACATGGGAGACATGGAAGGAAGCTCCTGGCTCCAGGCTTTGGATTGGCCCAGCTCTGGTCGTTATGGCCATCTGGAGAGTGAACCAGTGGTTGGAAGACCTCTCTCTCTCTCTGCCTCTCTGTAACTCTGCCTTTCAAATAAATAAATAAATCTTTAAAAAAATAATAATGATCCAGCAAAAAAAAATCCAAGATAGAACACAAGGGCCACAGCCCTTGAGCACGCTGGGGAGGGTGCACACTGACAGAGACCTTAGGGAGCTTCGGGCACTGTCTCTCCCAGCCAGCCAGTCCCGTATCCGACATGAGTGACCCCTTCTCCCCCCAAGACGCACGCTGCACTGTCTGTGGCAGCACGTTTGCAGAGCCCAGGCTGGACGCCCGGCAGCAGCACAGCGGGATTCACCTGCACAACTCACTCAACAGAAGACCGGACAGCAGGAAGAATGAAGGAACTGCGACCACACACAACTCTGAGGAGCAAAGTACAAGGCTGAAAGACGGACACAAGCGCTCGCACCCTGTGCAGACCCACTTGGGAAACAAGCAAACTGAACTGAAGGCGCTGGAGGTCCGGCCAGTGGACCCTGTGGATGCAGGGCTTGTGGCTAGGAGAAGCAAAACCTTCAGAGGCGTTGGCGACGTTGTGTCTCCCTAGCTGGACGCTGGCTTCAGGGCTTCACCCAACTTCTGAGAAAGTCATCACCTTATGTATTTTTCTTTTTGCTGTTGTTTTTCAAGACCTACTAACTGAACTGAAAGGCAGAGCTACAGAGAGCTCCTCCATCGCTGGGTCACTCCCCAGACGGCCACATCAGCCAGGGCTGGGCCAGGCCGCAGCCGGGAGCCGGGAGCTCCACGGGGTCGCCCCAAGTGGGGGACTCAAGTACCCGAGCCTCCTCTGCCGCCTTCCCAGGCACGGTGGCAGGAAGTTGGATCAGAAGCAGGGTGGCTCTGATGGGCTGCTGGTGTCGCAAGTGTGGCTTAATCGCTGTACCACAACACTGGCCTCTGTGTACTTTTCTGTATATAAACCACAGCTGAATAAAATGTGTAAACCTTTCAGTACAGCTTTTCTTAAAGTCACAGAGGAAACAAAAGGGCAGAAAGCCCAGCAGGGCGATGACTGATGGGCGCATTTCACTTCCATCTCTGCATCTGTGTGTCAAATTCTCAATAATTGAACATCAGACCCTTTCAAGGCCTCCTGTCACACACAGATCCACACCTGAACCTGTCCCCCCGCCTGCAGGGCCCTGCGACCTGAGTGCATTTCACACACTCCCCGTCTTGCGCGCACAGCCCGGCCCTGCTGACCCCTCTCCCCAGGGCCGAGTCCTCGGCCTGCAGGCCCCACCTACACGCCCTCTCCGAGGGGCCTCTCCTGACCCACCCCAAATCTAACTCCCTTTCATGGGCATGCTTCTCTAATCTCCACCACAGCCTGACATTTGTGCTCTGATAATCTGCTTTCCTGGTAAATCCCCTGAGACTGAGACTCTGCCCCAGCCGACGCTGTGGTGCAGTGGGTTAAAGCCCGGCCTGCAGCACCGGCATCCCATGTGGGCAGCGGTTCGAGTCCCGGCTGTTCTACTTCTGACCCAGCTCTCTGCAGTACTTTCTAACATCAGGCAGTCAAAGCTCATAATGCCTACAATGCGGAAATAGTTGGCTATTTCTACTTTCAAGCAATGAACTGTATGACACACAAGGTATCTGTTCTATTTATTAGTTGTATTAATTTTTCAATTTGAATGCTGTCATAAAAGTTGACCACCAGGGGCCAGTGCTGTGGCGTAGTAGGCTGGGCCCCGGCGTGCAGTGCCGGCATCCCATATGGGTCCCGGCTGCTCCACTTCCGATCCGGCTCCCTGCTGATGGCCCGGGTGAGCAGTAGAGGATGGCCCACGTGCCTGGGCCTCTGCCACCCTTGAGGGAGACCTGGAAGCAGCTCCAGGCTCCTGGCTTCAGCCTGGCCCGGCCCCAGCTGTTGCGGCCATCTGGGGAGTGAACCAGTGGATGGAAGACCTTTGTCTCGCCCTCTAACTCTGTCAAATAAATAAACAAATCTTTAAAAGAACGATCTCCCTTTTCTGTATTCAATGTAAACCCAGCGTCAGACTTTCCAGGCACACCTGTAAGATACCAGCAAGAGCAATCCAGTGGGGAAACCAGTGACCCCGCCACCTCGGCCAGGACACCGACCTGTACCTCTGGAAGTCTCCATGCCGTAAGCCATGCTGCCGCTGGGACTCCTTGATGATCTGAAGGACTGGGGCCACGATTGAGGAAAACCGACAACGGCAGGAATCCCCACGGCAGCCTGCACCGTCGGCGCCTATCTGCGTCCGCCACAGGCACGTCAGCCGGCTGGGAGAGTCTCCCCCAAGCGTCCCCAACAGCCGGGGCTGAGCCGGCAGAGACGCTGCTCAAACCAGAAAGCAGGAGTGCGCAGGGGCCTCTGAAACCAACCTTCTCTACCAGGCTGCGGGTCCCCAACGCGCACCACCCAGAGGACGGCTCCCGCCGCAGCCCGGACCCCGTATTAGACTAGCGGTGACGTGTACGACTGCCGCGTTTGCATAACGCCCGGCACCTGCCGAACCGAAGCTTCCTTCACAGCTGTGGCCTGCGGGACGCGCACACGAAGGGCTTCCTTTGAGGGAAGAGCCCGCGCTTTCTAAGAATCTTAAAGCAGCCCCAGGACCCGGTGCCACACTTCGTAAAGCCCAACGACCTCTGCCCACCATCCGCATTTCCCGTATGCTTCCTCAACCCCTCCCCATCGGGGTCACTCCGCAACAGGGCACACGCGGAATAAACCCTGCGGCCCTGGCTGTGCGCCTCCCAGGGCCACTCGCACGACGCAGCCTGAACGCAGAGGCTGCACACGAACCCACCCCAGCGCCACGAGATGCCCCCGCCCGCTCCGGAAAAGGACGCAAACGCTACAAGAAGCGCGAGTGACGACACTCCCAGCGGCGCTTCCTCGGCTGCGGAGGGGTGTGGGGGTCTGCCGGACTAGGGCGGCGGTCGCTCAGGCGTCCAGACGTCAGGCCGACAGGCTGCTCCCCGCCGCCCTGCGGCCCCAGGGGCGCAGCGCCGCCCCCGCCACAGGCCGACCCCCGGGCAGCGCGAGGAAGCGGCCCTGCCCCGGCCCGGAGGCGAGGGGCGCCGGGAAACACTGCCCTGGAGACAGACCCTGGGGCTCCGAGCGCCAGCATCGCAGGGCGAAGGAAAACGCGCCCCTCGGCGCCTCCGCCCCGGGACGCGCCGGGACCCGCCGCCCCCAGCCCTGCAGAGCGACACGTCGTCACTGCCGATCAGGCCGTAAGGATACTCTCCAAACTCAGGCTGTCCCCGAATTCCTTGCTCGCCTTCGAGCCGGCCGAGGGCCGCTCGTTTTCTTTATTTTCGTCTCCTCCGGCACTGCGTCCGCCGCCGCCTCCGCCGCCGCCACTGCCGCCACTGCCGCCGCCTGGAACCTGCTTCTCGGCAGCCATCTTGCCCCTGCGCCGCAGAGCAGGACGGGATAGAAGAGGCGAGAGGCCCAGGGGCGGGACAGAGCGGGACCCGCCAGGCCGGGCTGATGGGATAGGGGCGGACTCGGCCGCCGGCGGCCCTTCCCGAGGCCGGGCGTCAACTGCCGGAGCGCGCCTGCGCGTGGGCTGGCGCTCGGTGTCCGGAGCGGGCGGAGGTTGCTGGGACTGGCGGGCGCCAGGGACGGCTGGGGTCTTCTCGGGGCCAGTCCCTCCTCCTGTCCACCAAGGGCAGGAGGACCGGAGATGGACCCCACACACACCTCCCGCAGCCCTGCGCAGGGGCTCCGGCTCCCTTCGCGCACACTTGGGTTTCGGGGTGCCCAGCTCCCGGCGGACGCGGGAGTCGGGGTTCCCGCCCTGCAGGCACGTTGCACCCCGCCTGCGAGGGGAGCGCCTCCACCTGCTGTTCCCCCTGGGCCGACGGCGAGGCGGCAGGCAGGTGTCCCAGCGCGGGGCCCCGCTCAGACTGTCGGGGACCGGTGGACTGGGGGCAGCAGCGCCGATCCCTGCCGGTCATTACTGCTGGGGGGGGGGGGTGCCATAGCTCTCCGTCCACACCGCCGGCACCCGTGACTGGGTTACCTGGATACACATTTTGTTAATCCGTCCAAGGGTAACCCAGTGGTCAGCTTTCAAAGCGAGTGAAATTCTGCATTCTGGAACACGGATAAACCTTGCAACTAGCATGCCAAGCGAGCCAATCACAAAAGGACCACACTTACACCCCAAACAGGCAAATCCGGAGAAGCAGAAACACAACGGTGTGTGCCTGTGGCTGGTGGGACTTGTTCATGCGTGCAGAGTTTCAGGTCTACAAGAGGAAGTCTTTCTGATGCAGGGGTGAGGAGGGGGGGAGAAATGTCCAGAGCTTGGTTGTGAATGGATTCCCGAGCTACGGGTTTAGACGTGGCTGCAGTGGTAAAGTTTATGTTATGTGTTTTACCATAGTTAAAATTTTTTTAAAGATTTATTTATTTTAAAGTCAGAGTTACACAGAGAGAAGAGAGGCAGAGAGAGAGAGAGAGGTCTTCCATCCGTTGGTTCACTCCCCAGTTGGCCACAATGGCCGAAGCTGTGCCGATTCGAAGCCAGGAGCTTCTTCTGGGTCTCCCATGTGGGTGCAGGGATCCAAGGACTTGGGCCATCTTCTACTGCTTTCCCAGGCCACAGCAGAAAGCTGGATTGGAAGTGGAGCAGCAGGGACTAGAACCGGCACTCATATGGGATGCCAGCGCTTCGGCCAGGGCTTTAACCCGCTGCGCCACAGCGCCAGCCCCAATTCAAAACTTTTTAAAGCATCCTAAATGTTTGTGGACAGCTCAGTGCAAATGGAGAATGTAGCCCGACCGCACAGTGGAATGTTACCTGGCCATTATTTGGAGAGAAGCTCTGGTCAAGCTACAGAAAGGTTACGCTCAGTGGAAGGAGCCACACGCGAAAGGCCATGTATTGTAGGAATCCGCTTCTGTGGAATGCCCAGAATAAGTGAATTTATAGGCAGAAGGTAGATTGATGGTTCCCCGGGGCTGGGGGTGCAGTGGGGGCAGGGATGCAGATTGGGGCTCGAAGCCTGGAGGGCAGGGGTTTCTTTCCCCGGGGAAGCAGCAGATGATGGCTCGAGAACTTGAGTCCCAGCCTCCCACATTCAAGACCTGGATGGAGTTCCCGGTTCCTGGCTTTCAGAAGATAGAAGATGTCTCTCTCTCCCTTTCCCTGACATTCTTTCAAATAAATAAACCTTAAGAAGCAAACCCTGCAATGCCTCTTCACTTAACTCAGACCAAAACCACACAGGCCTTGGTTCCGGGGTACAGGCACCCCCCTGCCTTGGGGCTGCGCACTGGCTGGTCCCCTGGGCTGGGTGCTCTTCGTTAGGTACCTGCTTGTCTGGCTCCCCCATGGCTTTCAAGTCTTTGCCCAAATGTCACCTTCTGCTATTTTGAATTTCCTCAACCTTTTCCCTTTCTAGATAGCTGACTAGGGGAAGGAGGGCACAGAATTTGATTCATTCAGATTCAACTAACTGGGCTCAGGCCTCTCACAGGGTTTGCTGCATCTTTCCCAGAGCCCTCTGAGAAGGGAGCATCACCGTGCTCACCTATGACTGCAGAAACAGACACAGCACCAAAGACAGGGCCTGACCCACAGCTCGACAAATATCCACTTTTTAAAGATTTATTTTATTTATTTGAAAGAGTTACAGAGAGAGGTAGAGACATACAGAGAAGTCTTCCTTCTGTTGGTTCACTCAAATGGCCTCCATGGCCAGAGCTGTGCCGATCTGAAGCCAGGAGCCAGGTGGTTCTTCCCGGTCTCCCACATGGGTGCAGGGGCCCAAGGACTTGGGCCATCTTTGACAGGTTTCCCAGACCATTAGCAGGAAGCTGGATTGGAAGTAGAGCAGCTGGGACTTGAACCAGCGCCCATAAGGGATGCTGGCTCTGCAGACAGTGGCTTAATTAGCATCACCACTGTGCAGGCCCCGATAAATATATCTTTAAAATACATCTTTAAATTTGGGGCTGGTATTGTGGTGCACGGGGTTAAGCCATTGCCTGTGACACAGGCATCCCATATGGGCACCAGTTCATGTCCTGGCTCTCCATTCCAATCCAGCTCCCTGCTAATGTGCCTGGGAAGGCAGCGGAGGGTGGTTCAAGTGTCTGGGCCCCCGCACTCATGTGGGAGACCTGGAAGAAGCGCCTGGTTTCAGCCTGGCGCAGTCCTGGCTGTTGCAGCCCTTTGGGGAGTGAACCAGTGGATGGAAGAGCTCTTTCTGTCTCTCCCTCTCTTTCTGTATCTCTACCTTTCAAATAAATTTTTAAAATTTTACTTATTTTCATTTTATTTGAAAGAGTACGAGAGATACACAGAGCTCCCGTAACCGGGCAAAGGGAGATATAAAAATTATGGACGCTGCTTCCGAACGTAGCGGAACGCAGGGGGCGGAGTCCCACAGTTTTTACTCCAATTCTGGCCAGATGATGTCTTCCAGGTCCTGTTACAAAGCGCTGTGTTATGTTACACTTCAAGGTTAAGTCGCTTGTTTTTCCCTTTGGTCAGGCCCTGGGAATGTTTTAACTTTTTTTTTTTTTTTTGACAGGCAGACTGGACAGTGAGAGAGAGAGACAGAGAGAAAGGTCTTCCTTTTACCGGCGGTTCACCCTCCAGTGGCCGCTGCGGCCGGCGCACCCCGCTCATCCGATGGCAAGAGCCAGGTGCTTCTCCTGGTCTCCCATGGGGTGCAGGGCCCAAGCACTCGGGCCATCCTCCACTGCACTCCCGAGCCACAGCAGAGAGCTGGCCTGGAAGAGGAGCAACCAGGACTAGAACCTGGTGTGCTGGCGCCGCAGGCGGAGGATTAGCCTATTGAGCCACGGCGCCGGTCCTCTTTTTTTTTTTTTTTTTTTTTAAGAATTTTTTATTTATCTGAGAGGCAGAGGGAGAGAGGTCTTACATCCGCTGGTTCACTCCCCAGATGGCCACAACAGCCAGAGCTGGGCTGATCTGAAGCCAGGAGCCAGGAGTTTCCTCTGGGTCTCCCACATGGGAGCAGGGGCCCAAGCACTTGGGCCATCTTCCATTGCTTTCCCAGGCCATAGCAGAGAGCGGGATCAGAAGAGGAGCGGCCGGGACTCGAACCGATGCCCATATGGAGGCCCAGCCTCAGCTCCGGCCAGAATGCTCTCTTACCTGGGCTTCTCTGAGCAGAGCAGTTCAGCCCCAACAGGGATAGTCCCTGCACCTGCAGGCTGCGGCTGGCCCGCTCTGGCCTTTATCACAGCTCCCCTGAGGATGCGCAGCTCCTCCCGCACCTGTGAATCCAGCCCCCTTCTCTGCAGCTTCTGGAAAAACCGCTAAGCGGGACAGCAGTGCCGGCTGTGGTCCTCATCCGTGGGGGAGAGCGGGAATGGACCCTTACAAGGCAAAGGCGGGTGAGGGGGAGAACGGGGAGTAAGTGTGGGAGCCACAGTGGCGGCGCTGGGAGAGGTGCATCCCCAGGGAGCGCTCGGCCCTCCAGCAACCCCGGGGCAGGTCAATGCACAAATTCTCGGTACCAAGAGTCTCCGTGTGTCTTGTCTCGCTCGAGTTTAAATTAATGCTCCGTGAGATGGGAATGGGTGAAAAGACTGTGCCTAATTTATGGGACAGATGGAGTTGGCAACTTGCTCGGTGTACTCTCGGGCAAGAAGGGAACTTGGCCTCTTCGAGCCCTGACCTCCGGGGCCTCCACCCAACTTGGGTTGCTCGGTGCCGCCGGCTGGGGTCTGGAACTTGGGCCTTTTGCAAGGACCTGCGGCAAAGTCAGAGCCACTGTGTCACCCTGGCCCTCCCCTCCAGGCTGGAAGGAGGGGAGGCAGGGAGAGGACAGTAGCCCCTTGGGGAGTCAGGTGGAGCTTAAAAGGACACTAGGACGTTCCCGGCAATGAAACCGAGGTCTGACTGCGGTATCTGCTCCTGCCTTCCTGGAAAAAGCAGCCAGGTGAGGCCGTAATCCCCAAACAGCCACTGAGTGGGGAGCGGGCAGCTCCTGAGACGCTGGTTCTGCCGTCCCTCCAGAACGACCTGGCCTGCCTTCTCCAGGCCCCTGGCTTCCACCTCGCAGGGCACTGGTGGGTGATCTCAGCCCTCGGGGACTTTGGGGGCATCCTCCTGAGTGGAGCATGTCTGTGGTCACTGTCCCGGGACAGCAGAGCACTGGTCTGGATGTGCACCTGTCCTGCCGGCGGCCTGCGCTTCCACTAGGCTCTCCCGGCATGCTTGGTGTGACCCTGGGCTGGGGACATTCCTGGAGAGCAGGTGTGGGCCCCGATGTGAATACGCCATTGCACCCCACCTCTCCCTGACCTCCAGGTATCTGCTACCCACTGCACTCCCGCGAGCTACGGACACCTCGCAATGCGCTGGCGGCCATCGGGGTCATCTGGGCGCTGTCCCTGCTCTTCTCCGGGCCCTACCTGAGCTACTATCGCCAGTCGCAGCTGGCCAGCCTGACCGTGTGCCACCCGGCGTGGAGCATGTCTCGGCGCCGCGCCATGGGCCTCTGCACCTTCGTCTTCAGCTACTTGCTCCCGGAGCTTGTTCTCGGCCTGACCTAGGCGCGCACCCTGAACTACCTGTGGCGCGCCGTCGACCCAGTGGCTGCGGGTTCAGGCAGCCGGCGCACCAAGCGCAAGGTGACACACTTGATCATCATCGGGGCCACGCTCTTCTGCCTCTGCTGGCTGCCCCACCACGCGCTCATCCTCTGCGTGGCGTTCGGCCGCTTCCCGCTCACGCGCGCCACCTACGCGCTGCGCATCATCTCGCACCTGGTCTCCTGCGTCAACCCCATAGTCTACGCGCTGGTCTCCAAGCACTTCCGCAGGATCTGCGCAGGCCTGCTGGACCGCACCTGGCGCTGAGCCTCCCGCCCCGTGCGCGCTGCCACGCGGGACACCCTCAGTGGCAGCTGCGAGCTGGAGCGGGCGTCCACCCGCCTGACGCACAGGAGCGAGACGGCAGGGGAACCCCGTGCTCCCGCTCCTCCCAGCAGTGCTGTCTCCAGCTGAGCTCCTGGCCCACTCTGGCTGGACCAAAAAACCCAATCCTGACAGTTACTGTGACCTCAGGGCACGTCAGGGGTGGGCTTGCAAGCCCAGGGTTGGAGTCAGAGGTTGGGGATCGTGAATAAAATTGCAGACCGTTTCACACGCACTGTCAACCCACTTCTCTCATCATGAAACTGCATCGGAAGAAGCTTCTGGGATTTCATAGAGGTGCTCCCAAAGGATGGGTGCTTTGCTAAACTGGGAAAGAGTAGTGGCTGGGTTAAAATCCAGGTAAAGGGGCTGGCCTGGTGGCACGGCAGCTGAGGCCATTGTTTGCAATGCAGGCATCCACTGGGGTGCCACTTGGAGACCCTGTTGCTCAGCTTCCCATCCAATCTTCTGCAGAAATTGTCCCAAGTCCTTGGGTCCCTGCCACTCCAGTGGGAGACCAGGACAGAGGTCCTGGCTCCCGGCCCCTGGCTCAGACCTGGCTGTGGCCATCATTTTGCAGTTAGTACATAGCAACTCTGTCTCTTGCTCTATGTTCCAAATAAATAAATCTAAAAAACAAAACAAAGCCAGGTAAAACTTCCTGAGGCCAGAGAGCACAGAGGGCCGACGGCCGAGGGGTGCGTGGATCGCCCAGTTGGCAGCCAGTGGGTTTGAGTGCGTTCTGTGAAGTCGGTGGATGACAGACACAGGTATGACCCACCCTCGCAGGCTTCCAGTTCACAGGGGTCCCTATGAATCTGGGCAGCCAGATCACCGCCCACCCACGTTAAGTCTTGGCTTTTCCTTCTCTGGCTACAGCTGGATGGGTGTAGTGGGGGATCAGGCCTCCAGTGTCAGCATCTGCCACACCCTCCCCCCCAACCCTCAAGTCTCGTGGGTTCTGCTCCAGGCACACAGCAGCGACTCTGACACTGCTGGGCTGGGCAGGCTGGGAAGCCCGCGCTGGGACACGAGGCCCCCACTGTCCTGGGGTTTGCCTTTCCCCCCCAGAGCTTGAACCAAGGATCTTTACAGAAGACCAGCTCCAGGCTCAAGGACAGCATGGAACTCCCAAGCTCACGTCGCTGAGTGTGGGGCACTTCGGCCAAGGGTTTGGGTACTTAGCCAGGCTGGCTCCAGCCGCTGAAGCACAGGAGCTTTGGCCTTGCGTGGAAGGAACAAGTCAGGGAGAGGTGGGGGGTCCTGGCTCTGCCCACCCTCCTCGCTGGGTGGTGAACAGGGCAACAGGTTCCAGGTGGTGGAAATAGAGCAGAACAGGACAGGTGCAGGGTGGGTGTGGCTGGGCTCCTGGCTTTGTCTTTGGGTGTTTGCATAGCTTTGGGGGGGTGCTATGTCCAAGGCCCAGGGTCCCTGTACAGAACAAATGCCTCCCAGCAGCCGCCCGGCCCACAGAGAAGTGGCTGGAATAGGAGTTGTAGCTCGGGCACGGCTGCTCCTGTGGCCAGGTGATGGCTCGGAGGATCCTGCTCCATCTCGCCTTCCTGGGGCTTGGCAGCGTCTGGCCCTTGGTTCGGGGGCCCAACTTCCAAGTGCTGGCCGTGGGTAGGTAGATGTAAGGTTTGTAAACTCTGGGATTTGGGCACTTGGGTGACGTGACCTCCATCCCTCAATCTGGCCCTCTCCACCCCCAGACCTCCATTCTCTCCTGGAGGAGCAAGAAACCACCCAGATTCCCAAGAACGGGAGTGCGCCCCTGCTCGTGAGCGCGCAAGTGTTTGTGTCCAATGTGTTCAACGTGGTGAGCGCCGTCAGGTGGTGGGGAGGGCCCAGCCCCACCCCGTACTGAGCTGGGGGTGGGGAGGACGCAGCCCTGGCTAGTGCTGGGGTCTCCTGCCCGCCTGTCACGCAGTGCTCACCCCGAGCTGACAGGCTGCACCCTCCCCCAGGACATCCTGCGCTACACAGTGTCCTACATGCTGATGCTTCGGCTGGTGAGCTCTTGTCCTGGGGCAGGTGGGATGGGAGCATGTGGCCGGCCAGCTGGGACGTACTGGCCTAGGGGCTCAGTACAGCAGGAGCGTCAGTGGCATCCCTATGTCGCCAGTCCTGGCTGGATGCCCGCCTGGCCTGGAATGCCAGTACATCCCCACGAGACTTTGTCACGCTGCCCATGGACTCCCTCTGGACACCTGGACTCTCCATCCGGGAAGCGTAAGTGAGGCAGGGAACCCACCGCACAGAACCCTTCTCCTCTTCCCCATCGGAGCCCAGAGGCCATCTTGGTGGGCGGTCCCCTCTGTAAGCGCACCCTGCTGCATGCATGCCCCCCCTCCCTGGCAGAACCCTGCCCACAGGCAGCCGGGGTGGTGACGGGATGGCAGCATGTCCCCGCCCCCGGCTGGGCCTCTGGCTGTCGGGGTTTCTCCACAGGCTCTGGACAGAGTGGAAGGACCAGAGCCCGCAGGCTGCAGTGGCCCAGGACGGCCACGTTGAGATCAACCTGTCCCTCACCACGGAGGCCAGCTGCGACTTCGAGCTCCTGCACTTCCCCCGGGACCAGAGCAGCTGCAATCTGAGCTTCTTCGTTTTCAGCAACACGGGTGCTGCCAGGGCAGGGCCCCGGGGGGGGGAGGGGGCCCTGGAGCTGGCACAGGCTGGCTGCGTCCAGTCCAGGCCACCCCCAGAACTGGGCTTGCTAAACAGCCCGGAGAGCAGCGTGTGCTTCCCGCCCCTCTGGCTCTGCCCTGCCCTCGGCTGCAGACTCCCCACCCGCCCCTAGGGTCACAGCTCCAAACTTCAAAACCACAGATGCTCTGCAACCCAGGGGGCTCCCCGATCATGTCAGCCTCCTCTCCCAGGGCCTGACTGCAGGGGCCGGGCCCTGTGCCCCAAGCCCAGAGCTCTGTTGGCTGCGGTCTCAGTCCTGGGGACAATGACCATCCCACACACCCATCAGGCGACACCCAAGTTGGAGGAGGGGTCCTACCCTTCCCTGAGGTGCCTCCTCCCCGTCAGATGGGAGCACGGGTCTGTGGCCACTTCCCCTCCGTGAAGAGGAGCTGAGTGCATTTCGTTTCATGACGAAAAGCCCTCTCTGAATCTGGCAAGGCAGGCCCTCCCTCTGCTGGGGGAGGAGCTGCGGTGCTGCCCAGAGCCTCGTAAGGCCTCCTGAGGACCGGTCTCCCCCAGCCTGCCCCTCCGGAGTCACCAGGAGTCTCCGTCATCCCTGGTCTCCGCTGTCCGGCTGCTACCCCAAGAATGATCCGGGCAGGGTGGCTCCTTGCTAGTTTGCCCTTCTCGCCCCACCCCTCAGCGAGGGAGCTGGAGTTCCAGGCCCACGCCAGCAACGAGATCGTCAGCATCAAGCGGGAATACGTGGTCAGTGACGTGAAGACGCGGGCCCTGCCCCAGCAGCTGGTGCCCTGCTTCCAGGTGACGGTGAGTCCCGTCGGGAAGAGGCCGGCAGAGGAGGGGCTGCGGGCACACAGTCCCCCCACATCCTCCTGGAAAGCCTGGCTTCCTTCCAGCTGAGCCTCGAGAACACGGCGCTGAAGTCCATCATCTCGCTGATAGTACCCGGGGAGGCCTTGCTGCTGGCGGACGTGTGCGGGGGGCTGCTGCCCCTGCAGGCCTTCGAGCGCATCGCCTACAAGGTGACGCTGCTGCTGAGCTACCTGGTCTTCCACTCCTCCCTGGTGCGGGGCCTGCCCAGCTCCTCCTCCTGCAACCCACTGCTCAGTAAGCCTGTCCCCCAAGCCATGGGCCTCGCCCGCTGCTCCCCGGGAGCCTGGGATGCCGGGCCTGGCCCCTGACGTCCTGCCCCGCCACCGCCAGCTCACTACTTCACCGTCCTGCTGCTGCTGCTCTTCGTCAGCACCGCGGAGACCGTGCTGCTCGCCGGGCTGCTGGCCCGGGACAACCTCAGGGCCCAGCCCCAGCCCAGCCCCGGCCCAGCAGGGCCACAGCGAGAGCGTGGGAACCCAGGGCCTGAGCCTGAAGGTGGGCGGTTGGTGAGCAGCGGGGCCGGGGCTCGGGTGCGAGGTGTGTCCAGAGGCTCCCTGCGTTCACTCTGCTGGCTCTGCCGTCCCTGGGCCCCACCACACCTCCCTGGTTAGAGCAGGTCCGGAGCAGGGAGTCGCCTGAGCCTCCCTAAGGTGACCTCAAGCCCCGAGGTCAGCCATGCCTCGCAGACTCTCAGAGGGGCGTCCTCAGCTGCGGGGGGGGCTAGGACGGGCCAGCCCCACGCTGTGAGGGAGAACACGCGCATGCTCCGCGCTGGGGGGCTCTGAACAGCAGCTCCTGTCCCTGCCTCTCCCCACAGGTGCCCCCGGAGAAGGAAAGGGGTCAGGGAGAAGCTGGGCCGAGGCGGCCGACCACGTCTTCCTCCTCGCGTACGTGGCCAGCGTGCTGTGCAGCCAGCTCATCTTTGCTGCCATCTGGATCTGGGCAACATGCGAGTCTGACCCGCCCCCCGGGATGGCCGGCCCCCACGGCGGGCAGCCCAGGTTTCTAGCAGGAAGCGGGGTGGGTTCCTGAGGCCGGGGGAAGGTCTCTGGAGAGAGGGGAGGAGGACCCTGGAGGACCCTGGAGGACCCCATCCACCCTGAGCTCCCCCATGTTAGCATACAAGTAGCGTGAAATAAACCCACCCCCCAATGCACGTGCATCGCGAGGCTCTGTCTTCGTTCTGCTCAGTGATTTACTCCCATCCCGAGCAGGCAGGGCCCTTGTGCCCTCGACCCCCATGACTGCTGAACTTCTCACCACTGCCCACCACTCAGCCCACACGCTGGGCCTTGGGCAGCAGCTCTCGATGCTTCCGGCAGCGCGCTGGCCCCGAGGGGAGGGACAGTGAGCAGCCCTGGGAGGCGGAACGTCTCCAGGCCTCAGGACGGGAGGCCTGTGCCAAATCCAAGACAGCTGGGCGGCCCAACTGCTCTCTCTCCAGGCTCCCCGGTCCTCTGAGCCCTGCCCCTACTTCTGGGCTGCAGGGGGAGTTTGTCACCAGCTCTGCCCAGGCCAGGAGGGCTCTGCGCTCCTGTCCTGGGAACACACAGGCAGCTGGGAGCCCCCTTCTCGCCCCTTTCTTGTGTCAGAAGCCATCACGTGGTCCTTGCGCGCTCCGGTGGGGATCACAGAACTCAGGCATGAAGGGACCCCAGCGTTCTGGGTGAGGGCTGGTTTGGGCCACACAGAAGCGGAAATCAGGGCTAGAGGGTGCAGCGACGAGCTCCCGCCTGGGGCAGGGAGGACAGTGTCTGTCCCAAAGGACTTCAGACTCACCCGGCCCTGAGTCAAGTGAACACTGGTTTATCTGTCCAATGACACCAGGCAGTGCGAGGCAGGCTCAGGCGGAGGTGTCGAAAAGGCGATCGATCATGTCGCCCACCTGATCCACGTGGTACTTGATGTACTTCTCAATGTTCTTGGTGAAGGGCACGCTGCCATACCTGAGCAGGTGCTGGGGTCAGGCGAGCGAGAGGCCTACACCCGCCCCAGCTCCACCTACAGCCCAAGGCACTCCTGATGGGGCACCCCTGCGTATGTCCCACAGCCCAGGACGCCACTCCTTGAGGAAGGGGGAGCACAGAGCCCGGCGGGGGCGGGGGCGGGGCTTACCTGTGCAGAAAGACCCCGTAGGTCTCCTTGACCATGTCTTTCTGCGCCTGGCGGATCTTGTCCCTCTGCTCTGTGTCTGGGATAGCCCAGGCCTTCTGGATCTTGCATAGCTCTTCAAGGCCGTCGTTGAAGCCCTGGCCACCACCAAGGGGAAAGGAGAGACGTGCAGAGGCAACGCGTGGGCCTGTGCTGCTCGGGCCCGTGCAGCAGCAGCCGCCGCGAGAGGGAGAGGACCCCCGACTCACCTTAAAACGCTCCTTGATCATCTGCCGCTCCTTGTCGCGGAGCTGGGGAGCCGGGAGAGACGGCAGAGGAGGCTTGGCTCAGCGCAGGCCGCCCTGCTCTGCTCCTTGCCAGACACCCAGGGCCCGCCCTCCCTCCCGCTGCCCACGGCCACAGGCACCCTTGCTCTGTGATCTGCGGGGCGCACGGCTGTTTTTCCCCAGAGACAGGACAAAAAGCTCCACGTTCCTGCCCAGCCCAGGCCTCAGCCCACCTTGACTCCTGGCTGGAGCACAGGTAGATTCTTGTCTGCGATGTAATCGATCACCTTTATCCAACTGCCAGACAGGAAGAGGAGCGTGAGGACAGGGGAGACCACAGGGCTGCCTCCTCCCTAGCGCCAGGGCTCTGTTTGTTTTGTTCTGAATCCCTCGATCTATTTGGGGAGGGGCGGTGAATTGATCTGGGTCACCACTAAGCAGAACAACTGAGATCTTTCCCTTGGGAACAGAAAGTGTTTCAGCTGCTCATTCTAAAAAGTCAAACGCAGGACACCCACAGCCATCCACAGATGGAACAAACGCCATCCCTGGCCTGGGCCTCCCATGGAAGTCACGGCCAATTAAGATAGAAACGGAAGAAACAGACCACCGGAGAAAGGAGGCCAGAGGATCAGGGAGCACGCCAGGCCCGGCCAGGGTCAAGGGCTCCTGCCACCTTGTTGCCTCTGGGGCCAGGCCTGACCCGCATCTCTTCACCTCGGCTGAGCCTCGACCACCGTCTGAGGGGCCAGCCATGGAGGCCGGCAGCAGGGGTTGGTGGTGTGACTCCAAGCAGAGGGCTGGGGGTCCCGGAGGCGCAGCGCCCAGCCCCCAGGCCCTGAGAAGGGAGGGGGGTGGCTGGGGCCGGGCGGGGCCGCACCTGCGCTGGTAGATCTGGATCTGCTGCTCGATGTGCTCGCGGTAGGAGCGCTCGGCGGTCTTCTGGGTCACGGCCACCAGCTGCATCAGCTCAGACCTGGCAGGGTGGGGAAGAGCGAGGACAGAGGCTACGGGCCTCGGCGTCCTGCTCCATCTCCCAGATGGCCCATCAGGACGGACGAGTCAAGCCCCTCCCCACCGCACGCCCGAGGCGGGCCCTGGGAGACCAGGCGAAAGAGGCAGTCCCGCCCCTGGGAGACAGGGGGCGGGGTGAGAGGCAGCCCCGCCCCTGGGAGACAGGGGGTGAGAGGCAGTCCCGCCCCTGGGGGGCGGGGTGAGAGGCAGCCCCGCCCCTGGGAGACAGGGGGTGAGAGGCAGCCCCGCCCCTGGGAGACAGGGGGCGGGGTGAGAGGCAGCCCCGCCCCTGGGAGACAGGGGGCGGGGTGAGAGGCAGTCCCGCCCCTGGGAGACAGGGGCG
>CM027400.1:3838347-3851172 GCA_015711505.1 Sylvilagus bachmani | reverse complement strand
GGGGGCAGGACCTGTATCAGGGAGTCAGGGGGGGGCAGGACCTGTATCAGGGAGTCGGGGGGGGGCAGGACCTGTATCAGGGAGTCGGGGGGGGGCAGGACCTGTATCAGGGAGTGGGGGGGCAGGACCTGTGTCAGGGAGTGGGGGGGGCACCTGTATAAGGGAGTCGGGGGGGCAGGACCTGTATAAGGGAGTCGGGGGGGCACCTGTATCAGGGAGTCGAAGGTTTTCTTCTGGTGGTGCTCGGGGATGATGCTGGTCAGCAGCTGGTACTCGCTCTGGGCCAGCTTGACAAAGGCGCTGACGCAGTGAATGTAGGCGTCGGTCTCCACATCCAGCACGTCGTCTCTCCCTGGGGGGACGGCAGTGCTCTGAGCTGCTGGGTTGGGAGCACCCACTCTCCCTGCTGGGGGCGTGGGTCTCCCCAGCTCCTGGCCTGTGGCCCAGACCAGCCGGGAAAGGGGCAGAGAGCCGCGAGGACCCGGCGGGCCCACTGGGGTTCGATGGGGAAGAAAAGGGCTGAGAATAGCTTTTGTCCTGGCTTCATTTCTCAGCTCTGCACAGACGACTTCCGTCCCCAGAGCACCGACTACTAGACGGGTAGGGAGAAGGATCAAGGATAAGGAGGGGGTCCCTGCATTGACTTCCTGCACGAGGCATGTCTGGCCCGGCCCCTGGACTGAGGATCTGAACGGTACCTGAGAGAGGGCAGCCCTGAGAGATGGGCTGCCTCGGGAGGCAGCACTGTGGCGCATCCATCTGGGGAGACTGGGCTTATGGAGGCAGTTAGCAGCCCAGGGAGGCCTTCCGGAACATACGAAAGGGTAGTGGGCTATGGCCTATGAGGCTAGCTGGGAGGGGGTGAAAACGTGAGAAGAGGCGAGCGGCTCCTGGTCGCCAGCTGTCCCAGGAGGACACTGGAGCCCGCTCCTGGAGGCCAGGACGGGGTGCCTACAGACAACACCAGTGGCAGAGCGGCCTGTGCTGCGGGAGGAGCTCCGAGGACTCAGACGACAGGGCTCCCTGCCCGCCTCCTGGGCAGCAGCCCCAAGGCCCGAGCAGCACTCCCGTCTGCAGAGAGGCCAGAAGACCTAGTGCTCGAGAGAGAGAGGTGGCAGCAAGAGAGGCGAGCAGGCCTGGCCCGTCGTCGAGCAGCGCACCCGGCTGGGCGGCAGGAACAGGCCATCCAGGGTGCTGCGAAGGCAGTGGCAGCGGCTGCCCCTCGGCTGGGCTGCGGTACTCACCGGCCAGCGGCCGCCCCTCGGCTGGGCTGCGGTACTCACCGGCCAGCGGCCCGTGCTTGTCGTTCAGGGCCTCGGACAGGTGCTTAACTCGGAAATCATGCTCGTGACCTAGCGAGACGTCGGCCGCACAAACACAAGCAGCGTTTATCCAGGGGCTGGGCAGGCTGCCCCTTGGGGTACAGGGAGGAAGCCCTTGATCTCCAGGAGGGGATGTGAGAGGGGGCGAAGGGGAAGGGCACTGCGGGGGCTCTGAGCCCCTCCTCTGCCTCAAACCACCATGGGAACAGCCGTTTCAAGCCTGACTTGCAGCAAGTGCCTGGGTCCCAGAGCTGAGGCCCCGTTAGAGCTGCGTCACTGCCAAGTGAACAGGACGGCCTTCTGTCCCCCGGGGCAGCTGACCGGGCTGACCCTCCTGGCAGGAAGGAAAAGGGGGCGTGGTCTCCAGTGCCTGCCCCCTGGCTGCATGTGGTCCCCTTTCTAAAGATGCGCGCGTGTGGGTAGCAGGCCTGGGCCAGCTGGTCCTGCCACTGCTGGTCTGAGCGTGAAAGGGCTGCCCCAAGACAAAGGACTTTCCTGAGTCACACGGGAGACAGGACAGAGAGAGGGAGAGGGAATGGGAACCTCGGGGAGGGCAGAGCTGCCATCAGCCAGACAGGACTAGGGTCCCAAAACTGTCCCTGTGCCCCCAAAAGCCTGCTGGCACCAGGGGCACCAGGGGCTGGCCCTCCCCACCCTACCCCCCTCAGGGTTGCTCCCGAGGCCTTCCTGGGGGAGGCTCTGCCCTGCCAAGGGAGGAGACACACGATGGAGGAGGGGAGGGAGGGGAGCAGGGGGTGATTACCTTCCAGAGGAATGAGGTTAGAGCCCCCCTTTTTCCCATCTAGACCATGCTGGGAATACTGTTTCAGAAGGTTCTGAGCCTTACGGATCGTCCCTGTCACCAGAGCCACACAGAGAAGAGATAAGAAGACCTAGGAAATGAGCGAGAGAAAACAGCAGCGCCCCCGTGCCCCGGCCCGCCCTGCCCTGCCCGGCGGTGAGCTCGCCCCGCAGCACCCGGGCCCTGCAGACCCTGAGGACGGCTCGCAGGAAAGGGAACGTTTCATCCCCCCCACGGGAGCGCCGGATTCCACCGTGGACCCCCACTGTTCTGGGTCTGAGTTCGTTTTAGGAAATACACAGGCAACCGAGGTAAGATGGACCAAGAGCCACCGGGAGAAGTCAAAATTATGAAGCGCTGCAGAGTGGCGTTTTAATCAGAGGAGCCAATGAGATGCTCTCCCGCCAGAGGGCACCACCCACTGGGCTGCCAGGCCCACAGCCCAGCCCCAAAGTCCAGGCAGGGTCCTCTGAGCACGCCCTGTGCCGGCACTTAGCCAAACAAGGCTCCCCGGCCGGCAGAACCTGGGAGTCAGTGAAACCAGGCTGAGTTCCCTGGGAGGGCTGTTCCCGAGAACCAAGGCAGCCCGGCCCCACACACCAGACAGGCGACCCAAGCCACCGAAGCGATCCCATAGCCAAGAAGTTAACAGAAGCCGCCACAGAGAGCCCCCAGGAGAGCAGGAGGGGAGGGTACATGCTCTTGGCATGGGGGGAAAAAATAACGGTTAGTATCACGTATCACGTAGGAAAACGATGCAACCAAACTGCAGCCTGCAGCCTCCTGGGCCAGCCTTTGGGGGAGGGGCACACCTGGGGGAGGGGGCACACCTGGGGGAGGGGCACACCTGGGGGAGGGGCACACCTGGGGGAGGGGCACACCTGGGGGAGGGGCACACCTCCGGGCAGAAACTGAGGACTTGACACCCACTTCCAGGAGACCAGGGCAGCTGTCTGGGAGAGGAGGCCCCGGGAGCTTAAGGCTGGCCTGGCTCCCCCAGATCCTGTGTGTGTCCTGGCAGCTCCCCAAATAGCTCGGAGAGCGAGGGGTTAGGCCCGGAGGCTCACCACTACCTGACCCATACCACCGTCTATGACCGATCACTGATTGACGGGCATGGCCCCCATCCACTCCCTGCATGCTCCCCCGTGGTGAGAGGGCTTCGCTAGGGAGCGGATCCGATTCCTGGCTGGCTAGCAAGAGGGACCCGGCATAGCAGCATGGACGGGGAGGAGTGGGGATGTGGAACCCCGCTCCCACAGGATCTGTCAGGCTCCCAATCACCACGGATAGTGCTGAGGTGGGCGGGGCTTCTCCTCAGACCTGGAACTGCCGTGGGTCTGTGTCCCGGTCCCCGACCTCACTCCTGATAACTCCGGGAACTCCACACAAACCTCAGGGACCCCAGAGCAGAGTCTTCTTGTGGTTCTGGGCCAAGGACGGATCAGGTCACCGTGAACCAGGGATCAGACCCCTCCTGGAAGGCCGGCCCTCCAAGGCAGGAAGCACCCCTGGGGCGGTGTGGCCAGGGCCCAGGCAGCTCGCAGCCTCACACACCGCAGGCACGGAGGTGGACCGGCCGGCGCGGGCAGTGCAGCCCAGCAGGCTGGCTCAGTGACCACGGTGAGGCAGGGCCAGGGAGGCGGCCAGGACAGCCGCACGGAGGGGAGGGGCCCGCACTTCCTGCCAGGCCCACCCATGCCAGGCCCCTGAGGCTCGGCTCCTCACCGCCCTCCGGCAGCCTCCACTGGGCCATTTCCCCCAACTCTAACCCACGGCCTGAGGAGGACCAGGGGCTCCTGCGCTGTGTAACTGGCACCTGGCCGTCTGAGGCCACGGGCAGGCGGGGCCTGGAGAAACGAAGGGTGTCCGTGTTCCCCAAAGCCTGCAGCCACTAGAGGCAGGTCCTCCAGGCTCTGTCTCCGCTGTGCGACCTCTGCAGTCCCCACCCCAGCACAGCCCGGCCTCTCCTGGAGCCCAGGGCAGCCTTGTCCAAACAAGCAGCCAGCCAGGCTGGCCACGCTGTGGCTGACACACAGGGACACTGAGCGCAGGCTTCGGGGACATGATGACAGCAGAAAGGACGGGACAGGGGAGCTGTCCACCCCGACCGTGACCACCCCCAGCCCAGGCCTCGGCACACATCGCCCCTCGCGTGACTTCCACAGCACGCCGCTGACTTGGCCGTGGACCCGGTGGCCGGTTTCAGTTCTTCCGCGGGAAGCCTGGGTTTCTTTCCTCTCTGGGTCCCCAGCCACCTCTCAGCCACACCTCACTTGAGGTCGCCCTGGCTTTCCGGAAGGCCGGAGTGCCCCCCACCCAGGGCCACTGAGTTGGGGCAGCCGCGCCTAGCCTCTGGGAAGGACAAGGGGTGGCTCTGCCCTGGCGGCCATCACCCTGCCGCGGGGCCCTCCCCGCCAGGCCGTTACGCAGCTCGCGGACTGCCGAGGGCCTGGTGTCCCGTGCGCCTACAGCTGGAGTCATCACACACAGACGTAGACGAAGCGAGCCCGGGCCAGGCCGCTCACCTGGCCGCTTGACTGGCTTCTTGGTGGGCGTGTCCTTCCTCTTGGTGGGGACCGCAGGGGAGTAGGGGACCCCGGAGGAGCAGCTGTTTTTCCGGAAGTGCTCCTTGAGGCCCTTGACGGAGCGGTCCAGCTGGCTGGAGCGGATCTGGTAGTAGACGTTCATGAAGTCTGGGGGAGGAGTGACAGCACCGTCAGCGAGGGCAGCCCACGGGCAGCGGCACGGCCCCCTCTGTCCACTCGTTAACCCCTTCCCAGCGTCTGCTCTGGGACCCAAAGCCTCAAACAGAACCCCCCCCAGAACTGATAACCTGCTGTGCGCTCCACTGGCAAGGCTCCTCTCAGAACAAAAAACAGAAAGGCAACATCCAGGTTTAACTCGTCAAGTGTCTGAGCAACTTATGGAAGATTAAAGACAATAGGTCAGCGAAAAACAACACGTGCTGGGGCCGGCGCTGCGGCGGCGCGGGCAAAGCTACCGCCTGAGCCGCCAGCAACCCTGATGGGCACCGCTTCCAGTCTCCGCTGCTCCACTTCTGATCCAGCTCTCTGCCACAGCCTGGGAAAGCAGTGGAACACAGCCCAAGTCCTTGGGGCCCTGCACCAGCATGGGAGACCCGGAGGAGTCTCCTGGCTCCTGGCTTTGGATCAGCCCAGCTCCAGCTGTTGCAGCCATTTGGGGAGTGAACCAGAGGGTGGAAGACCCCTGCCCCTGTCTCTACCTATCGTTTTTTGTAACGCTGATTCTCAAATAAGTAAAAATAAATCTTAAAGAAAAGTGAGAGGGCATGCCTGCCAAGAATTTGATATGTGAACACACTAACAAGGAAAAGAGGGCTGAGAACCAGAAAACTGGATATTCAGTGGAATTTTCATTTTATAAACTTTCTGCTTAACTCAAGATACATTTTTTTTTAAATATCCTAGGACTAGATAGAAAAGATGGCAGAAATGATGGCTCCAAACCGCAGAATATTATGCAGCTGTCAAGAACAAGTTCAAGGCACGCTGTGAGGGCATTGTTTAAAACATTGTACCGGGGCAGCACCATAGTGTAGCGGGTGAAGCTACTGCCTGCAGTGCCGGCATCCCATATGGGCACTGGTTCGAGTCCTGGCTGCTCCTCTTTACATCCAGCTCTCTGCTATGGTCTGGGAAGGCAGTGGAAGATGGCCCAAGTGCTTGGACCCCTGTACCCATGTGGGAGACCCAGAGGAAGCTCCTGGCTCCTGGCTTCGGATTGGTTCAGCTCTGGCCATTGCGGCCATCTGGGGAGTGAACCAGCGGATGCAAGACCTCTCTCCTTCTCTGCAACTCTTTCAAATAGATAAATAAATCTTAAAAAAGATGGGCCGGCGCTGTGGCTCACTAGGCTAATCCTCCGCCTGCGGTACTGGCACCCCAGGTTCTAGTCCCGGTTGGGGCGCCGATTCTGTCCCAGTTGCTCCTCTTCCAGGCCAGCTCTCTGCTGTGGCCTAGGTGTGCAGTGGAGGATGGTCCAGGTCCTTGGGCCCTGCACCCACATGGAAGACCAGGAGAAGCACCTGGCTCCTGGCTTCAGATCGGCGCAGCGCCAGCCATAGCGGCCATTTGGGGGGTGAACCAGCGGAAGGAAGGAAGACCTTTCTTTCTGTCTCTCTCTCCTCACTGTCTAACTCTGCCTGTCAAAAAAAAAAAAAAAAAAAAAAAGATGACTTTCACTTTTAAAAAAAAAGCATTGCGCCCAGGACACGCACGCTGATACATAAGCACCACGTAAATGAACGTAGGATATTAAGAAGGAAGAAAACACGTGGTGAACCTCTCTCATACACACACGCTTGCATAAAGATTTTTTGAAAGGGTGAAAATAAACCATGAGGAGCCCATCTTTGGGTTATGACGCCGCAGGCTCAGACGAGTGGGGCAATGGACTTCAACTCTAACCTGGGGCTTTCTGCACGATTTGAACATTTTACAGTGAATCAGAAAAAGTGAACATGAAAGAAAGGTTTTGGGGGGCTGGCGTTACGGCGCAGTGGGCTAAGTCACCACTTATGATACCAGAGAGCCGACCGGAGCCCCGCCTATTCCGCTGCTAATCTAGGCCTGGAAAACCAGTGGATGACGGCCCAGGTGCGTGGGCCCTGCCTCCCGTGTGGGAGACCGGAATGGAGCTCCTGGCTCCTGGTTTCGGCCTGGCTCAGCCCTGGCCATTGTGGACATCTGGGGAGTGAACTAGTGGACAGAAAACACATACCCCTCTCCTTCGCTCTGAAGAAATAAATCTTATTTCTATTTATTTATTTATTTATTTATTTAATTTTTTGACAGGCAGAGTGGACATTGAGAGAGAGAGACATAAAGGTCCTCCTTTTCCGTTGGTTCACCCTCCAATGGCTGTTGTGGCCGGTGCGCCGATCTGAAGCCAGGTGCCAGGTGCTTCTCCTGGTCTCCCACAGGGTGCAGGGCCCAAGCACTTGGGCCATCTTCCACTGCACTCCCGGGCCACAGCAGAGAGCTGGCCTGGAAGAGGGGCAACCGGGACAGAATCTGGCGCCCTGACTGGGACTAGAACCCGGTGTGCCGGTGCCGCAGGAGGAGAATTAGCCTATTGAGTCATGGCACCGGCAGAAATAAATCTTAAAGAAAAAAACAGATGGGACCGGCATCATGGCTCACTTGGTTAATCCTCTGCTTGCGGTTCCAGAATCCCATATGGGCGCCGGGTTCTGGTCCTGGTTGCCCCTCTTCCAGGCCAGCTCTCTGCTGTGGCCCGGGAAGGCAGTGGAGGATGGCCCAAGTGCTTGAGCCCTGCACCCCATGGGAGACCAGGAGAAGCACCTGGCTCCTGGCTTCAGATCGGCGCAGCACGCTGGCCATAGCGGCCATTTGGGGGATGAACCAACGGAAGGAAGACCTTTCTCTCTGTCTCTCTCGCTGTCTAACTCTATCTGTCAAATTAAGAAAGAAAGAAAGAAAAAAGAAAAAAAGGGTTGTGTGACACTGTTTCCTACTAAACTTCTTTTTCTTAAATACCCAGGCGAGGGCGAGGGCGAGGGCGAGGGCCAGGGCCAGGGCAGTCCCGGGGCCCGCGGCGGCCAGCGGCCAGCGGCCAGCGCAGCCTCACCTTGGTTGCGGCCGTACTCCGCCAGCCAGCGGGAGATGCGAGTCACGTCCTGCAGCGCGCTCTCCGGCAGGTGCTCCAGGCCCACGTCCTCCTGCAGCTCCAGCTCGTCGTCGCCACCGATCAGGTCCAGGATGAGCACCGGGGACACGACCTTGCTGTGCCGGGTCATCAGGCTGCGGAACTCGGACTCCAGCGACTCCTTCCCCCGCTCGAAGAGCAGCTTCTGTGGGCACAGGAGGCGGTGGCCATGGGCTGCGGCCGGGGGCAGCTGCTTGGCCAGTGCTGGTTTTTGAGCCCTGGCTGCTCCACTTCCAATCCAGCTCCTTGCTAATGTGCCTGGGAGAACAGCAGGCGACAGCCCGAGTGTTGAGGTCCCTGCACCCACGTGGGAGACCCACATGGAATCCTGGGCTCCTGTTTCAGTCTGGTCCAGCCCCGGCTGTCGTGGGCATCAGGGGAGGAAACGGGTAGAGGGAGATTTCTCCCTCTGTCTGTTGTCCCCTGCATTGTCATCTGCCCTCCGCAGGGTGAGCCTAAGCAGGAGACTGGGGCTCCACGCCCCTGAGCGGTGCACTTGGAAAGCTTAAGATGGCAAACCTTGTATTATGGATGTTTATCACAATAAGCTCCAAATCATCTATGAAAACCAAATGCTACATTTACATCTTATATGCGATTTACACGTACACCTCTGCCATCTGAAGCAGAGGTCTTGCCTTTGACGCATGCATATCAGATTACAGTCCGCCCTCTGTTCTACCACATCCCTCTCTACGCTGACCCAGTGCCCCCCGGGAGATGGGGACAGGGCTGGGCGTCCCCTCACCTCTCCCATGACCCCCCTGGTCCCTTACCACTTTGTTGAGCTCCGGGCTGTCTGGGCTATTGTCCTGGAAATATTCCACAGCCTTCTGGATCTTGGCCATGCTCCCCAGGTACTCCTCCAGCCTCCCTGTGGGGCTGGAGCAGAAAGGACCCGGTCAGCGGGAGGGGGAGGGGGTGAGAGAAGCGGGGAGCACGTGGTACGGGGCCTCTAGAGTCAGTCATTCCACCGCCCCTTCTGAGGCCCAGGGCTGCTGGGCCAGGACCCGAGGGCCGGGCTCACCCCTCCCTGATGATCTTCTCCGTGTCACTGGCCACGTGGTAGTAGCTGATGACGTGGTCCAGGCAGGACAGCGTCTTCTCCACGTTCTCCTGCAGCCGCTGCAGGTTCTCCGTCTGCTTGTGCACGGGGATGATGGAGTTCTCCAGCTTCATGAGACGGCTCTCGAAGGACGACAGGATGGACACCTGGGGGGAGGCCCCGGCTCTCAGCACTGCTCAGCACCCGCGGTCTCTGCGCTTCCAGACAGGAAGCTCCATGCGGGAAGGGACAAGATGGACCCGTCCCCCGCTGTATCCCATCATGTGCCTGACACATAGTAGGTGGTCCAAAACGTGCCGGCTGAAATTTGGGGGCTGGCACTCTGGGCTAAGCCTCCTCCTGTGGCACTGACATCCCATACGGGTGCCAGTTTGTATCCTGGCTGTTCCTCTGCTGTGGCCTGGGAAAGCAGTAGGAGACAGCCCAAGTGCGTGGGCCCCTGCACCTGCGTGGGAGACCCAGAAGAGGCTCTCGGCTCCTGGCTTCAGATCGGTGCAGCTCCGGCCGTTGCGGCCATCTGGGGAGTGAACCAGTGGATGGAAGACCTCTCTGTCTTTCTCTCTGTCTGTAACTCTACCTCTCAAATAAACAAATCTTAAAAAAAAAAAAGGAAAAAAGGCCGGTGCCGAAGCTCACTAGGCTAATCCTCCCTCTGCGGCGCCGGCACACCGGGTTCTAGTCCCGGTCGGGGCGCTGGATTCTGTCCTGGTTGCTCCTCTTCCTGTCCAGCTCTCTGCTGTGGCCCGGGAGTGCAGTGGAGGATGGCCCAAGTGCTTGGGCCCTGCACCCCATGGGAGACCAGGAGGGAGCACCTGGCTCCTGGCTTTGGATCGGCGCAGCGTGCCGGCCGTGGCAGCCATTAGGGGAGTGAACCAATGGAAGGAAGACCCTTCTGTCTGTCTGTCTCTCTCACTGTCTAACTCTGCCTGTCAAAAAAAACCTTTTTTTGAAGGCAAAACAAGCATCAAATTGATTCTTCCTAGAGTAATCACCCCAGGCTTCTACCCTGAGAAGCCAAAGCTCGATTTCTGTTCTCAGCGGAGCAGTTTCGCACAGAGCAGCCTCAACGGACTGAGGCTTTACTATAGTGTGACCAATAAAAGTCCAAATCCATCATCCACTCAATTCGCGCTTGTCCAGGCTCCGCTAGGAATGCACACTCATTTACTGAGCGCCTGCTGTATACCAGGCCGTGGGTTCACAGCAAGAGCTCTCACGGCCTCCAGACTGGGAGGCTGACCTTGACGCTGCGGCTCTGAGGCACCTGTCGGGAGCCACAAAAGGGAGACTGGGGGCCAGGACCAGATCTCTGCTCTGAATTCCGAGCTCCGCCCTACCCTCTGGGGACCACCCATCGCCGAAAGGACCTGCACTGGATCGGTACCCGGACCACTCCATGGACAGCATGGACCGCAGCAGGGCGTCCGGGCCGGCGGGGGCCGCAGCATCCCCAGCCAGGGGCCGGAACGCGGGACAGCTGTGCACTGTGGCTGGGGAGCCTCCGACACCAGAAGCCCCCGGCCCCGGGCTCTCCCCCAGGGCCCGCGAGCCCCTCCTCACCATGTTCTTGGTGAGCTGGTCGCTCTTCTCCAGGCTGTCTCGGATGAAAGACAGCGTCTCCTCCTCCTGCGCGGACCGGAGAGCGGGCCATTAGCCGGGGCGGAACCAGACCACCGCTTCCCGGCCCCCCGGCCAAGCCCCCAACCCCTCTCCACCGCTGCCCCGGCCCGGCTCCCGGCCCCTTCCCCTCACCGCGCCCCCAGCCCACCTGCTTCAGCTTGTCTTCGATCTCCCGCCGCCGGGCGGACGCCTCTTGCGGGGGAATCATCGCTCCGAACCGTGCGGCCTCCACTCCCCAGCGTCTTCCCGCAACGGGCCCGCTCGGCTCCCGTCCCTGTCACACCCACTTCCGCCCTTAGCCCCGCCCCGGGCGCGTCGCTGGCGCCATGTTGGGAGTGGCAGGCAGAAATGCGCCTGCGCGGAGCTCAAGCATAGGCCTGGGTGGGCGGCCATTTTAAGTGTGGCAGGAGAGGAAGGCCGACCCGGTGTTTTCTGTCGGTGCTGACTCGCGCTTTGGGTGCAGGCGCCAAAGTCCTCCTTCCCCTTCCTTTGCCTGCCCACCCTGCCTCCGGCCCCAGTCCCAGGGGAAGCAAATGGCGGTCCTGCTTCCTGCTGTTAGTCGCCCTGGGTCCGGGTGCCTGGGCACGGGCAGAGAATGCGGCAGGTGCTGTGGGGTGGCGAGGTTGGGCATAAGTGACGGAGGTGGGGGGGATGGGGCACGAAGCCGTCGTCCGAGGATCACCCGGTTTTCAGTTTAACTTGTGTTTAAAGTACCCGGATACAGTGGCGTCCAGGCAAACCATTGACAAACCTAAGTCTAGCTGGGGGCCACATGCCCAGACAGCCTAAGGGTGCAGCTCCCAGCTGTCAATCACAAATGCCAATCACGATCAGAGCCGCACTAGTCAACGCCCCCCAGTCTTTAGGGATAAAAGCCCCAAGCCAGGGGGAAGGGTTGCCAGGTGCTCCCTGGACTGGCGGAAGGTACCTGGGCCCCCACCCGGGCCCCCACGCACTTGGGCCCCCGTCCGGCTTTCCCGGGAGCCTTAGCAGGGAGCTGGATCTGAAGGGGAGCAGCCGGGACTGGATCCCGTGTCCGTTGGGAAGCCGGCGTCGCAGGCGATGAGCAGGCAGCTGGGCCCGCTGTGCCACGGCTCAGATAGGAAGCCGATGCTGCAATGCAGAGCAAGGCGCTGGGCAGCCGTGGGCCTGATTCCTGGGGAGTCAGGGGCGAATGGTCTCGTGGGGGAAGCTGGCACGAGAGATGGGTGTGCAGTGCCCGTGTGGGCTCCTGGTTGGGTGGTGGTAGCCCGCCTTCCCCTGGTTAGCCAGGGGTGCAGTGTTCTCTGTGTAATGTTGCGGTGGCCCCGCGGCTTCAGTCTGGGGGCTACAGGGAGGTGTGGCTACTTTCCAGCCGGACCTGGTGTTCCCGGAAGAGAAGCCCCTCCAGTCAATGCCCACCACCAAGCCGTCAATGACCTCTCGCTCCCAGTGATCAGAGCCTGGTGGGCCGGCTCTGCCGCGCTCTTCGGGCATGGTTCACCTGCTAGCAAAAGGCAGGGGGGTACTTGCTAAGCTGCGGGAGGGGCTGGGAGGCTGTCCTCAGGGCGTCCAGCCCCTGTGTGCTGCATGTTCTCACATGCCCTTCCAGGCCTAAGAGTAGCTTGGTAGCACACTGCCATGCGTGGAGAGCCTCAAGTTTGCGCTTCTGCAGTACAATCGCCGTCCCAGCCCCAGCCTGTCTGGTCCCGGTGATAAACCTGCAGCAGACGGGAGGCTGGGGCCCAGGGAGGTCCGGGCCCGAGTGCACGCAGCTGGTGGAGTGGACCCTGCCTCCGCCCCCCACCCAGGCCTGGCTGGGACTCTGCGGAGCTGGCCAGCTGGTCTTCAGGAAAGTTCACTGGTTATGTTTGTGACAACCGTCCCTCTTGGAGTGTGGACAGAATTTTAAAAAATGAGTTGACCTTGTCCTCGGCTCCGTGTCAGCCGTGTGTCGGCAGGGAGGCACGGATTCAGGAAAGCTGCGGTGGCCCAGCCCTGCCTGGCAGAAACAAACAGGGCGGAAGGCGAGCGGCCAGCATGGGCGGCGCAAGGCAGATGACCTTCCCTGAGCCTTGGAAAGTGTCCCAAGGTGGCCAAATTCTGGTCGGAATGCAGGTGTTCCGGAACAGTAGATCGTCACGGCCCACGGCGCGGGCCCGGGGAAGTGGGCTTCGGGCCGGCAGGGTCAATCTCATTGACCGGAGCTGGCCTGGGTGGAACGTGATTGGTTACAGTGATTTTGGCGCTGGCCTAGGTGGGATGTGATTGGCTCCAGTGACCGGCGCTGGCCCGCAGGGGTGGGATGTGATTGGCTCCAGTGA
>CM027400.1:3751114-3838247 GCA_015711505.1 Sylvilagus bachmani | reverse complement strand
CCTGTGCCGGGCAGCGGGCTCTGCGCGCGGTAGCACCAAGGGGCTGGGGGCTCCAGACGCTGTCGCAGGCCAGGTGCCACTCACGGCCCCCACTGCCCACCGCCAGAGCCCCTCTCCAGGAGGCAGGGGGGAGCCCCCCTCGTTCTGACAGGTGCACGCTTCAGTGGTCCCGGGCCGTGGCCACCGGCGAAGTGGGCGCTCTGACCCGGCCACGGGGGCAGGGGACGGCCTGTGTTCCTTGGGACGGCCGCTTTGCCTATGGTAGACGAGGCCGGGGCGGGGGTGCACAAAGCACTCACAGGACAGAGTCGAGGCTCCAGTTTCTGGAGATGGAGCCGCCCCGGAAGACCATTCGGTCTCTGTCAGTTTCCTGGTTTAGAAACCGCAGGGCACCGCGGTGCTGACACAGAGACAGAGGGGGATTGTTCCCTGAAACCCTTTTAGGTGCAAATCAGAACAGAGAAGGCCCAGGGTGTGCACAGCCCAGACTGGAGCAGAGGAAATGCTTAGGGCGCTCGGAGCACTCTGTGGGCTTTTTTTTTTTTAAATACCATTCAGTTTCTTTTTTTAAAAATTTATTTGTTTATTTGAAAGAGTTACACAGAGATAGGAGAGAGAGAGAGAGAGAGAGAGAGGTCTTCCATCTGCTGGTTCATTGGTTCACTCCCCAGGTGGCCGCAACAGCTGGAGCTGTGCCAATCCGAAGCCAGGAGCCTCCTCTGGGTCTCCCATGTGGGTGCAGGAGCCCAAGGACTTGGGCCATCTTCCACTGCCTTCCTAGGCCACAGCAGAGAGCTGGATCAGAAGTAGAACACTGGGTCTCAGCGCCCATATGGGATGCCGGCGCTTCAGGCCAGAGTATTAACCCACTGCACCACAGCGCTGGCCCCTGCAGCTTGGTTTTCAAAATTGGGGGTCAGTGCTCTGGCGCCACAGGTCGAGCTGCCGCCTGGAATGCTGGAATCCCATATGGGCATTGGTTCAAGTCCCCACTTGCCTGGCATCCGATCCAGCTCCCTGCTAAGCGTTTGGGTTGCTGCCACTCACTTGGGAGACCAGGATGGAGATCCAGGCTCAGGCCGTCTGCTGCTGCTCTCCCAGGTGCATCAGCAGGGGGCTGGATCGGAAGTGGAGCAGTGTGGACTTGAACCTGGCATTCTGGACACGCAATGCGGGAGCCCCAAGCTGTGGCTTAGCCTGCAGCGTCACCCCCCCCCATGCTCTCCTTTTGTTGTTTTATTTTTTTTTTCAGATGAACTTTAAATGTGTTTTCACAATTGCAAGTTGTTTGAATTGAGGGGCTCAGAGAGGCTGAGGCCACTTCTTGGGGTACCAAGGTGAGCCTGGGGAGGGAAGGAGAGAAAGACCCTCTGGTAGGCAGAAGAGACCCTGGTCTTCACCGACAGGAGCTGAGTGCCACTGAGCCTCAGCTGAGAGACAAAGACCCTGGTCACCACGGTGACCACAAGGCCTGGGCAGGCCTCCTGGGCGGGGCCCCAGCTCCGGGCCTTGGCCGGACACAGGCTGTATGTGAGGTCCCTGGCAAACCTGCAAACAAAATGTGCGCTTGAAGGCCAGATCCAGGAGAGAAAGGGAGGGCCGGGCGCGGTGGGGCCAGTGGGGGTGGGGAGGCACCCCGGGCCCAGGGGACAGGGAGGGGACGCAGGCTCTGTCCCAGCCACCACCACTGAGAGAATCCTCTCCCTCCCTGCCCCTCCTGTGGCAGAGACCCCTCCATGCCCACCACCCACCTTGCCCAGGCCAGGCCCCAGTCGAGGTCTGTGCGGGGCGCGCGGGGGTGGGGGGGCTGTGGCCTGAGTTAGGAACCGTGGACGTGACTCCCAGGGGAGGACCACCTCCCATCTGCCCCTAAAACAGGCCAGAGTGATTGGCAGGCTGAGCTGCTTGGCCTTGGTCCCGCCCCGGGAGGCCGCTGAGGAAGAACAAGGCGACTACAGCCATGGAGACACCAAGCACCAGCCGGCCAGCTCCTGGCATCTTCTAGACGGGTCTCTGCACCGCTTCTCCTCCCGCGAGGACCATCACACCCCCCGCCCACCATTCTACAGGCTCAGCATGGTGGTGGGGGGGACACTTGGACAGGGTGCCCTGTAAAAGAAATCTAAGAATGTCGCTCACCTGTTCCCCGAGGGAGGTCCCTGCTCATCGGACACCCCGCCCGGCACCGACACTCAGTGCCACGGCCTGTGTGAGTGTCTGCTCTCCAAGAATGGCCCTGCTGGGCCGAGGGAGCAGGTGTTTGGCCCGCTTAAGGCGCCCACGACCCGCGTGGGAGACCCGGATGGAGCTCCTGGCTCCCGGCGTCAGCCAGCTGCTGCCAACTTTTGGGAGAATGAACCGGAAGAAGGGCGCTTGCTCGGTTTCTGTGTCTTTGCCTTTCAAACAAATGAACAAAAAATTTAAAAATAATGAAAGAGAACAGCTTCATTGGGCGGGACCAGGAGCCAGGCAGACAAGGGTGGAGGTGGGGGGTCCGAGGTCTGGGTATCGTGATTGGCACTCAGAGCACTGGGGAGGAGCTGCCCTGCGATGGGTGTTTGAAGTCAGAATGACCTGGAACATTCCAGGGACACAGCACAGGCCCAGCCGGCCGTGGGGTGTGCCTGGAGCCCACAGCTGTCAGGGCCCCAGGGAGACGCTGCAGACCTGGGGCTGCCCAAAGACTTCTGGAAACTTCCATGGATGAGGAGCCCAGTCAGTGGCAGGCGCCCAGGAGGCAGGCCGGTCTGGGCTTGGGGGTGGGGGGCCCTCCCACCCCAGGACCCCAGAGGGTGACCCCAGAGGGTCCCAGCCACTGGACGTGAGCTGGCACTGAGGCATGCAGGTGACCCAGGAGGGACATTTTCCCATCAGGTCGCCTCAGCCCGGCTGGGAGCATTTGCTTCTGATCCCAGGGCAGAGGGGCACACATTCCCCGTCCCCCGCCCCCACCCCCAACCCGTGTTCTCTCCCTTCTCCCACCCCGCTTCCGGCCCGCCGAGCCCTGCCGCCAGGGGGCGCCCTCCTCCCGCAAACCCGGGGAGCGAGGCCGGCGCCCGGCGGCCACGAGAGGGCGCCCCGCTCCCGCCCCTGCCGGGCTCTCCGCGAAGGTCCCGGGTGCGGGAAAAGCCAGGCGGAGGAGCTGGGACCGGAGCAGAAGGGAGGGTGGCGCGGCGCCCGGGGGCCCCCAACGGGCCGGGAGTGCGTCCTGGCAACCGGGGACGCCGGCGGGGTTTGCGCTAGGTGGGGCGCGGTGTGCACCCCCCGCGGTCCCGCCTCCCGGGACTGGCTCCCCCAGGGCCCGAACCCTGCGCTGGGGCCGAGGCCTGGGCCCTGGGCCTTCCTCTGCCGGGATGGGAGAGGGTTGGCAGGGCGGTTCCCTTGCTCAGGGACTCAGGAAAGAGACAGAGGTCGTCCCGCTGTGGGGACCGGCCTGGGCGGGATGCGTCCACACCTCCCCGGCTGGCTACACCTGGGCATGGGGCGCAGACCACAGGTGGGGGAGCAGCTGGAGCCCTGGGCGCCCCAGGAGCCCTTGGGACACAGGTGCGTTGCTTGGATTCTGAAGACCATAAAGGGGCCCCCACCTGCCCCGGCCAGGGCTGTCCAGAGAGCAGGGGACAGCATGGCCCGGACTGGGTGGCAGCTGGAGTTGGCCTGTTTTCCATGAACCTGAGCTAGTGTCCTGGGTGATAACCGGAGTGGACGCTGGGAGATGGCAGGGGCCAGCAGGGACTGACAGCGTGGGCACTGGGGACTCCAGATGGGCGGGCTGGGGGGAGCAGGCCAGGGGCCGGGTTGGCACCCCGGGGCTGAGGACTGAGGGATCCTGCCCGGTCCAGGAAGCCAGGGGGCCTCACCCCCTGGCTGGATCCTGGCCTAAGGCAGGGGATGGAATGAGACGAGCAGGGCGGGGGAGGGGGTCCCCAGTGCACTCTTGGGGCTCTGTGTATTTGTGACCCCACATCCACAGAAGGGCCCTCCTGGCTGCCTTGAGTTTGTTGGATGGAGGGACAGATGGACAGACGGACCAATGGACGAACAGAGAGGCTGTCGTCAGGTGTGTGCAGGACACCACAGGCTGGGGACCTTCAGCCGGGGCTGGGAGTGGACGGGGGGTGGGGGAGGACAGGCCTTCTCCTGGCTCCCCACTATGCCTGGTTAAAAGTCCTGGCTTCTGGGTTTGGCGCTGCTGATAAGACACTGAGAACTGGGGCGCACCCTGCCACCCCCATACATTCCGCCACACTCTGTTGAGCAAAGACTAGGCCACTCCCAGCTCCCGGCAGGTGCCATGGGGAACTGGGTACCGCCTCTCCCTCCCGGAGCTCTGGGGCCAGCGGGGGAGGCCCTGGCGCTGCCAGCCAGCATGCTGAGGGGACGGGTGGTGGACGTCAGCTCAGCCAGAGAGGCCTCCTCCCCGTCCCTCCGTTTCCTCGTCCACGGCTGACGCTGGGCGGCTTCTCGGCATCCTGCAGCCCAAGGCTGCTCCAGCTGCTTCCTCCCGCCCATCCCGCTCGAGCCCTCCGCCCTCCAGGAACCTGAGCCCACGGCTCCCTGAGACCAGATTTGGAGCCCAGGGTCTTCCAGAGGCCTCCTGGAGCTCGGGGCCCAGCCCAAGACCAGCCCCACGTGGCTGAACTCCAGAAAGCAGCTGGGGGCCCTAAGGCGGGCTGGCAGCAGGGCAGGGGGGTGGGTGCTGGGCGGGCTGAGGACCCCCCCCCCCCATGAGCATCCTCCGGCCACATTGCTCTGGTCTCTGCAGGGGCTGGCGAGGTCAGAGTGCCCTTGGGAAGGTCCCATTGGCCTTAGCCCCCCGCCCTGTGCTGAGCAGCTTAGCCGCTCCCGGGGCAGCCAGCTGGGTCCCGGCTCCCTGCCTTTGCCCACCACCTCCCCCTGCCTCTGAGTCCTCCCACTCGCACCCCTGCCGAATGTCTCCCCTCTTTGAAGAATCGGCTCATGGGGGCCTCTGCTGTGATGCCTGGGGCCAGCGTCGCATATCTGAATGCCAGTTCCAGTCCTGGCTGCTCCACTTCCAGTCCGGCTTCCTGCCGATGCACCTCGGAAGGCAGCGGAGGAAGGCCCGGGTGCTTGGGCTCCTGCCATCTGGGTGGAGTTCCTGGCAGGGGCCAGCCCTGACTACTGGGGGGAGTGAACCGGTAGATGGAAGGTCTCTCTCTGTGTTTCAGATCAATACATCTTTTTTTTTTTTTTTTTTTTTTTTGACAGGTAGAGTTATAGACAGTGAGAGAGAGAGACAGAGAGAAAGGTCTTCCTTCCATTGGTTCACTCCCCAAATGGCCGCTACAGCCGGCGCACTGTGCCAATCCGAAGCCAGGAGCCAGGTGCCTCCTCCTGGTCTCCCATGGGGTGCAGGGCCCAAGCACCTGGGCCATCCTCCACTGCCTTCCTGGGCCACAGCAGAGAGCTGGCCTGGAAGAGGGGCAACCGGCACTAGAACCCGGTGCCCATATGGGATGCCGGCGCTGCAGGTGGAGAATTAACCAAGTGAGCCACGGCGCCGGCCCCCCAGATAAATACATCTTTAAAAATAATAGCTCAGGGAATGTGTGCTTGGGGAAGTCGTGTAGACGCTGGTTGGGATGCCCACCTCCTGGAGTGCCTGGGTCCAGTTCCTGGATCCATTGCCAACTCCAGCTGGCTCAGGGGGCCGGGTCCCTGCCGCGTGTGACAACCTGGGTTGTGTTGCTGGCTCCCTGGCTTTGGCCTGGCCCAGCCCTGGCCATTGAGGGCGTTTGAGGCGTGTACCAGTGAATGGCAGCTCTGTCTGTCTGTCTGTCTCTGGTTCTCCTTCTCTCCCTCCGGAGTGAAAAGAGCAAGGTGGCGGCTCAGATTTCAACACCAACACGCTGAGGGCAGGAAGTACAGGGTGTTCGCTGCCGCGTTAGAAATTCTAGAAGGAGTGAAACTGCGGGGACAGAGGCAGGGTGGCAGGGAAGCGCCGTGAGGGAACCTTCTGGGTCTTGCCGAGCCTTTGTCAGAACCGACTCGGCAGCGCCCCTAAGAGCTCAGCATTTAATTGGGAGCAAATTTTAAGTAAGGAAAAAAAATTTATCTGGGGTACTTCAAAAAGGCTGTGGGAAATGAAACAGTAAGCTTAGGGTGGTGCGAACCTTTCGCTGGTGCTTGCACTGATGTCAACGTACCTATATTATCGTGTTTATTAGGGAGCGGGGGCTCCCAGCCGCTCTTCACTCCCCCGATGGCCGTCAGGGCTGGCGCTGGGCTGGACTGAGCCGGAAATGGGTCGCAGACGCTGTGGTGTCTGATGCTGGTGTCTTAACCCCAGGCTGAACGCTCCCCCCCCACCCCCCGCAGCTTATCTTTAATTCCATTTCCACCTGCTTTTGGAGGGACCCGCACCTTGCGACAAGGGTGCTTCAGACTTCAGAGTGCACCATGGGTGCACCCTTTCCAGGAGTGGACGCCCGAGGGCCGGGGCGGAGGGCAGCCCGGAGGGTGGCCTGTCCCTCGGGGACCCTAACCTTGCTGCTTGCAAGCCTGCGCCTGCTGAAGATGCTCCTGGAAGCCGGCACAGCCGGTGCCCGCGGGAGCTGCGCCCAGGTCCCCAAGGGACCTCGCTTTTCTCACTGAGTCCCAGGTGCCTCTCCCGGCGTCACAGTGTGGTCTACCACTTGCAGATGGTGTGAAAAGGTGTTGGCGGAGAAGGGCGTGGCCCTGATTAGCATCCCTGAGACATTTTGGGACATTTGTGACGCTTTGGCCCCAAGGACACAGAAAATGAAGGAAACGGCCCAGAGGGAGGCGGCGTCACCTCCTCACGTCCTCAGAGCCTGCTCGCCTCTGCTGGGGGCGCCGAGGCCCATGCCGGACAAGCACGGGGTCCCTGACGATTTAACCAAAGCTTTCACCAAAGGGGATCGTGCAGGAGGCGGGAGGAAGGCTCCCTCCTCATCTTCTGTGGGGCAGCAGCGTTGTGTCCAGATCAGCTGAGAACCAGCGCTGACTGAATTAATCCAATTAATCCGAATTAATGCAGACCCCAGCAGTGGCCAGAGCCGCTCCCCCTGCCTCCTTCCCCGTCTCCCCCCTCCCATCCCCAGGCACCTTCAGTGCACACCCTGCGGGGGTGGGGGCAGGGCTACTCCTTCCTGGCCCGCACACCAGGGCCCGCCCATCCTGAGAAAGCGTCCCTCGGTCTGGCCCAGCATGGAAGGGGCTCTGGTCCTCACCCATGGCCGTGCTAAGGAAGCCGTTAAGGGCCTTTCAGGGCCTTCCTGGGCCAACACCGGCTTCCTGTCGGCCCCTTGGCAGCAGCCCAGCGCTGTGGACTCTCCCAGCAGGGCGGTGGGCGGCACCTGCAGGGTGCAGGTGTGCCGGGGAAGGCCCTGCCCCCCTGCACTCAGGCTCCCCGATGCTGGGGCTCTCCGCCCCCTCTCTGTCGGGGGTCTTCCCAGGGTCTCTGCTCAGCTTTCCTCACTGTGGCCCCTCTCCAAGGCTCAGCCTGGCTCTGCACTCCCAGAGGTTCCTGCAGAGTCTGGTTTTAACCCTGACCTTCGTCACTGGGGTTCTCTTGATGGCGCTCCGTCAGGCTTCTTGGATCCACCTGCCGATGGTGTCTCCTCTGTCACAGAGATGGGGGAAGAGAGAGAGAGAGAGAGAGACCCTATCTCCCGAAATGCCCATATAGCTGAGGCTGGGCCAGGCTGAAGCCAGGGACCTGGAACTCAATCCAGGGCTCCCATGTGGGTGGCAGGGACCTGAGGGCATGGAAGCGGGAAGTGGAATTGACTTGAACCCCTGGCACACCAGCACGGGGCGTGCGCGTCCCAAGCAGTGTCTGCTGTGTCAGCGTCTCCCCCGAACAACCTGGGGTGACCGCACCACTCTCTCCCCTAGCAGGCTCCATGTCCTTACACACACCCGAGTGTGGAGAGCGCCTGCCCCTCCAGAGTGACCAGAGTCTCCCAGACTGCACTGGGTTCCGCCGCGTTGTCAGCCACGCCTTTGCTTTCTCTCTTAGGCACAGACCCTGCCCAAGTCCCCCCCGAGGTCAGTGGTCAGTACAGGGCATCGGCCTGGAGGGGTCGGGGAGGGCAAGTCCAAGGTCAGGCCCAGGAGCCCTCTGCTCCGTGTCACCAGGGCGTGGGTGCAGGGCCAGGAAACAGGGCTGTGGACGCACCAGCAGCCCCAGGGCCACTCAACTCCGGGATCAGAGACGAGAGCACAGAGGTCCATCCCTCCTCCATGGAGAACGGGTATCTGGTCACCCTGGGTCCACACCACGCGAACCACGTGTCCCAGTGGCTGTTCTACCCCCTCCTGCTTGTCCCGCTCGAATTCTTCCTTCCAGGGACTCCCTGGGCCAGAAGGGACTCTCTCCATAAACCGCTCTTTCCAGTTAAAGCCACACATGAACTGGGGAGCCCAGGGATTTGAACCCTGGTCAGCCCTCTTTCACCCCACTTCGCCTCGTGGGGCAGCACCGCTCCTGCCCCAGGTGCCAGGGCCGACTTCGCAAGGCCTGGGTTAACCTGGAGTCCTCTCGGGCTCCTCTCAGGCCTTCCCTTTGACCTTGTGGGGCCTGGGCACTTGGGGCTCCAGGAGCACCGGGCTCAGTGACCCCAGGGACCAGAGACTACAGCTGAGCTCTCCAGGGTGCAAAGGGGTAGCAGGCCAGCTCCCAGACCCTGTGGGGTTTGCGTGGGGTGATAAAGTGGTGGTGGTGGGGCTCCAGTCCTGCCTCCAGGCCGGCTGTGGCCCTTGCTCCCAGAGCAGGCTGGAACTGGTACCAGGGGACTTGGGGGCTGGGAGGAGCAGATGAGAAGGAAGTCCTGCCCCTCTGCCAGGCAGCCCCCTCCCCTGCCTTCTGACCTGGCTCTCCCCTCCCCCACAGCCTCAGTGGGCATTCTAGGCCAGGTGTCCCCTCTCATGGGGAAGCCACCTGTGTGCACAGGGTCTGGATTCCAGAACAGGGCGGCCGGGGCTGTCCCTGACCGTCTCCCCAACCTCCACCCAGACTCCAGGGGCTTCAGCAAAGCCCCCGCCCAGGACCTGAGGCCCCCTTGGCGTTGACTCTGGAGGATTGCAAAAGCAGCTTGGCTGCTCCGCCTTCAGTGAGGGGCCGAGCAGCTCATTCATTCATTCCTTCATTCATTCCTTTGTTCTTTGATTCAACAACTGCTCAAGGCACCGTGTTTGTGCCGCCAAGGTAGGGATCGGCGAGCCCGACAGGCCGCCTGCCACAGTCTGTGCCCCACCCTGACTCTGCTCCCTCCCAAGCCCTACTCATAGCCACACCTGGTTTTACCAAGGGGGTCAGAGCTCGGTGCCAGGTGGGGATGGGCGGGGCTTGGTGCCGGAGGTGGGGCAGGGTCAGCCTCACACCTCAGTTTAATTCCCTGGACAAACAGCGACTTGGGAGGGGTGGCCGGCAGGGGCTGTGGCTTCAAAGGGCCCTGGGTCTGGGGGGCGGGTGGGAGGATGAACAAGGGGGCTGCAGCTCCCAACCCCTGCTGTTCCTGTTGTTGGGGGCTCAGGGGAGCTGCTTCTTCATGAGGGAGACTGGGTCTGCACTTGGACCCCCAGCTCCTACCCTGCCCGGGGCGGCAGGCAAAGGAGGAGATGGGGGATGGGGTTGGCCTTGCTGTCCACCAGCCCACCTCTCTCGGTCAGCTGCCAGTGGGGCCTTGCTGTCCGCTCACGCACACAGGGGAAGTTCAGGCCTTGGCGTGCCTGCCTGTCCTGGTGGCGCTGACCTGTTCCACCTGAAGCCACCAGGCCAGGGGACGCAGGTGTCCCTGGAGGAGGGCGGCCCCCCAGGGCTGCTGGCATAGGCCGCCTCCCAGAACCCCCTCCCCTGCCCCAGGTGCACCGCCTCCTCACACAGGAATGTCAGCGGGACCTGGGCTGCTCCCCCACCTATTGTTCCCAGAGCCCCACGTCCTCACCCGGCAGGCCCAGGCCTGCCCACCGGCTGGTCCCTTGCCCCCCCCCGCCGGAGTCCAAATACACCTGTTTGCCTTTGGCCCCCACCTTCCCGCGCACCTCCCCCTCTGCCCTGGCCAATCTGGGTCCAGGGTGTGTGTGTGTGTGTGGAGGGGAGCGATTCCCGCTCCAGACCTAGCTCTGCTCTGCGGGGGGCCTGCTGGGGGCAGGGATCCCCAGGGGACTTCCAGGCCACTGGAACACCCCCGGGTGGAACAGGATGTGTTTTGGGGGGCCCGGGGGGGCAGCCCCCCCATCCCAGCTATGGCCTTTCCTCTCCCCTCCCTCCTTCCTGGTGTGTGGAGGGGCGGCAGGGAGTTAGGACCCAGAACATGGTCCCTTGCAGGACCCCAGTGCTGAAGAAAGAAGTGGCTCATGGACCGGCCCCTCCCAAGGGGGCTGTAGGGTAAATGAAAGGGTGGGGAGCCTGCTCGGAGAACTTGAACTCAGAGCACAGGGACAGCCACTCCTCCGGTGACCCTGGCCGCGGTGTGCCGGCTGCACTGTTTGGTGGTAACGAGGCATCACGGCACGGCTTTCTGTCAGCACAGAGACACTGGGCTGGAACTGTGCTGAATACGCACACAAGTCTGAGGGCGGTGGGTGTCTTTTAAATAACAAGAGTGGGGCCGGCGCTGTGGCAGAGCAGGTGAAGCCGCCGTCTGCTGTGTGGGCTCCCATATGGGCGCTGGTTCTAGTCCTGGCTGCTCCACTTCCGATCCAGCTCTCTGCTGTGGCCTGGGAAAGCAGCAGAAAAGATGGCCCAAGTCCTTGGGTCCCTGCACCCGCGTGGGAGACTTGGAAGAAGCTCCTGGTTCCTGGCTGTGGATTAGCTCAGCTCCGGCCCTGTGACCAACTGGGGAGTGAACAACAGATGGAAGACCTCTCTCTCTCTCTCTCTCTCTCTCTCTGCCTCTCCGTTTCTCTCTGTGTAACTCTGACTTTCAGATAAATAAATAAATCTAAAAAAAAAAGATGTACTATAATGGGAAAAGTGATTTTAAAAACTTAAAAAATTACAATTGTGTCTCTGCCCCCCTCCCCCGACCCCAGCAGGGATGAGCAGACAGGCGACCCAGGCTCTGGCCCTCCACTGCCCTCAGGTTTGACTGCACATTAAAAGCCTCTGGGACCTTAAAAAAAAAAAAAAAAAAAAAGCCACTGCCTGGGCCTCACCCCAGCGATTCTGCTCTGATCGGCCCAGGCGCAGCGGGGCTCCCCGTGGCCAGTTCTGCCTGCCCCTCTCCCCTCTAGCACAGGCCTGGGGTGGACAGTGACAAGATCCCGGGACCGGCAGAGCAGGACAGTGTCCGTGCCTCCCCCACTGCTGGGGTCCGTGGAGAGGAAGAGGTGTGTGTGGGGGGGAGATGCCTGGGGGGGAGGGTCCCACTCCGCAGCCCCTGCCTGCTGGCTTCTGGCCTCCGTAGGGCCCAGCCCCGCCCTGCCGGCAGTGTGTGCGCCCTTCTAGAATATTTGGGATGATTAGCAAGTGAAAGCAACAAGTTAGTGTGGGGAATGCCAAGTTGGCCCGGAGCCAGTCTTGAGGGCACTGGGAGAACGGGGTCGTGGAAGCCCGCGGCACTGCTGGGACAGTGCCCACATCTCTGCGCGTGCGCATGTGTACGTGCCAGCGCTGCTCGCGGGCTGGGCTGGGCACCAGCGAGGTGTGCAATGGGGCTGGGCAGGTGCCAGGCAGAGGCAGGGTGAGGGGAATGAATGACGCCCGCTGAGTGTCACCCAGACATGCATGTCCTGTGCCTCGGTTTCCCCATCAGAACTCCGGTAGCCAGGCCCTCAGAGAGCAGAACTGCAGGTGGGGTGCAGGTGGGGGAGGCGGCTCTGAGCTGAGCCCCCCCCCCAGCCTCTCCCTGCCTTGGGCCGGTAAGCGGACAGACACCAGGGTGGGACGCAGGGGCCCTGTGACCTCACTCCACACCCCTGCAGGACAGCACCGCAGGGGGAGGCACTGGAGAGAGGCCCAGGCCGGCACTGTGGGCGAGCCTGGACAGGCCCTCTGGATGGCCACACTCCCTGCCTTTGTCTCTGTTGCGCAGGGTGGTGGGTGCAGCTCCCCCCCTCGCGTAGATGGGGTGCTAAGGCCTGGACCGCAGGTGCCTCCCAAGAGGCCTTCTCAGCCCCTCCTCCCTGGGGACAGTGAGGTCGTGGGGAGTTCACCAGCTCACTGTCCCCCACCTTCCTCGCTTGAGCGGTGAAGACAAGCCCCCCCCCACCTCCCCTACCACTAACTGGGCCATTTCCCAAAGGACGCTTTGAGCAGAGGCACTTTGGGAATTTTTTAAAATTTTTATTTTTTAAAAAAAATTATCGTAAATAACTTTCCATGAAAAAAAGGTTAAATTGCCTCAGGGGGCGGGAGGGTGGATGTGGGACAAAGTCTGGGGGTCGGGGTGGAGCAAGACCCGCCCCCCCCAAGCACAGGCAGGGCGTGGGGCTCCCCGTTCTGGTCCCAGTGGCTCCTGCACGCTCCAGACCCTCCCGGTTAAGCTACGGGCTACTCTCACTACATTAGTCTGTCGCCCCTGGCTCAGCTCAGCTGCCCTGCTCCCACCCCATTCCCGCCCCCCAACTCCCTGCTGCTCAGCCTCCTGGTCCCACCAGGGAAGACCCCAGAAGCCTTCTCGTCCCACCCTGCGCTCCCTCCCGCTCTCCACCTGGTCCCCCAGTTCATCCTCGCCAGCCCCACGCCAGCCAAGGCTGGGAGGCTCAGCAGGGAGAGGCCTCCGGGGGGTTAATTTGCCGTCACCTAATTAGCGACTGTTGTACCTGGGAGCCTTCTCCAGCTAGAGACCTGAAGAAGCAGTAGGGAGCCGAGAGGTGCTGCAGCCCAGGCTCTGGGGAGGGCCAAGCTCTGTTCCTCCCCAGTGCTCAGGGCTCAGCTGGTTGTGGGCCGGGGAAGGGAGGGAGACCCCCGTCAGAGCAACACTGTATACGGAGTGGGCTGGGGAGGGGAGGCGGCAGGTCTGGGCCCCCAGTTCTCTGCCTCCTGGGCGGGAGTCCCAGGGCAGCCCGGGCTGGTGGCGGTTTGGCCTCGTGGTAGGGCCAGCCTCGGGAGACCCCGGCCCCCCAGCCCCTGCCTAGGCACTGTGGCGTCCATGGGTCTGTGCTGGGGGGCGACTCTGGGCCCTGACATGGGCACTGTCCGGAGACGGGGCAGGGGGCCTGGCCTCTTACAAGAAGGCGCCCACGCTGGCCCAGTCCTGCAGGTCGGCGGCCAGCGTGGCGTCCCCAGCCTCGAAGAGGGGCTCTGGGGGCAGGCAGCCGCTGCCGCTCTCGTCCCACGGGTGCTGCAGGAAGGACGTGGCCAGGAAGGTCTCGTCGAAGTCCAGGCTGTTGGCAGCCTGCTCCGCCGGGGGCCCCCAGGGGGTGGGGCAGTCGATGTGGCGGCCGTGGACGGTGAGGTCCACGTCCCCGTGCGAGGCAGGGCTGAGTGGCGGGCTCAGCTCCAGGGCCTCCAGCGTGCCCAGCTCCGCGCCCAGAGTGCCCGCCTCGAAGATGGCTTCCCAGTCGAAGCTACCCTTAAGGGGTTCCAGCTCGCCCTGCTCCTCCTGGGTCAGCAACAGGGTGCTGGGGGCCCGCGGGACCTTGGCCACCCGCTTGGGCAGTGGCTGCTTGCGCTTATGCCCCAGTCTGCCCTCGCCCGCGCCCCAGCCCGCCTCCCCCGTGGCCTCCTCGAACTCCCGGAGCAGCTGCTGGGCCTCTGTATTCACGGCCAGCGGCGGGGCCCAGGGGGCGGCACCGGGCTCCTGCGAGGCCTGGCGGGCGAAGGCTGGGTGGATGTGGACCGGGGGCAGCCGTCGCTTCTTGAAGGCACCGCTCAGCAGCCGCTCAGCGTACTGGGGGTCGATGCGCCAGAAGCCCCCCTTGCCCGGCTCGTCTTTCTCCCGGGGGACTTTGATGAAGCACTTGTTCAGAGACAGGTTGTGGCGGATCGAGTTCTGGGGACGGAGAGAGAAGAGAGGCGGCCGGGTCAGTGGGGAGGGCTCCCGGGGGGAGGGGGGCCCTGTGGCGCCCCCTCCCTGTGCTCTCTGTCGCAGGAGGGGGCCAGGACTCACGGGCAGCCTGGGGTTGAGTCGGGGGCTTTTGTTCTCTGTTGCCGGGATATCAGCCTGCTCAGTCATCCGAGCTCTGAGCTGCCACCCCCATCGCCCGCCCTCCCTCCCTCCCCGGCCACTTGCGGCCTCTGGCCAAGGCCCGGAGCTCCCCCAGGGCCTGGATGGCCATCTCCCTCTGCCTGGGCCTGGCTGGCCGCTGTGGAGTGTGTGTCGAGGAGGGGGCGGGGTGCTCCAGGATGGGGTGTGCGTGTGTGCAGGGCAGGAATATGGTGACTGTGTTTGCTGAGCCGGAGGCTGGCCTGGGCCCTCACCCCCCACGGCCGTCTCCCACCCCAGGCTGGGTTGATCATTACCCAGCCAGGAGCGCAGGGCTCATTCCTGGGACCCGACTACCAAAGCCCAGGCTGCACAGGTGTGGGTAGGGGTGGGGGTGGGGTTCTCAGTCCCAAGGTCACAGCGGCCTGGAGCAGCCTGGGATGTGATCGCCCAGGCATCCTTAAGTCCTCCGTCTCCAACTTGCCCTTGATTGACAGCTGAGGACTCCTGGGGGCAACGCCCACCGCGCCTCAAGCCCAGCCTCCTCCAGCCTCTGCTGACTGTACGGGGCTCAGTTTTGTCCAAACCACGCTGGGGGACAGGGGTCCTGGCTGGGGGTGGACAGTGGCCCCCAGCAAGGCTGGGGTGTTTACATGGCGGCCTGGGCCCCTTGGCTGCTCTGCGCCAGTTCTGGAGACCTGGAGCAAGAAGGCAGTAGGTAGGCAGAGCCCCTGTGGAAAGCACCTGGCTCAGGTAATTGTCCCCCTTGGGACATCGGCTGAGAAAGGGGGGAGGGGACGGAGAGGAGGCAGGAAACTGAGTTGGAGCTGGAGGGGGGGCTGGGACAGTGACTTTGGAAGGCCCAGTCCCCCTCCCCTGGGACACAGCTGGCCCTCCCTGCGCCCCCAAAGCCATCAGCAAACAGGCGGGATGCAGAGCCTGGCAGGGGGGCCAGGCTCCAATTTCCGTTTCTGAGCGGCGGCCCCTAGGAGCCTGTCTTTGCGAAGAGCGGTGTCTAGGAATTCTAGAACTTGGGACAAGAATGTGCCCTCAGCCCATCACCCAGCCCCGGCAGCCTGTGTCCAGGCTCGGTCTAGCCTCGGCAGCCGGCTGGGCCTGCTGGACAGCTGACAAGCTCCTGCCCCTTGAGCCTCAACCTCTGTATTAACACCCCCCCCCCCGCCCCCAACAATCCTGCTCCCTGGACATTCTCCCCTCCCCCACCAACGCCCGCCCCCTGCAAGTCAAAGGAGGGGGCAGCTCCAAGAACTGGGCTCCTTCCAGGTCCTCCGTGGGCGACAGCTGCAGCCAGGGGCGCGGGTCTGGGACGTGAGTCCAGGGCGCGTGGGGAGCCAGCGCCGACGCCCGCGCCTCCCCTACCTGCCAGGTGGGGTCTGCGTGGCGGAAGTAGCAGAAGTTGTCGGTGATCCACTTGTAGATGGCCGACAGGGTGATCTTGGTGGCCTTGCTGGCCTGCATGGCCATGCAGATGAGCGTGGCGTACGAGTAGGGCGGCTTCACGTGCGGGTTGGTGGCGTAGTCCACGTCGTCGGGGGGCGGGGCCTGCAGCCCCGGGGGCGCGCTCCGCGGAGTGCACGACGCCGTGGGCTTGCCCGGGGTGTGCGGCTGCCCCAGGCAGGCGGGGTCGGCCGCGAGGGGGGACCCTGGCGCCGCCGAGCCTGGCACCTGGTGGTAGCCGTGGGGGTCGGTGCCCCCGGGAGGCAGGGCCGGGGCCTTGGCGTTGAGAATGGAGAATTCCTGCAGCCACTGCAGGCTGGTCAGGCTGTCATCCAGGGCGTCCGACTCCTCCAGGCCGCCCTCCGGCCCGGCCTCCTCCAGCGGCCCTGCCCCCGGGAGGCGCAGCCAGCTCTCCGCCATGTCTGCGGGGGCGCTCCGAGGGGGCGGCCGGGGGAGGCCCGCCGCGCTCTCCGCTGCTCCGGCTCCCGTTACAGGGCCTCCATCCCGCGACCCGGGGGTCGCCTGCGTCAGACGCGTGTGTGGTGCCTGCGGGGACCGTGGTGGCAGCTGAGTGTCTTTCCCCCGCGCGCAGAGGGGCGGGTGGGCGTCAGCGGGACGTCCCCGCGGCTGGAGAGGAGCCCTGGGTCCGACCCCCGCCGCCTCTGCCTTCCAGGTGTCATTGGCCAACGGAGGGAAGAGGGTGGGGGCGTCTGAGGCGATCCCAGGAGCCCGCAACGATTGGAAAGGGGACGAGAGGTCGAGGGTGCGGGAGGGTGGGGGGCGAGTACCGGGGGTGGGGCGTGGAGGAGGTCTTCGGATGCTTGGAAAGAGCTGTTCGGATGGGGGCTTCTGGGGAGGCAGTGGAAGGGACACGGGTGTGGGGCGGCGGGAGGCGAGTTTCCCCCAGGCTCCTCGGTTGTCAGTCCCCGGGCCTGCCGCTTCCGTCGGGGAGGGATGGGAGGGCTGCTGGGACCGACGCCTTCCCTGACCCTGGTCCCCAGCCCTCCCCGTCCCTTACCTGGCTCAGAGCGCAGCCCGGGCCAGAGGAAGGTTCTGGAAGAAGTTCCTCCCACCCCCCGCGGCTCTCTGCCCCCAGCTGGAGGGCGCTGCCCGCGCCCCTCGCCGGCCCCCGCCCGACGGCGCTTCTCTGAGTGCTTGCGGCTCCGGGACCGGCATTAAGTAGCGGCCCCAAAGGCTTCTCTCGCTGCCATGGCGACGCCCCGCCCCTGTAAACAGCTTCCGCCGCTGCCATTGGCCGGCGCGTCTCCAAGGAGACCGCGGGCCCTCGCCGCTCTCTCTGGCGGCAACTCTCGTGGAACTCCCTCCAGCAGCCCGCCGCTCCCGCGCCACCCAGCCCCCTACCCGCCGCCCGAGGGCCGGCGCCTTCCCGCCCGAGGGCCCCGCGCTGGGGTCGCAGGAGCGCGCGGCGGGCGGCTCCCGCGGAGGCCCCGGGACGAACCGCCGCCCCCGCCGGTCTGGGCCGCTCCTGGGCTCCGGAGCCGCATCCCCGGGGTGTCTGCCCCTCTCTGCTGGGCTGCGAGTGGCGCTTTCGCGTCTCTGCGGCCTCGTCCTTGTCCCCGAGTGTCCTCTCCGGTGCCCGCGGCCAGGACTCACTCCGATGCCACCTGCCACTTATGTGCACAGAAACGGCCACACCGGTCGTTCGCTCGCTCGCTCGCAGAGGCACCGGGGCTGGCCGGCCCCTCGGTGGTGGCTCCCTCCGCACCCCGGCCCTCGGCACGCTGGCCAGAAGTCGATGCGGATAGCGCCCTGCCCGCTGTCCGGAGAGCTGAGGGCGCAGGGAGGTGCCTGGATCCGGCAGCTGCGGACCTGCCGAGGCCTCCCGGTGGGGTCACCTGCCCTTTTACGCGACAGGGGCTGAAGGAAGGGCACTGGCGTCCCCCTACCCCGCCTCCCTCCTGTCACCAAGTTCCCGCTCTTTAATTATTGAGGAGCTGGTGCTGGGAGTTCTCCGGTTTAAGGAGGCTGGGGGGCAGGTGCGGGGGCTGGGCCGGCCTCTCCCACTCCAGGTCTGGGAATAAAAATACTAAACAGCCCTGGACGGAAGCGTTCACAAATAAGTCCACTTTCGGTTAGCACCTCTTTTCCCTTGTAAACAGTTTTATTCGTTTTAAAGAACCATGCAGTGATCCATAAATATTGCATCCTTGACGTCCCCACTGTGGCCTGCCCACGAGTTGTACCCAGGAGTGGGGGGAACACGACGGCCAGATGCCAACGCCAGGTGGTCAGCTCTACCTCCCCAGGAGCCACCGCCTGAGTGTGTGGTGTGTGGGTCTGTGCCCCAGAGCTCTGGAGGGATGGAACTGGGTACAGGGAAAGGCTGTGAGGAGCCAGGACCACCCCAGCAGCCACCTGGGGTGGGAGAGCAAAGCCCCCGTGTGGGTGTGCCAGGGAAGGAGGCCCGGGCTCCAGAAGCCGCCCCCTCCCCCCCCCCCCCAGCAAACTGCTGATGGCGTGGCTGTCTCCCATGACAACTGATCTGTCCCGGACCAGGGTGACCGAGGACCAGCCCCCTTGGGTGGGGTCCATCTGCTCCCCAAGGGGCTCAGTGAGCAGAGAGGGAGAGGAGAGGAGGGGACCGGCCTCCGTCAGAGCCTCTTCCCGGGGAAGGGCCGGCGCTCGCACCCTGCAGGAGGTGGTGGAGGTGGGTGTTGGTGTCCTTTGAGAGTTCCTGGCCACCCTGGCTACTGTTTACCGAGTCTCCTGCGTCTCAGCTCCTGCCCGGGCCTTCCAGGTAACACCACACAGTGACTAGGGCCTGCTGCGACAGGAGGTGCTCTGCGTGCCGCCTCGGGCTCAGGCTCAGGGAAGCTCCCCGTTGTCGGGGCTTCTGGGACTCAGACCTCAAGGACCTCAGGGACTGGGGTTATTGCTCAAATGATACCGACTTGCAGCTCAAGGAGGAAAGGGGCCGCAAGAGCGGACGCTGGGGGAGGGGCGGACGGACGTCGGTGCGGCCTCAACAGCAGAGTCCACCGCTGGACCTCAAGCCCCACCGGCCACGTCCTGGATGGGACAACAGGACAGGACTCCTGTCACAGCCCCTGGATCTGGCCTCTGCAGCCACACAGGAGGTGCAGGGACTCCTCGGGTGCCTTTTTGAGGCTCCTTTTGAGTTGCAGGCCTGGGAAAGCTCCCCAGAGGGCACAGTGGGCACAGCCCGTGGCTCCCTTATGCCCCGTTCTCACAGGTAACTGCTGTTTCTAACTCGGCTTCCCAAATAGTCTTAGCCCCCCCACCCCGCCCCGCACAATCCGCACAATCACCTTTTCCAAAAGCCAGTGGACAGCGCCTCTGGCCAAGGCCACGTGAAGCCCACTGCTAACCCTGGCATTGGGAAGGAGTCGCTCCCAGCCACCGCCTGCCCAGCCTTGCCCTTGGCAGGTGTCGCTTCTGTGTGGGCAGGGTCTGAAGTCCTCACTGGCCTCTGGACGGGTCTGCCTCCCCTCACCTATCCCGCTTACTACATCTGGGAGGCAGCAGAGGACGGGGGGGGGGGGGCGGGGGGGTGGGCTGGGGGCCCTGCCGCTGGTTCCTGCCTGCTGCCTGGACTTGGCTCTGTGCTCAACAGCGCTTCCTCAGGGGGTCCTGGGCGCACTTGAGTGCCACGGGGCTACCTCTCCCCTGGCTTGGATTTCTCCAGCTGTTACAAAGGGGTGGAGGCAGTGCCAGCAGCGCCTGGACGTGGACGTGGACGTGGATGTGGTCAGGGGGCGTTTCCTGAAAGGTCACCTTCGGACCGGGTCCCGGGAGTTCCCCACGGCACCTGCTCCAGGGAGCTCCTCCGCGTGGGTGACCAGCCTAACCGGGGAGTCTCGGGCACACAAGGCACAGGACACCAGCTCTGCCGTCAGAAGGGAGCTGGCTTTCCAGCCACCCTCCTGTCTCCCTCGTGCGATGTTCTGGAGGGGAGCCATGGGAGCCAGCGTCCACGACCACCCCAGGTGGGCTAGGGTGTGCTGCAGGGCCACCTGTGACAGCTGCCCAAACCAAGACCAGGGTCTACCCACTAAGGAGGAAGAAGATGCACAGAAAGCAACCGGCTGTGCACCCCAGCCCCACACCAGGTCGAGACCTCACAGAACCACAGCGGGCCTCTGCAGAGGGTCTCAAGAGCGGGAGGGAGCCCGGCCGCAGGAGGCGGGGTTGGAGGAGCAGGCTGGGCACGAGGTGCGGCTCCGGGGAAGATGGATGGATGTGAGGGCGGATTGCAGCCTGGGTGCTGGGGCCGGGGCGCTCAGACAGCCAGCGGGCCCCACACGCAGGGCCTGTCCTCGGGGTCCTCCAGGCGCCGGCGCTGGGTGTTCCGCCCACGGACGGCGTGATCAGCTTGCCAGGCACCTGGGGGTGGGGGGAATGAAGGTTACGGGAGCCAGGCCTGGGCCAAGAGCAGACGGCCTTCCCAGCAGGATGCTAGTCACCTGAAACGCTCAGGTGTACCCGCAGGCCACGGCAGGCCCAGGACAGAGCGGGGAGGCAGGTGCAGGGGCTGCTCCTCCCGCAGGGGGGTGAGCCCACTGTGGCCCACGGACGGGGAGGGACTCGACCGTGGTTCCTCGTTTTGTGGACGTCCCCTAGGACTCCCTTTGCCTCTTTTCATCACTGTACACTTGGGAGTTGGCCTGTGGGACGCAGTGGACGAGGACAAGGACGGGGGCCTGGCGGGGCAGTTTCCATGAGGGCAGGCCAAAGTGGAGGGGAGGGAGAAGCATCAGCTCACTCAGGCCCCAGGTGTGGGTGTTCGCTGGGGGAGCTGGGGGTGCCGGGGCCACAGTGCACATGGGTGGCCTTGGACAGGTCACTCCCCATGGACGTGGCTTTCTCGCCCATTACATGGGGGGACGACTGCTTCCCTCACAGGTGTGCTGGGAGGCCTGGGTGTGCCCCCGGGGTCCCCCCTACCCCCTCAGGTGCCTTCATCCCCCCGGTGCAGGAAGAGAGCTCCTGGCGAGAGGAGAGGCAGGGCCTCAGCTGCCTCAGCCCTCGGCCCCTGGGGAAGCCCAGCTCCCTGGGTGTGGCAGGCACTTCGGCCTGAGCCGAGTCGGCCACAGCCTCCTGCCGCCTGCACTCCGGCCCTGCTGTGGTCACTGCTGGGCCCTCTGGCTCCCCCGCAGCACGTGAGCCCCTGCTGGGAGGGGTCGTGGCGGATTCACCTCTGCACCGGAGGCCAGCATGGCTCCCGACCCAGCAGAGGCCCCGGGCAGCCACGGAGCCTGCTCCGGAAGCCACTCTCGAGTGCCCAGGGCCAGCCTCCGGTGAGGCCAGTCCAGGACGCTTTCCCAGACGCACCAGGACGAAGGGACCCCCGGGGAAGACAGCGCGTGGCACAGGAGACCCTCCGGGGCCTCTCCCACCCACACCGAGAGCCTGGGACCCGAGTCCCAGGTGCTCCCGGCGCTCGGCGGCAGCGCTGAGTGGGGCGGGGTGACTGGGAGGCAGTGCTGGATTCTAAGCTGGGAGCCCCCCTGAGTCGTCTGTGCATTCGTGTGATTTGTGGGCGTCATACCTATTCCTCAATGTCTATGGGGCAGGACTCCGGAGCTGCGGCTGTTCAGTGGGAAAGACCAAAGGCAAATGGTAAACAAGAGAGAAGACGCACACACGCACACACACAGTACACACAGTACGCAAATCACACAGCAGCAGCCACGCCTCCGCCCTGGACGCTGGCGCTGTCCTGACGCCCGACGCTGTCGAGTCCACTGTCCTGGAGGCCTTGGCCAGGACACTGGCTCCTTGTGGACCCGACCCAAGGCTCCCGCTGGAGCCCCTGCTCTCTCTGGCCCCTCGCTGCCGCCTGCGGGGGAGGGGGGGCGGCTTGGCCAGGAGAACGAGGCGTCTTGTGGCCATGGCCCCTGTCTGGGCCCACGGAGGCAGCCTGGGCCACCAATGCCACCATGGCGTGCGGCCGAAGTCAGGGCCTGCAGCCAGGGATGGAGCTGGAGACTGACAGTCCTGCCAGGGAGATGGACCCGGGTGCTCCCACTCAGTCCCCGTCTGAGTGAACAGAATCGGGGGAAGGAAGAGACCTCTGGAGGTCGATCCGGGAGCGCCCGGGGACCCGGCCAGGAACGGAAGGGCACCAGCAGCTCACCCTGCAGACGCTTCCCTGGGCCCACGAAGCGCAAACTTTCCCGCTAGCATCTCCGGCCTGGCCTGAGCAGCTCGAAGGAGTGAGCTGACTCTCAGGTCTTGGTAAGTATCTTCCCTGGACACGCCGCCCTGCACAACCCCTCCTCTAAGCGCTGTACTTGTATTTCCACTGAAACCCCAGGTTCCTAGACCACCCCGAGCCTCTGCACAGACCATCGTCGCTAGCCCCGCCGCCCGTCCGGTTGCCTGTGCGACATCCCACCACGCTCCCTGGAACCACACGGACTTGGCCGGTCCCAGAACTCTCCCGTTCTTACGACCTCCGCCGGTCAACTGAGACCCCCTTCAAGAGCCTCTCAGAACACGTCAGCCCCAGCGTGAAGAAGCAGCGCTCCCCCCTCGTTCTTGGGGCCTAAGAAGGCCGGGAAGCTTCCTGGAGGAACAGGGCCCAGCACGGTGTGCGGAGAGGGAGGGCGGGCGGAGGGGCACGGTTCCTGCCGCCGGCTGGGTCTCCTGAGGCCTGCCAGGGGCACGCACAGGGAGGCCTCCACGGAGGCGATGGCACCTGCTCGGGGGCAGTGGACTCGGGCCGAGGAGCGGAAGTCTGAGCTCAGAGCTGAGCCTGAAGAGGCCTGTGTATCTCACAGGGCCTGCCCAGGGGGACACTCGTCTTTAAGCCCACGGATATTCCCAGAGTTCCCAGCGCTTTGCTCCAGGGCAAGGCCCTGCCTGGCCAGAGATGCACTCGGCCTCCCTGGCGAGGACACAGGGTGCTTCCACCTGACTCCCTGATGGGGTCTGCCTGGCCACGCTGAGAGCCCCTGTAACCTTCAAGCAGCTGACTCCAGGAGTTACCAGAAGGAACCCCGAGGCTGCCTTCTTCCAGGCCCCCCCCCCCCAGTCCAGGAGTGGCCGGAGGGAGTGGGAAGAGGAGGAAGCAGCAGATGTAAGCCCAGTTTCCACCAGCGCTGAAGACGGGACGGGGGACGGTTCGCCGCAGCTCTCCCTGCCCGGATCTGGGCAGGAGGCGGAGCCCTTGAGGGAGGTGGGCAGAGGCCCCGTCCTCACTGTCCTCACTGGACTACAGACCATGGGCGGAGGAGGGGGGTCAAGGCACACCCTTCCCGTGATCCCCGCCTCGCGCCGTGTGTTCTCAGGGATGCCCTATCCAAGGAGGAGCAGAAGCCTTGTCCACAGCTCTAAGCCAGACCTCTCGGCTGTGCGCACGCCCAGCAAGCTTGGCCTTGGGGCTGAGCTTACGCGGGGGAGACAGTGCTGGCACAGAGTGAACATGAACTTTCACACGAAGTCCGGATAACATGAGTTCAAAAAATAAACAAACCAGACAGACATCTACGTTTGGCAAAAAGACGTGAAACACAGATGGACAGACGGAAGCAGGGAAGGAGAGGATAGCGGGGAGTGAGTGCTGGCCCCCGCAGCCCCAGTGCGGCCTAACTGGGCAGGAGGAGGGCCACAGGGGCCACGCCCGCCTCCACTCGGGCAGGAGGGGGCTTCCTGGGCCTCGGCTGGCATGAGGAGGCCTGGGCAGTATCTTCAGGACAAGCTCGACAGTACGGCTGCAGAGCCCTCGGAGAGGCTGGACAAAGCGTCCACGTCCCTGCCGTGAGCCTGTGTGGCCAGGCGTGCTGGGGCTGGGCTCGCACAGGCTGACGGAGCGTGGCGGCCACTTCGCTGAGCGAGTAAAGCACTGGACTCTCGGTGTGGCTGCTGTGCAGCTGGAGGAGGTCCTCGCGGGGGCCCGTGGGAGAGGACCAATAGGAACACAGTGTGCAAGCAGGAGGGGACGTCTGGCCCGGTCCGCTTGGGCTCCACGTGGCTTTTACAGCAGTGATTCTGGGGGCCCTGGACGGGCACCTGGGGTAAAGGAGATGGGTACTCAGGTGTGAGTGCAGCTGTCCCAGGCTCGGCTGAGCACCAGACGAGGAGTGGGGGCCACGTGGACAGCCCTGCTCCGCCCTCAGCTCTGCTCTGGGATTTGCATCTAGGATGCACAGTGCAACTCCTGCGGCTCGCTGATCCCACGTCAGACACCCGACCTCTGCGGAGCTATGGCTCACGCTTAAGCTGCTCGGGCTGTCTTCCCAAGGCCTCGGCAGGGAGGTGGCATTTGGTTAACTTCCTGTCCATGTCCTGACCACGCATGGGCAAGATCCTGCCGGAAGGGGTCCGGTGAGGCCAAACTGGAAGGAGGGCAGTTTCTGCTCCTTCCTTCCTGCCCCAGGGTCCTCAGAGCGGGGGTCGCTCTCTGCCAAAAGCCCCAGGGCTCTCCGAGGCCCGGCCACTAGCAGCAGCTCAGGCTGGGCCTCCTTGGCAGGAGCCGCTGGGCAGGAGACGGCACCGGGGTCAGGCAGGGGCAAGAGCAGGGGGATGTCTCCCACCAAGTTCATGTTCAGCAGACTGCCACTCACCGGGTAAGCAGGCCTCAGGGCACGGCTTATTGTCCAGTGCTTTCACGCTTGCGATGTCAAAGTCATTGTTATTGTCACACTCCATACCTAGAAATGCGCATGTCCTCTGGCCTGTAAGGAGTCAAGGCAGTTAGAGAGGGGCTGGCTGCGGTTTTTCTCTACTTTGCTGTCCTTAAAATAAAAATCTTAAGGATGGAGACAAAAAAATCAAATCATATGTTAAAAAAAAGACGATAACTAAGTGGGGAAAGAGTAGACAGAAGAGGAATCGCTGGGCTGCCGCGTCTGGGTCCTCACGCCCTCCTGCCCTGTCTCCTGGGAGCCCTTTCCAAATGCTGCTAACAGAGCTGCCCCATGGCGGGCCGCTGAGCCTAGGGCCAGCAGAGGCTGGGGGAGCCGGGGTCTCGCTGTCTGTGGTCACCAGGCTCTGCCAGTGGTAAGTGTGGGAAGCAACAACTCCAAGTACCAGGCGCCATAGTTCTGCGTATCGAGTCAGAATGACCGAATTCCCAAAACCGTGACTTCAGTGAGACTGAGTCGTCATCCTGAGTCCGATTTAGTGACGGCCCAGAAACCCGCAGATGTGTAAGAGCGGAAGGGGAGAGTTTTAGACGCGGTTCTGCTCCCGGGTGGGCGACGGAGGAGAAAGCAGACACATGCCCGGCTGCCTGCGCTTCTTAGAAGCAAATGCTGCACGGAAAGCCACACCAGCTAAACGCCAGAGCCTCTGCCCCGCCATCGGCCACCCGTGAAGTTCCAGCCCCTGGGCCCCAACGTGGCGGCCGCCCTCTCCTCCCAACTCCCGGCCAGGAGGGAGCTGTCAAGTCCCCGCGCACTCCCCCGCCTTCCCCCAGCCATGGCCAGCGCTGAAGCAGAGGCAGCTGGGATGGCACTGCTGGTGTCTGCACGGAAGGGAGTCAGCTCCCGGCTCTGGCTCCGGCTCCCAGCACGTGGTGTTCCCTTCCCAGGTGCGACTTCTCCAGCCCCCTTGCCCTGCAGGCATTTCCCCCGGTCTGCCTGGAGACCAAACTCCTCCCTGGCTGAGATGGAACCGGAACCGGCCTGACCGTGAAGAGCAGCTGGGCTGCCGCGGAGACCTGCGCCTGGCTGCCTGCCCACGCTCCCGCGCCTGCTGGCTCCGAGGCCCCTCTCGCACAGTTCCGCCAGCCTCTTCCTTCAGGAGGCAACACCGGACGGGCTGCTGGACTGTCCTTCCTCCCAAATGGAGGAAGTGGCACCTGCTGCCCCACGGGGGGTGGGCACGGAGCGGGGCTCCACGGAGGCGGGGCTCCACGGAGGTGGGGCTGCGGGAGGGCAGGCAATGGGCACCCCCCACCCCCGTCCTGGAGCTGCAGCCCAGCAGGCAGAAGTAAAGAGCCAGAGCCCTCTGCACCCCCTCCCTGACACCCTTGGCTGGGGTCCAGGAGGAGTGGGGCTTGTGGCCACGTCCAGTCCCTGCCCCACAGTCACACAGCCCGGCAGGCCCCCAGTCATGGCATCGCCCCTTAAAGAATACAGCAGGGAACACGGCAGGGGCAAAGGACCGGGTCTTTTACCATCTTCCTGCACTGGTGAGCCATCCTCTTCCTCTATGACGTCGTTACCCTAGGATACAAGGAGACGCCGTGAGACTGTGGCCTGGCACCACGAGCGGATTTGTCAGCTGTGGACAGAACTCGTCGTCCCCGTGGACTCTGGCGCCAGGGCCTAGGTCCACAGCCCAACTCCTGCGCTGGGTTTGCTGGGAGGGGCACCATCAAGTCTAAGCCACACTCCAGAAGTCAGGGCACTTCAGACAGTCCAGGGGAAGATGGAACTCAAACACCATTTATTTTGGTGCAAAAAATTTGAAATCCATGTAGATTTTCATAATACGCATTTTCCATGAACTTTTTAAAAAGTTACCATTTGGGGCCGGCGCTGTGGCACAGCAGGTTAAAATCCCAGCCTGCAGCGCCAGCATCCCATATGGGCGCTGGTTTGAGTCCCGGCTGCTCCACTTCCAATCCAGCTCTCTGCTGTGGCCTGAGAAAGCAGTAGAAGATGGCCCAAGTCCTTGGGCCCCTGTACCCACATGGGAGACCCAGAAGAAGATCCTGGCTCCTGGCTCCGGCCATTGTGGCCAACTGGGGAGTGAACCATCAGGTGGAGGACTCTTTCTCTCTCTCTCTCTCTCCCTGCCTCACCTCTCTGAATAACTCTGACTTTCAAATAAATAAAAAAGATTACCATTTTATTTATTCAAAAGGCAGAGCAACAGGGAGATGGAGACAGAGAGGGAAGGAGACATCTTCTGTCCGCTGGTTCACTCCCAGACGCCGTAACAGCAGGGACTGGGCAGGCTGATCTCCCTCTGGGCCTTGAGGAGGGGGGCAGGGACCCAAGAGCTGCAGCCTTCACTACTGCCTCCCAGTGACCTCCCAGGGTACCCGGCAGGAAGCAGAGTGGGGGCTTGAACCCGGGCACCGTGTGCTGCTGTGGGATGCAGGTAGCTGAACTGCTGAGCCAAATGCCTGCCCCTCTGTGGACTTGCTCAAGGTTCCTTCTACGTGGTCAGCATGAGCAGTCAGGAAGCAAGGCCCGGGTACTTCCCACACTGCACTGTGATCCTGCTGCCATGTACAGGGCTCCTGGAGGCAGTAGGGGGCAGAGAGCAGGTGGGACCTGTGCCCCTCAGTTCTGGGTGTGCCCAGTGCCGGAGGGACACCCGAGGCACATTTGTGGTCTAAATGTTCACCAATGACCCACAAGGTCCAGTCTGGCATGCCAAGTTCCCTCTTGAACTCACTCCACACGGATCAGGCTGGGGCCAGCGCCCTGCTAAGAGGACAGTCCACGGCCACAGCGTGGCTCCCTGTGCTCTGCTCACATGCTTCGCTGACCCGGGAAGCTCCAGTGCCAGCTCCCCTGCTGCTGGACCCCCAGCCAGCCTCAGCAGCTCCATCCTGCTGTCTGTGGCCGCTCACCTCTGCGTCCTGCTCTCCCGCTGGGAGGCCGGCAAAGTTGCTCTCCGGAGACTCTGCTGGCGTCCCCTGCAAGACAGCACCAAAGCCCAGGGCCACAGTTACCAGAGGTGCCACGTGCAGAGCCACCGCGGGTCCAGCAAGTCTGCTGACGGCTGAGGGTCTGATGCCAGGCCAGGCCGGCCCCTCGGGACTCCTCTGGAGCACTCTGGGGCCTCTGCGGGCAGCCCCAGCGGATGCTTTCTTGAGCCACTCCGGACACACGTGCAAAGCCCAGGGAAGCCAGGCCGAGTAGGGCCGCCCTCCCTTACCTCTGCTTCCTCTGACTGGGCCCTGCTGGCAGCCCGGGGGGACGGGAGAGCCTCTCCCTCCTCTTCGGTGCCGGGGGCGATGTAGGAGCCGGACATGGAGGAGACCGTGTCGGTGCTTATCTGGGAGGACGCCATGGACATGACAGACTGGGCCAGGCTGCTGCTGGCGGGGTCTTGGGAGAAGGAGGCGGTTCAGGCCTGTCAGGCCGAGCCCCCACCAGCTCCTGCAGCAGTGCAGGGAGCTGAGCCGCCCTCCCCAGACAAGACCGAGCGATTCCTGAGATCTGGAACCCAACCTCAGGGCCCAGGGACCTGCTTTCCCCTGTCACAGCTGCAGGGAATCTTCCGGGGACAGGAGAGGGACCAAGAGCACACTTCTCCCCAGCTCCCAGGAGAGCAGGCCCTGCCCGCCCCCTCCAGTGGGGCCTGTTCCTCAGACGGCTCCCGAGCCCAGCCCAGAGGCCGTGCCCCCGCCCCCTCCTGTACCTTCCGGGGAGGAGATGGTGGAGGAGAGCGGCGTCCCCGTGCAAGACGACTGGTCGATGGCTCCCGAGGACGACAAGGTGAGGTTCTCACTTTCGGGGGTCACACCACATTCCTGGGGCTGCGGGGGACACAGCACAAGTCAGCGACAAGACACGGGGAGGGACAGGGTCCCCCGTGGTCAGGCACCACGTGCCAGGTGTCTCTGTGGCCGGCCGGGGCCCGCATGGCTGCCTCCGGGAAGGAGCGAGCCTCACTCAGCACCTCCGGCTCGAGGCTCAGCATCTGCTGGGGCCTCACAAAGACCGCAGCTCAGGTGACACAGGTCACCCAGCAGCTGGGACACGGTGAGGGGGGGGACGCCCAGGTCTCCCCAGCATCACCAACAGCTTTCACAGGGGCCTCTCTGGCTGTGGGCAGGTCTGTGTGGGCATCCGGCGGGTTCCGGCTCAGTCCATCCAGAACAGTCGGGCCCTGCCCCCACGCCCGCCCTGCGCCTCTTCCCCGGCTGTCCCCGGGCTCCGTCCCAGGAGGCTGCATGGCTGTGCTGGCTCTGCCCCCTGCTCCTCCTCCTCTGCCTTGGCCCAGCGCAGGCATTTCCCCTCGCCCTTTCTGGGGGACCCAGCCTGCGCACCTGCAGTACCGGCCCGCGCCATCCTCTCCATCTGCATGCTTCCTCACGTCTAAAAAATTTCAAGGTTCGGCCCAAGCTCTGCTCCTTGGCAACATCCGCTCTGACTCCTCCCACTTCGCGTCATCGGCCGCACTTCGGTTGCACACTTTTGCGGTCTCCCAGTTAAATCCAATGATTCATTCATGCGTTCACCTGACCAATACTGAGCCGTAGCAATGGGCCACACACGGTGCTGTCCCAACTAGAGCTGAGCTCCTGAGGCCTGGGCCACCGAGCAAAGTCTGTGTGTGCCCTGCCAGAGCAGGACAGCAAAATTCTGTCCAGTCGAGTCCACGGGGACACACAGGGAGGACGGACCAGCCCTCCGCCATCGACCGCTCTGGCCTCCCTGCACACCCCAGGGTTTTGCATTGCTGTTCCTCTGTCCCAGATCCCCAGGTCACTTCCTGTGCTGGACGCCCTTCGTGTCTATTCCCCCCTGACCAGCCAGCATGCAAGTGCCAGGGGCAGAGTGCGGTGCTTCCACCACCTGCTCAGCCTGCCAAGTGGCACGGGCACTGTTGAGCAAATGCAGCTACCGGGCCTTTGCCGCTATCGGCAAGTGCTGGATGAAGGCATGGGAGTGGACGGAGCCGGAGAGGCAGGCAGGCGGGCGGAGGATGGCGCCTGGAGGCCAACGCCCAGGCGAGGGAAGGGTGCAGTCACCTCTCGCAGGCGCTGGGCCGAGGGTCTCTGCGAGAGCGGCGTCTCCGACTCGCTGCAGGAGCGCTCGTCCTCCTCTTCGTGCAGCACCGAGGAGCTCTGGGAGACGGACCTGTCCGTGCACAGGGGACACAGGGGCGGCCAGTTCCCACCTAAGGCGGGGCCCTGCTGGGCTCTCCTCACCCAGACTCCCCGGGCCGCGGGGACGTGGACGGGACTGAAGGAAAAACCTGACTCCTGGGGCGACGCCAGGAAGGGACCGTGGCCCCGTGTGGGGTCAGCAACGCCGGGCTCTCCTTTGGCCCCTTGGGTGACTTGCTAAGGCCTGCGCTCGGGAACAATGACCCACGTCTTCACAGGCCCAGTAGAATACCCTCCCCCACTGCCGCAGAGGCCTCATGCTACGGGCCTGGAGAGACCCGGTCAGGGGCTCGCTCCCTGTGGCCCGGGGGGGGGGGGGGCTGAGCGGCCCCGTGCACAGTGCCCAGTGGCCTCTTCCTCGTCTCTCAGGTGCCCGCGCTTGCCCACCGCCTAATGGGCACCTCCCCCGCCCGGGTCACCGCAGGTCTCCGTGAGCCGGAGCAGCTGCGCTGCAGCCCGGAGGGTCCCCCGGCACCCAGGAGTGCAAGGGCGGCTGGGACGGCACCGGGACTCCCGGGGCGACTCAGCTGAGTGCCGACCACTCACTTGGACAGACTCCTCTTGAGCTTGAGGCCTTGGCTGCTGCAGTCAGACAGGCGGTCGAGGGGGGACAGCGTCCTGACGGGGGGCAGGTGGCCGTCACTGCCGTAGGAGGGCAGCATTCCCGAGAGGTGGCCGTCTCCACGCATGTGCAACGCAGGCACTGCTGGGGATGGGGTGAGGGGCCCATTGAGCGCCTCCAGGAGAGACACCACTTCGTAGCCTGGTGGAATGTTCTCGGAGGACTAGGGGAACCAGAGACGGGCGGACCAATTAATTAGGCTCTTTCGGTTTTACGGCGTCCTCGTGTTTTTAGCTCTAGAGTAAAAAGACGCTTCCTTTTCTGTCCGGGTTGGGCTCTGGTAGGACGAGTTGCTGCCAGACAGCCCGGACACTGCGGAAAGCCGAACCGTGTCTGAGCAACGTCTGTGCTCTTCCGACTGTAATGGAAATATTCACGGTGGAAAGTTTGGGAAATGCATAAAGGAGCAGCAAGGGAGACAAAGCCACCACCAGTCACTCAGGGGCACCCGTGTCGGCCTCACGCTGCACCTGCTGCTGATCCTTCTCCTCTGCACTTCACACAGTTACGGTCAATTTATGAAAAACAAGGTTTAGGCCGGCGCCGCGGCTCACTAGGCTAATCCTCCACCTGCGGCGCCGGCACCCCGGGTTCTAGTCCCATTCGGGGCGCCAATTCTGTCCCGGTTGCCCCTCTTCCAGTCCAGCTCTCTGCTGTGGCCCGGGAAGGCAGTGGAGGATGGCCCAAGTGCTTGGGCCCTGCACCCCATGGGAGACCAGGAGAAGCACCTGGCTCCTGCCTTCGGATAGGCGCAGCACACTGGCCGTAGTGGTCATTTGGAGGATGAACCAACGGAAGGAAGAACTTTCTCTCTGTCTCTCTGTCTCACTGTCTAACTCTGCCTGTCAAAAAAAAAAGAGAGAGAGAGAGCGCCATGGGGCTGGTGCTGTGACATAGTGGGTAAAGCCGCTGCCTACAATGCTTGCATCTCTTATGAGTGTAGGTTCAAGTCCCGGCTGCTCCACTTCTGATCCAGCTCTCTGCTAATGGCCTGGGGAAAGCAGCAGAAAATGGCCCAAGTGCCTGGGCCCCTGCACCCATGTGGGAGACCTGGGAGAATCTCTTGGCTCCTGGCTTTGGCCTGGCCCAGCCCAGCCCTGGCTATTGTGGTCATCTTGGGAGTGAACCAGTGGCTGGGAGATCTTTCTCTCTTTTTGTCTTTTCTTCTTTCTCTCTGTAACCCTGACTTTTAAACAAACAAACAAACAAATTAATCTTAAAAAAAAGAAAGCCAGGAGCCAGGAACTCCATCTGGGTCTCCCACGCAGGTGGCAGGGGCCCAGGTACTTGGGCCATCTTCTGCTGCTTTCCCAGGCACATTAACAGGGAACTGGATCAGAAGCAGAACAGCTGGGACTCCAACTGGCGTGCCGTTAAGGGATGCTGGTGTTGCACGCAGCGGCTTAGCCCTCTGTGTCACGATGCTGGCGCCTATAAACAGTAAGTGCCTATTGTTCAAATGCCACAGTTCCCTGAGACTCTGCTGGTGTTGGCTGCTAGCTGAGTCCAACACAGCCTCCCGCAAACATGTCTTGATAAGCATCTATTTTTTTATTTATTTTTTTACTATTTAAAGATAAGTTTTATCATTAATTCTCATAGTACAACTCATTAAGGACAGAGGTCCTACATGGGGAGCAAGTGTACAGTGACTCCTGTTGTTAACAATTGACACTCATATTTATGACATCAGTGATTATCGGAGGCCCTTGTCATGAGCTGTCAAGGCTACGGAAGCCTCTTGAGTCCACAAACTCCAACCTTATTTAGATAGAGCCATAAGCAAAGTGGAAGTTCTCTCCTCCCTTCAGAGAAAGGTACCTCCTTCTTTGATGGACCCTTCTTTCCACTGGGATCTCACTCATAGAGATCTTTCATGTAGGCCATTTTTGCCACTATGTCTTGGCTTTCCATGCCTACAATGCTCTTGTGGGCTTTTTAGCCAGATCCAAGTGCCTTAAGGGCTGATTCTGAGGCCAGAGTGCCATTTAGGGCGTCTGTCATTCTATGAGTCTGCTGTGTGGTCTGCTGATGAACACCTCTTTAAGTGCAATTATTCATTTATATTTATTTGAAAGAGAAACAGAGAGGGAGAGAGACCATGCACACGCCTATCTCCCATTTACTGATTCATTCCCCAAATGCCCACAACAGCTAGAGCTGGACAGAGGTGGGCCAAGCCAAAGCCAGGAACTCCATCTGGGTCCCCACATGGGTGCAGTGACCCACGTAGTTGAGCCACCACCTGCTGCCTCCCAGGGTGTCCCCCAGCAGGAAGCTGGCTCTGAAGCAGAGAGTGGACTTGGTGCAGGTACTCTGGTACGGTGTGCAGGTCTCAAGCGGCGGCTCAGCCTGCTGCACTGGAGCACCTAGCTTTTGGGGAACAACGCTGTAAATCTTTTTCCAGGCTGTTCTGTTGGCATTAGATTCTGAGACCTTGGAGCAGTCACCTCCTACAAGCATCACAGAACACCTGTTGGGACTGTTTTCTGATGGCGTCTCTAAAAAGGAACATTTTTAAATCTGAAAGGCAAAAGATAGCATCTTACTTTAATTAGCATATTACTGAATTTTAATGTGGCTGGACTTCTACAATTGCTAACCAGCTGTTTCCTCTTTTGAGAATTTTTTGTTTATGTCCTCTTGCCCATTTTTTAAACAAAGATTATCCATTTGTTTGAAAGGAAGAGTTACAGAGAAGCAGAGAGACAGAGAGAGAGAGAGAGAGAGCGAGCGAGAGAGTGAGCTATTGGTCCTCTATCCGCTGGTTCACTCCCCAAATGTCCACAATGGCCAGAGCTGGGCCAATTTGAAGCCAGGAACCTGGAGCTTCTTGTGGGTCTCCACATGAGTGCAGGGGCCCAAGCACTTGGGCCATCCTCTGCTGCTTTCCAAGCAGCATCAGCAGGGAGTTGGATTGGAAGTGGAGCAGCAGAGACTCGAACCAGCACCCATGTGGGATGCAGGCACTGCAGGCGGCGGCGTTACCCACTGCGCCACAGTGCCGGCCCCTCTTGCCCATTTATTTACTACTTTATTCATGGGAGTGAAGGCGAAACTCCTAGCCTTTCCTCTGATATATGCGCATATGCTGTGAATGTTTGGTTTGCTGATTAATTTTGGCCTCTTTTTAGACCTCTGATGTGTTAAACTTTTTTTTTCTTTAAAGATTGATTAATTGCTATGAAAGGCACAGTTACAGAGAGACACAGAAAGACAAAGAGGTCTTCTATTCACTGGCTCATTCTCCAAATGGCCACAATGGCCGGAGCTAAGCGGATACGGAGCCAGGAGCTTCTTCTGGGTCTCCCACGTGGGTGCAGGGGCCCAAGGACTTGGGCCATCCTCTGCTGCTTTCCCAGGCACATCAGCAGGGAGCTGGATTGGAAGTGGAGCAGCGGGACTTGAACCGGTGCCCATACAGGTGCTGGCACAGCAGGTGGTGGAGCCACAGTGCTGGTCCCTGTGGTGTTGAACTTTCTGTGCTCGAATCTGCAGACTCGTGTTTTTTTTCACAGTTTTCCATAGCTTGAAGTGTAGAGGATCCTCCCTCGTCCCAAATCAACAATCACCTACAATGTCTTTGTAGGTTTCTGATGTTTGGTCTGGTTTGCTGAGCTTTTAATACAGGTGACTAGTTACTCCGCCTGGAATTGACTTGTTACCTGGTAAGCAGTAAAATGCTAACCGAGTTCTCCTCCCTGTATGGCTAAGTATCGCACTTCATTCACCAAAGTGTGAAGTGCAGGTCTCTCCTGGTAGCGGGCTAATCTGCAAGTCTGAGGTTCACCCTCATCCCCGCACAGACACCCCGAAACTGAGGGCCACTACTTTGCCTACTCAGCTCCTGGGCACGGAGGCCACAAACTGGGACACAGGAGACGCGACCTCTCTGAGGACAGACGGAGACAGGCAGCTGTGTTCTGTCCCAAACAGCACTCCCCTCGTTTCTAACGGAGAAAGTTCCAGAGACCGAGCCCACCGAGATGGCTCCAGGATCCGTACAGATTAACCGCACACCAGGGAGGTTTGAGGGACCGGGGTTCAGAGACAGTGAGGACACGGGGTGACTCAGCCGGGCGGCCCTGGCACACGCGGGCTCCCTTCCTTGTTGCGATGCTCCGGGCACCTACCGAGTGCTCCTCAGAGTCGGACGTCTGCGACGAGATGATGGGGTTAAAGCTGACTGGGGACAGGGGGCCCAATTTTTTCCTCATGGCTCGGATCTGAAGCAGTGCCCGGAAGGCTGTGAGGAACAGGAGAAGCCGTGAGGGCACCCTGCTGCAGCGCCAAGGGTGAACAAGCGCCCACTCCGGAAGCCCGGTCCCCCCAGCCCACCAGCCAGACAGCAGCGTTCGGGGAGCGTCCTTCCTCACGCCCGCCCTCCCCCGCCTGCCCCCGGGCCCGTCCCGGGTGTGCGTACGCAGGCGGCAGATGGGGCAGTTGTTGGCCTGGTAGCGCAGGGTGTCCGCGCAGGTGTTGCAGAGGCAGAGGTGGCGGCAGGGCAGAATCAAGGTGTCCCGGACGTCCGAGAGGCACACCACGCACTCGGCACTGTTGTCGCTCACTTCGTCCTCGGCCACCTGGCGGCGGGGGAGACAGACCTGAGGCGGCGCCTTTGGGGGTCCCCTGCTTCGCCCCCAAGGCTGAGGCAGGCAAGGAGAAGGAGGCTGGCCTTGCTCGTGTGCCAGGAGCTGTCCACGCTGCGCCCAGTGCCGCTGGGAGCTGCCCACCTGCAGGGGAGGGTGGCGCGTGCGCCCTGGCCTGAGCCTCTCTGATTTCGCACAGAAGCGCCCGGGACACTCGGGTCCAGGTAAGAAGGCAGTGCTTGGAGGACACCGGGTTGAGGAGAGCCCCGGGACAGACTCCCACACCTCCCTCCTCGCCATCTCCAAGGTGATGTGAGCGTAACTGGGAATGAGGAACAAGACAATACTCCCGCGGCCCCCACGGATTCCAGAGGTTGGCCCCCAAACTCCCAGAGCCTGGCTCCCTCGGAGACGCCCCCTGCCCCGGCGGAGGACGCGCACCTTGGAATCCTGGGTGTTGTACTTGTTTTCGATCCCGTAGATCTCCTGGAGGAGGTAGCTGACCCCGTCCACCTAGGAGCGGACAAAGGGCGTCAAGGACAGGCAGGCTGCCGAGAGACGGGGGAGGGAGCTGCCCCTGCTGCGGGCACCAAGCACCGCAGATTCTCAGCGGGAAAAACCAATCGGCCTGGACCAGCAAAGGATGCTTGTATCCACTGACGGTTCCTGCTTGAGAGGGAGAGAGTTTACTTCCCCCACCATCGCACCCCGGGGGAACGGAGCAGCTCATGAATGCAACAGTCACACTCCACTGCAGCTCAGCGCCACTGACAATCAGGACAGGGTCCATGCAAACAAGCCCTCTGGCTGCTCAGCGGACGACTCCCAGCCCCACGCCCGCTCCCCGCCCGCTCTTCAGCTCTGCTCCCGGCCTTCCCTCTCCTCCGACCTGCAGCTGCAAGGTTGGCTGCTGGGGCAAGGTTAGCGCCAGGGCTCTGAACACTCGCGCCCTTCTCCCCGACCCGGGAGCTCAAAGTCCCCGACGCCTTGGCCAACGGCACTGAGACTGGCGACTTAATCCAATTTTGATGTGTTGGCTGGGGCCATTAGGGTGGAGCCCCCATAAGTGAACCCTGGTGGATTTATCAGAACTAAGGCAGAGGAAGATTGAAACACACGCGCTCCCACCATCGTGATGCAGCCAGGGTGGGCTCTGCTGTTTGGACTCTGAACCCCTACAACTGTGCGTCCTATAAACCGCTGTTCTCAGGTACTTGTTATAGTAACAAACACCTGACCACTAGGGCTACCCCAGCCTCCCATCCTGCCCAGGCCTTCTTCCCCAGGAAGTAACTCAGGCCGGCCCAGGGAGTGCCCATCTGCAGCCTCTGCTTCTCTCAAAAACTTCTGTGGGCCGGCGCCGCGGCTCACTAGGCTAATCCTCCGCCTGTGGCACCGGCGCACCGGGTTCTAGTCCCGATCGGAGCGCCGGATTCTGTCCCGGTTGCCCCTCTTCCAGGCCAGCTCTCTGCTGTGGCCCAGGAGTGCAGTGGAGGATGGCCCAAGTCCTTGGGCCCTGTACCCACATGGGAGACCAGGAGAAGCACCTGGCTCCTGGCTTCAGATCAGCGCAGCTCCGGCCACAGCAGCCATTGGAGAGTGAACCAATGGAACGAAGACCTTTCTCTGTCTCTCTCTCTCTCTCTCCTCACTGTCTAACTCTGCCTGTCAAAAACAAAACAAAACAAAACAACCTTGTGTGTGGTTCTTTTTTTTTTTTTTTTTTGGGCAGGTTACATCCTAAACTTTTTTTTTAAGATAAATATATATTTTTTATTTGACAGATAGAGTTAGACAGTGAGAGAAAGAGACAGAGAGAAAGGTCTCCCTTCTGTAGGTTCACCCCCCAAATGGCCACTATGGCCTGAGGTACGCCAATTTGAAGCCAGGAACCAGGTGCCTCCTCCTGATCTCCCATGGGGTGCAGGGCCCAAGCACCTGGGCCATCCTCCACTGCACTCCCGGGCCACAGTGGACTGGAAGAGGGGCAACCAGGACTAGAACCGGCGCCCATATGGGATGCCGTCGCTGCAGGCGGAGGATTAACCAAGTGAGCCACGGCGTCAGCCCCAGCCTAAACTTTTTAGTAAAGATTCATTTGTTTATTTGAAAGTCAGAGTCACACACACACACACAGAGAGAGAGAGAGAGAGAGAGAGAGAGAGAGAACCTCTATCTGCTGGTTCACTCCCCAGATGGCCATACCTGCCAGGGCTTGGCCAGGCCAAAGCCAGGAGCCAGGAGCTTCTTCTGGTTTCCTACATGGGTGCAGGGGCCCAAGCACTTGGGCCATCTCCCGCTGTTTTTCTCAGGTTATTAGTAGGTAGCTGGATCGCAAGTGGAGCAGCCGGGACATGAACCGGCGTCCATGTGGGATGGTGGCAGCTTAGCCCGCTCCGCCCCAACTCCCTGACAATTTGTCTTCACCTGATGACCGCAGTGGAAGGGCACTGTCCACTAATTTACACTAAGGGAGCATTGGCCACCTTGGCCTGTTTAAGAGAGGGGCGGGTGCTTGACCGATGAATGCAGCAGGATTTCAGGTGTCTCTCTGCATCGCAGGGGCTCCTCTGCATCTCCACAAAGCACAGCCCTGCCTCTGCCCCTGCTCCACAGCTCCGTGGGGTGACCATGCCAGGGCCACGGGCACCTCTGTCACCCTCACCCTGCAAGAGTGGGAGCGGCCGTGCTGGCACACGGTGGGGAGGGGACGACCGGCAGACGACCTTGCCGATCACCCTGGAAGGGCGGGAGCCAGCACGGTTTGCATCTTAGTAAAGGAAAGGGGGTACAGTGGGCCGAGAGCTCGCTCTGATCAGCCCGAGTCGCTGCCTTGAAATGTGTCTCACCCTGGCACGTTCAGTAAAAAGATCTCTCCCTAACCTGATGTCAGGACACAGATCTTGTTCTGCTTCTCAGGCCCGGCAGCTCTGGCCACCAGAGACACCAGGAATCAGTGAATTCCTCCCCACCCCCCCGGGCCGCCCAAGCTTTGTTGGAGAAAGACTGGGGGACTTACCACTTGCTTCTGCTTCAGGGGCTTGACACAGAAAGTTCCATCTGCGTGCTGGAACGAGAACAAGGACAATTACGGCATGCAGCCTAGTGGCCCGTGCCCTCGGCACTCACACGGTGGAGTCCCAGAACCCGAGCGCTGTTGGCCTCACGACTGCCCAGTCTCGTGCTTTCTATGAAGTGCCAGACACGGTTCCGTATTTATTTTCATTTTTTTATTTGGAGGGCAGAGCAGCAGAGACACAGACCTCTCATCTTGTCTGCTGGTTCATTCCCCAAACGCCTGCAAGAGCCACGGCTGAGCCAGGCTGAAGCCAGGAGCCAGCCTGGGACTCAAATCGGGGTCTCACATGAGGGTGGCAGGGACCCAGCCACTCGGGCCATCATCTGCTGGGCCCAGAACGCACATCAGCAGGACGCTGCCTCAGACACGAAGCAGCTGGGACTAGGCCCGGGACTCTGATGTGGGAGGCGGCATCCCGACCAGCATCCTAACCCCTCCCTTCCCCCCTCCCATTTTAAGAAGAGGAGGCAGGCGGAGGCCTTGGGGCTGAAAGTCAAGCAGCAGGTGGCGGTGCCGACCCAAGGGAGCCCCGGAGTGGAGTCCTTTGGCCGTCACAGCCTCCCTCGACGCACCCACGCCCACTGAGCTGGGGGAGCTGCCCACGAGGCATGAAGGGAGGGGCCAAAGTGATGAAGCCGCTCACCTTTTCAAAAGTTCCCAGCAGCACGTGGCAATGGCCAAAATACTCTGAAAGAAACGAAGGCACCGGGTGAAGAAGGCCCAAGCGCACCCTCGGCGCCCACTCCCTTCCCGGTCCCTGCGATCCGGCCAGGGCACCATGGCGGCCGTCGCCATGCAAACCAGCACTTGGCACATTAGCCCAAGGAGTTGCAGATCTCAGCCGGGTGGGGCACGGCCCCTGCCCAGCTGAGACTCACTGTGGGGGGCCTCGGCCGCTGCCACGGCTGCATCACGGAAGGGCAGCGGAGGACAGGAATCGCCCCTACCGTCTCCTTCATCCACCACGGCGTGCACCACCAGCGGGTAAACCTCGCGGTCCAGATCAAAGCCAAGCTGCAGGGGAAGAGAGGGGGAGAGAGGGCGTAGCGTGACGCGGCAGGGGTGAGGTAGGGCACGGTGCAGGAGGGTGCGCCTCATGCCTGCTCCTCACCCATCCCCCCGCAGGGACCCAGGCCTGTTCAAAGTCTCATAGACTTAACACTGTCTACACTGAGGGCTCCTTTGCCTGAGCAAGGCTTTCCAAAGTCCTCTAGGTCCATGGAATCCTGTAGAACAAGATGTCTACGGGGCTGGGCACATCCTGGATGCGTGAGGAGGCCACAGGGCTGAACGGTGAGCCCACCTTGGGGTGTCTGGACAGCTCCCCCACCTCAGCCGGGTCCCCAGCCCTTCGGCGTCCTCGTGTGGGGCCCTCACAGGGACAGCTCACCTCCTCCTCGGCCCACTCTGAGGGGTCCACGGTGTGGGAGGGCAGGCAGAACTGCTGGTACACCCCTCGCTTGTAGTGCACGGTGTCCGACTGCAGCCGGCTGTCTTTGGGAACGTAGCTGTGGAGAAAAGTGGGAGGCGACACAGGCTGGGACCCAGCCCAGACGGCTGCCTGTTCTGTTGTCAGCGGGCTCCGGCATCGCCGAGAGGCCTCCTGTCTAACCCGATTCCCTCGCTCCTGCTTGGTGATGCGGGGAAACTGACCTGCTCAAGCTACGCCCCCACAGACAGGCACCTTAGGGAGCCAAGAGCTGTGCCGCCAGCTGCCAGTGCACCAAGAGGCACGGCTGGCAGGTCTGTAGGGGAAGGGCGGAGCTTTCTAGAAGGAGATCCAAGTTCAGGAACCAGGTGGCGCCTGCACGCAGGACGCCGCCTCCCTCCCCCCCGGACCCGACCTTGGGGAAAGAAGCGGCTCCGCCGGCCTGCTCTCACCTGGCAATGCCATTCTGAAACTCTTCGGTGGCCTGGTAATAGATGGTGATGGCCACGCGCGCGTCCGTGTCGAAGGTGAACTCGACGTTGTAGTGCACCTTGGCTTTGCCGGCGTCCGCTCCCGGGCTCTTCACCTCCTCGGCGCACCTAGACGGCCAGGGGAGACTCAGCGCCGCGGTCGGGACCACGGCGCTCTAAGATGTGCCTTCTTTTTCAATCACTTCGCAAACACCGGGGGTCCTTTCCCGAGCTTCCCCGGCAGCGATCACCGAGCGTCTGGTCGCCACAGCGCTCGCTCGTGGCAAAGGACATCCCTGCACGTGTGCCAGGCTGTCATTTTTTTTTTTAAATCAGAGTTGTTACTGGCGCACTTTGACAGCGTCCACAGACTTGTTACAGCGAACAGCGGGCCTGGCTCCTGCCCCGGCCGCCGCTCGTGCTGCCTCTGTCTGTCTGTCGCTCACTCTGGCCCTCACCTCACTTCCCTGTTCCGGCTACATCCTGAGCTTCTAGTTCTAGGCACTGTGAATTTCCTACTGTGAAGTGAGGGTCTCCTCTTTCCTCACTGCCCCACAGAGGGGGCTCCCTCTGGCCCCGGGATGGCTGGGTCATGTCTCTCAGCCCAGTACAGCAGCGTCTGTCTGGCTGTGATTACGTGAATTACAGCCCTCACAGCGTCGCCGCCGAGTCACCCACAGGCATTTTTCCTCTTCTGAATGACTTTTCCCTGCGGCTCATCTTGTCCGTCCTCCCTCCTCCCTCCCTCCCTCCCTTCCTTTCTCTCTCTCTCTTTCATTTTAAAGATTTATTTTGTTTATTTGAAAAAGTGACAGAGAGAGGTAGAGACAGAGTGAGAGGTCTTCCATCCTCTGGTTCACTCCCCAGTGGCTGCAATGGCCAGAGTTGAGCCATTCAGAACCTAGGAGCCAGGAGCTTCTTCCAGGTCTCCCACACAGGTGCAGGGCTCCAAGTCCTTGGGCCATCTTCTACTGCTTTCCCAGGTACATCAGCAGGGAGCGGGATCGGAAGTGGAGCAGCTGGGACTTGAACCGGTGCCCATACAGGATGTTGGCACTGTAGGCCAGGGCTTTAACCTGGTGTGCCACAGCACTGCCCCTAGTATAGTTTTTCTCTTTCCTTTCCTTTCCTTTTCTTTCTTTCTTTCTTTTTTTTTTTTTTTAAGATTTATTTATTTATTTGAAAGTCAGAATTACACAGAGAGAGGAGAGGCAGACAGAGTTCTTCTATCCACTGGTTCACTCCCCAGATGGCTGTAATGGTCGGAGCTGCGCTGATCCAAAGTCAGGAGCCAGGAGCTTCTTGCGAGTCTCCCACGGGGGTGCAGGGGCCCAAGCACTTGGGCCATCTTCTACTGCTTTCCCAGGCCACAGTAGAGAGCTGGATGGGAAGCGGAGCAGCCGGGACTTGAACTGGCGCCCATATGGGATGCCGGCACTACAGGCCAGGTCTTTAATCCACTCTGCCACAGCGCCGGCCCCAGTATCGTTTTTCTTACTTGCTTAGTTTTACTGGCACTCAGAGTCTGACCCGAACTCCATGCTGGCTGAATCTCTTGGGAGAGTGGACACAGTGGCTGCATTCATTCTGTCTTCCTGCGGAGGGCCCGTCTGGCCCTGGCCCCCAGCGACCACCCGGGGCCTCTCTCTAACCCCGCCCCCCCTCCCCAGGGGTGCCCCACCCTGTAGGAGCCCGGGCTCCCTGGGCCTCGCGGCTTCCTGTCTTGGGCTGCTCTCCGACTCTGGTGAAGTCCATCTGCCGGCAACTTCCTGAAAGAAGCCGTGCTGGGGAACGGGCGTCTGGGGGTTCCTCTGACCCACACTTGGCTGAGAGCGTGGCTGAGCAGAGACTGCAGGTGGGGGTCTCTTCTGTGGCCCTGGCCCTTCCCACTGGGAGACCCGGATGCCTCTGTGACCACCTTCCTCCGGGGTCCCGGCTGCTCCCTGGAAGGTGGCTGTAGCGCACACCTCTTCGGCCGCCCTCTGTCTCGGCCTCTCTCTCCTCTCCACTCCGCTCCCTACATTCCAGCTCTTCGGCCCACGTTTCTGTCGGCCCTTTTTTGTTTCATGAATGCATGTGTCGCTGTGTCTGGAGGTAGAAAGGGTCTCCTCCCACGTCTGGAGGCTGTCGAAGCTTCTTCCCGCAGGTGCGCTCCTGGGGAGCGGTCTGTCTCGCTGGTGTGTTCCACCAGTCTTTCCTGTCACGGTCACTCCTTATGCATCCGGGGTCTCCGGTTGTGTGCTCCCGTGTGAGAAATCTAGAACTCCGAGTGCGCAGCAGGGTTTGGGGGTCCCAGCGTTGCTGTGCCTGGCGTGTGTCCGTTGAAGCTGCAGGTCCAGTCTCCCGTGTTCCCCATCCAGGGAGGGCCACTTCCCAGAGAACACTGCTCCTCTCCCTGGACAGGGCCAGGCCTCCGACACACTGGGGCAGAGTGGGAGGAGGGCGCCAGGCAGATCCAGCGCTGGCCAAACCCACCGTGCCCCACCCTCAGTGGCAGGCCTGGTCCTGAGCTGAGCTCGGTTCTGCCAGGCCAGGGGTGCTGGGTTTTCACCACTCCGTGAGTCACCTGCCAGGCAGGCTTCTGCCCGGACTGCCAGCGGCGCCTGGTCACGCGAGCCCTCGGCCTCGTGGGAGACCCCAGCACAGGGCGGGGGGTCTCAGCTCTCGCTTCCGTTAGCTCAGAGTTCCCACTTCCTGGGCCCACGGAGGCCTCTACCATTCAGCACCCATTTCCAGCGTCAGACTTCACTGCTCCCACCCTCCCCACTCCGGTGGAGCCTTTGAAATACTTTTTCTTTGTTATTTAAAAGCAAAAGTAGAGGTTCGACCCCCTGCTTGACCTGGCGATCTGAGAACAGGGGTTTGTCCCAGGAATCTCAGACACGGGATGACAGCACCTCTCACCCGGTGCCTGGGGACCTCCGAGGGAAAGGAAGGGAAGCTCCCGGCCTAAGGGAGAGGCCTGAGGCTCAGAGACCGGGAGCCTGGTGCTGGCGGGCTCCTCCTCCGAGCGCCTCACGCTGCCCGTGCTTCTCCACGGCGGGGGCCGGGGCCCCACAGCGGCTCTGGCACTGGCCCTGGCCCTGGCCACTCAAATGTGTGCACACGCCTCTGGCCGGAGGGGACCAGGAGGACGGAGGAGCTGACAGCTGGCAGGCTCGTTGGACGGGAGGCCCAGGCTGCCCTGCCCTGCGGGGCCTGCGTGGGGCGGCCTCTGCACCAGTGTCCTCGGCTCCCTCGTGCCCAGGGCTGACCAGGGCCAGGGAGCATGTAGCTGGGAAACAGGAGAAGGCTTCTGGGACAAATGAAAATTCCTAAGACTGCGAGACAGCGAACGGAGCAGGGGTTACTCGGGGCTGGGTGTGTGCGGAGACGGAGAATGGCCCCCGACGGGCGTGGGGTCTCTCCAGAGTGGCGAGGACGTTCTAACACTAGACAGCGCTGACTGTCCGCTGCAGCAGGGTGGACGGAGAGGTCCGGGCCCATCTCAGGAAAGCTCTGTTAGAAAATCATCAGATAGGCACCTCCTAGTGCTGGCCACACAGCACACAACGGCCTCTCAGCCACTCCTTGTCCGCTCAGAGAAGCCCGGGCCTCTGATGCGCCCCGACCACACCTGTCTGGGGGCGGCACTGAAGATGAGGAGTACACAGCTGGCCCAGGGCGCTCCCTCGTCAGAGGAAGGCACGTGTGGTCGGGAATAGCAATGCAAGCAGCCGAGCGCGCGGCGTCCCAGGGTCATGCGTCCCGCATGCTGCGGGAGTCGGCACACTTCCCCGTCCTGCGGTCATTCCTCCTTATAAAGCACACCCACGCGCTGGCACAGACTGTGGCTGGACCCTGACCGCGGCCTGAGCAGGCCCCGGTGCTGCCTGCCTGGGCCACCCTGGGCCACGCGCCTCCGTGTTGGGCGGAAGCGGCTGGGAGAGAACCCGGGGGCAGGGGGCAGAGGGCGGGGGCCTCACCTGACGAGCCGCAGTGTGTCCTTCCGGATGTTGACCAGACTTCTCAGCGTCTTCACAGGCTCTTGGGGAGGGGGTGCAGCGTAAGGAAACTGTCCGAGACAAGAGGGGAAGGTGACGTGTGTGAGACCCAGGACCGCCCCTGGCTGGGACCCAGCGCCCCCGGCTCCCACGGCTGAGTCAGCTGGCAGAGGGTCGCACCGAGGGTCCGCCCTGCGAGTCAATCTGGCTTCCAAAGAGCTGGACTTGTCTGCTTCCTCCATCACTCGGAGCTTAGTGGGGTCAGCGCTCAAAACTGGAACTGACAGTCCCCAGTGCCCAAGGACAAGCTCCGGCTGAGCTGATCAGTAAGGCTTTCCCGTCCGCCCTGGGCCGCGGGGAGCCTGACCCCAGGCTCTTTCCTCCCCAAACCACACGGTGTCCTAGGAATCTGGGGAGGGGAGGTAGGGGCAAGCAGAGCCTGGCGCGTACACAGGGCCACAGCGCAGGGCCTGCACACAGGAGAGCAGGCGCCCTGCAGCCAAGGTCTGCGGCACGGGCCGGGCACGGCGGGGGACAGCAGGAGACGGGGGCATGGTGGGGGACAGTGGGAGACAGCAGGGCATGATGGGAGACAGCGGGGCATGGGGGGACAGCGGGTGACAGGGGGAATGGCGGGAGACAGCACGGCACGTCGGGAGACAGCGGGAGACAGTGGGAGACAGTGGGGCATGGCGGGGGACAGCAGGAGACAGCGGGAGACAGCAGGGCATGATGGGAGACAGCGGGGCACGGGGGGGGGGACAGCGGGAGACGGGGCATGTCGGGGGACAGTGGGGAATGGCAGGAGACAGCGGGGCACGGCGGGGGCAGCTGGGGACTGCTGTCCCTCTCTCGTTCTCCGTTCAGATCTCTGGACTTGGGGTTCTGAGTTGAGGATAATGAGGATATACGGAAGGGGGGACAGTGAGAAATCTCATTGGGAATTGCTTTCAGAAGTTCAACAATGATTTAAAATGTTTCCAGTATTCTGTCACTCGAATTTTTTGACATGTAATTGACTGAAAATCTGTGGTCTTTGTGGCTTTGTAGCTGTGGTGGGGCAGAGGCCACCGTGGTGCTGGCGTGGCAGACTTTCACAGAGCGCGGCGGCGTGGGAAACAGCGTGAGTGTGTGCGGCGTGGCTGTAGCCCACGTCTGGGCCACGGCGAGCGACGCTTCACTTTTCACGGATGGAGTCAACGCAGCTGCTGCTTCTAACAGAAGCAGCACAGGCTGCAGCGAAGCCTTGGGAAACACGACCAAGGACAAAACCGGCCATCACCGCTCACTTAGCTGATGCACGTGCACGACCGGCGTCCCTCTGTCTACCTGTCCGCCCTCGATGGCTAGTTCAGGCTGCACCTACAACCCGAGCCTCGGGTTCACTTAGAGAGCCGTGGCCGAGGTGTCTAAGGCTTCGGCGCGTCCCACATCACTCCACGTGGACGGGCAGGGCAGCATCTCTGTCCCCGAGTGTCTGCAGGCTTGTTTGGTCACTGCCTTAGGACACGTTCCTGGGAGGGGAATTACTAGATCAAAGAGTAAGCATATTTGTAAGACTTTAGAGAACATTCTGCCAACTTGTCCCCCACGAAGCTGACCCCACTGGGCTCTGCGAGGAGCGGTGGGACGGGGGCCTTTGGTGGAGTCCCGACCCCCATCTGTGGGCCGTTTCCCCACCCCCACTTCCCTAGGCTGTCGGCTAAAGGAATTTAAAACAATTTTAAAATAAGCTTAAGCAAAAAGTAATTAGGCAGGAAAATCCGGCACAAATGTTAGTCTATTCTAAAGCCAAAATAAATGACTTTGGGATTAAAATTTTTTTTCTGGAGTAGCAAATTTAATCATTTTCATTTGTATGGGTACTTGGGAGTTTTCCCTAACTCCTACCTGAGTTTACAAAGAGCAAGGATTTCTGCCCCTCATTCTTTACCCTTTCTCTTCCACACCTCCCAAAAAGAAGACAAGACAAGAAAAAGAAAACTCGAAACCTAGAACGTGATAACTGTGGCAAGGAACAGTCACTCGCTGTCAAGGTACGCATCCCTGGAACGCGCTGTTGACAAATCCAATCCCACACTTTCATTCTCCCCTCCCACCGAGGAAAACAAGTGGACATCTGTCGAGCACTTCCTGAGGCTGCTCATAGGCCCCTACGTAGCAAAGTTTCTGGGCCGGTGGCCTCTCCCTCCTGCAGCCGGAGTCCACACGCGACACTCCGGGCCGGGCATACACAGATTTAAAATGGACAAGAGGCCGGCGCTGTGGCGCGGTGGGCTAAGTCTCTGTGTCACCCACATCCAAACTGGAGGGCTGGTTTGAGTCCTGGCCGCTCTACTTCCCATCCAGCTCCCTAATGCTCCTGGGAAAGCAGCGGGAGACGGCCCGAGGGCCTGGGCACGTGGGAGACCGCGTGGGGTTTCTGGCCGGGACAATCCCTGGCTGCTGTGGCCATTTGGGGAGTGAACCAGCAGGTGGAAGACTTCTCTCTCTCTCTCTCTCTCGCTGTGCCTTTCAACATCACTTGTCTTTCTGTAGGATGGAGAAGGTAGATAACACAGCCACACAAATAACTGTGACGTTGAGACAGACGTGACACAAAAAAACCAAAATCAAAGGAGGTGATCACTCGAGCTCAGGCAGTCGGGAAGGCTGCGTGGAGGAGGTAGAATGTGACCTGGCACCTTAAAGGACAAATGGAATTTATAAATTCAGAGATGAGAGAGAAGGTACAGGACCAGTCAGGTCAGAAGTGACTGGAAGAAATGTTTTTCTGTTCTTAGAGCTGCCTCCCCTTCTGCGGTAAATCAGTGTAGCTCACCACTGCTCTCTTAGCTGCTTGGTCACCTTCCTTTTAGAAATGACCATGTGGCCAGCGCCGCGGCTCACCAGGCTAATCCTCCGCCTGCGGCGCTGGCACACCAGGTTCTAGTCCCGGTCGGGGCGCCGGATTCTGTCCCAGTTGCCCCTCTTCCAGGCCAGCCCTCTGCTGTGGCCAGGGAGTGCAGTGGAGGATGGCCCAGGTGCTTGGGCCCTGCACCCCATGGGAGACCAGGAGAAGCACCTGGCTCCTGCCATCGGATGAGTGTGGTGCGCCTGCCGCAGTGCGCTGGCCGCGGCGGCCATTGGAGAGTGAACCAACGGCAAAGGAAGACCTTTCTCTCTGTCTCTCTCTCTCACTGTGCACTCTGCCTGTCAAAAAAAAAAAAAAAAAAAAGAAAGAAAGAAGAAGAAATGACCATGTACTGAGGGTTTACCACCTGCCAGGGACTACACAAAATATTTATTTGCTCATTTTTTGGGTAAATTATTAATGGCATTTTCTTTTTATAATTTATAAGTTCTTTTAAGTTAATTGCAATCCTATTGCCATTTAAAATTATAAATGGGATCTTTAAATTGCCATGGAATTTAATGAAATAAAAATACCTAAGCATTGCTTCAAATGTAGAGAAATCTTATAAGTAATTCATAAAGGAATCATTAAACAATTTAAAGTTTACTTTTTTACATACTTATTCGAGAGGCAGAGTTGCAGACAGAGAGGGAGACACACAGAGAGAGGTCTTCTACCTGCTGGTTCATTCCCCAAATGGCTCCCCAAATGCAACCCTGGAGCTGGGCTGATCTGAAGCCAGGAGATAGGAGCTTCTTCTGGGTCTCCCATGTGGGTACAGGGGCCCCAAGCACTTGGGCCATCTTCTACTGCTTTCCCAGCGCATAGCGGAGAGCTGGATCAGAAGTGGGGCAGCCAGGATTTGAATCAGCGCCCATGTGGGATGCTGGGTGCTACAGGTAGAAGCTTAACCTACTAGTCCCAGTGCTGGCTCCACTCTTTTTTTCTTTGAAGATTCATTTCATTTATTCAGAGAGAGAAAGAGAGAGAGAGAGAGTCTTCCATCTGCTGGTTCACTCCCCCAAATGGCTGCAATGGCAGAGCTGGGCCAGGCCAAAGCCAGGAGCCTGGAATTTCATCCTGGTCTTCCACGTGGGTGCAGGTCCCGAGTACTCGAGCCATCCTCCGCTGCTTTCCCAGATGCGTTACCAGGGAGCTGGATCAGAAGAGGAGCAGCCAGGACTTGAACCAGTGCTCAGATGGGGTGCAGGTGTCACAGACTGCAGCTTAACCCACGGTGCCACCTACAGGTCCCACTCATTGCTTTTTGTTGTCAAGACATCGATGAGCACGTGTGTTTGTCCATCTGTGTATCTCAACACACACGGTACCGAGCTGGATTCAAGCAGCAGCATCTTCCAGTTCATCCCCCTGCCAGCAGGCGCGAGGGAAATGGAAGCAAACCGCTGCCCCGGCCCGGCGAGGACAACGAAGCCAACACAGCTCCGCCCGGCCCCCTCGAAACCATCCCAGCCGTCGTCACTGCCCCAGGCCGCGGCACTCGCGTGAGCGATGGCTCCTACTCACATCCGCTGTGTTTCTCCTTTCCCTGTGGCCACTGCAGTGTAGCTTCCTCGGCCTAGGGAGCGGATGGTGACCACACGGACCAGAGGGAGCCCGTGCAGGTGAGCCATCGGCAGGAAGCAGCCGCTCCCTTCTGCACACCTCGAGCCCCAGGGTGTGCAGGATGGAGCGAGACACAGGAGCCCCGACTCTGGCCGTCAGCTCGCGCGGGCTTTGGGAGGCTTCCGTTTCTCAAGCTTCATCCTGGAGTGAATAAACTCTGAGCAGCCTATGGATGATATGCAAATGCAGCTTCTAGAATGTTCTATGTCACTTTTCTAATGAAAACAGGCCGCAGACGGGGACTAACAGACGAGGGCCAGGCTCTGCTCAGGGGGTTCTGGACGGGGCCGTGCAGGAGGGCGCTTCTGTGACGGGGAAGCAGCATCACTCTCCCACCCGAGCAGCCCTGCACGGCGGGAGACGTGGTGACTGCGGTACCGGCCGTCACGCGTGGGAAGAGACTCACGGAGTCGCTGCCGGGCCAGGCAGAAGCCTCGGTTTCCTGCCTCACTTTTCTCCGCTGCATTTTAGGAGATGTGGTGGCCTGTGCGCAGGGCGCCACGCGTCCTTACTCCCGGCAAGCGCCCGGGTCGCTGGCGTCAGCACTCGCGTCCGCGTTGTCCTGCGACTCTCCCCCTCGGCCGGCCTGGTTCAGAAACACACTCCAACCTCAAATTCTCAGCACCGACAGGCACGTCTGCCGCGCAGGAGTGGGAGGGACGCAAAGCATTAGGCCGGGGAGCCCTGGGGGCGTGGCAGGGCCTGGAGCAGACGCGCTCCCTGCAAACAGAGCTGGGCCCTGCTCGGGCCGGAAGGCAGTCACGGCTCTGGGTGGCAGCTCCGCGCTGAGGTCCAGTGGGGCCGAGAGTCCACCCAGCTCCTGGAGTGCGGGCAGGCTTCTCAGGGAAGTTGTCCCGGGGCACAACCTGTCCACCCCTTTGGTGTGCAACATCCGGACACCGACGGGGCAGGGCCAGCGCCGCGGTGTCGGCCACAGTGCGCCTTCCGAGATGCTGGGAGTGTCACTGACGGGCGCTGACGGGCACCGGGACTTCTGTGAGTGCCTGGGGGCTCAGCACTGCAGCCGTGGCCTGCACACCGCACTGGGCCTGGGCAAACCTCCCCCGCGGCACTTGCAGGGGCCCTGACGGTGAGAGCCTGCCTTAGGGGCTCTGCGGTGTCCACACCGAGGAAACCCGCAGGCCCGACGCTTCAAGCCCGGGGTGGGCGCAATCCCAGCTCAGCCAGGGGCTCGCCCGGCGGCTGCCAGTGCGTGTGCGGGGCGGGTCTGCTTCCGCGGTTTACCCTGGCGTTCACCTGTGCCTCACATCCGCAACGCGCCACCTGGTGACCGAAGGCGGAACTGCACGTTTACAATGGAAGGGGGTGCACGTGTGTGCGTGTGTGTGTGTGTGTGTGTGTGGCGCGCGTGTGCATGTATGTCGTCAGTTTGTCTAGAATGCTGCTTTCAAACATCTTGTTAAACTACCTCTGTGTGCACAGCACATGTGATATGTAGAACATCTTACCCCCGCGCCGGTGCCATGGTGTGGCAGGTGAGGCCGCCACCTGCAGTGCAGGCACCCCATATGGCCACCGATTCGAGTCCCAGCTGCTCCACTTCCCATCCAGCTCTCTGCTATGGCCTGGGAAAGCAGTGGAAGATGGCCCAAGTCCTTGAGCCCCTGCACCCCGTGGGAGACCTGGATAAAACTCTTGGCTCCTGGCTTCAGATTGGCGCAGCTCTGGCCCTTGCGGCCAAGTGGGGAGTGAACCAGTGGATGCAAGATCTCTCTCTCTCTCTCTCCTCTCTCTCTCTCTCTGCTTCTCCTTCTCTCTCCGTGTAACTCTGACTTTCAAATAAATAAATAAATCTTTAAAAAGAGAACATCTTACTCCGCTTTAGAAATCAGTGGGCCTCTCCTAGCAGTCTACAGAGAGGACCACATCGTCTCACACAAGCGGAGAATGGGCTTCAGAACGAGATGCCTCCAGGAGGCCCTTGAATCCGGCTCGCTGTTCTTTGGCGCCTGGTTTTCTCGGCTCCCGCTCTCCTCGGCTGCGTCTCGGCAGAGCTGCGTGTACTTCCAGGCCCGTGAGGCTCAGTGTCGGGGCCACGTGTTAGGCGTTGCTTGAAGGCGGGGACGAGAATGCCAATGTGCAGCCAACGGCCTGCATTTACCCCCTCGCTAACTTCCCACCAGTCCTCACGGGGAGCCAGCTGCCAGCTCGGACAGCCTGGAGTCGCAGGGCTGCCCAGACGCTGCGTGTGCTCCTCACGCGATGCCACGGGTGACCTTGAACGCACACACGCCCTGTGCTCCGCTCCAAAGGAATCCAGGCGGCTGAGCCTATTTATAGTGTGCTGACTTTGCACACAGGACCGCGACCTCACACCTAACGGTGACCTTCCCCACAAGATTTAATTAAGCAATGAATTGAGCCACCGCCCAAGTAAGCAGTTCTCTCAGCTCACCCTCGGAGGTGAGAAGAGAGCGGTGAAGCCAGCTCCGGGCAGAGCACACTGCATAAACGGCCCAGAGCCGGGCCGTGTCTCCATGGACCCCCCCCCCCGACTCCTCGCCGGGGCAGTGGGGAGCGCTGAGACCAGGCAGCACCCTCAGGCCACGAGGACACCTAATGCCCCTCCTGGGATGAGGACGGAAGCAGCCCCACGCCCCCCGCCACGCCCCTGCAGAGGCGGGGGTCACGGGAACTGCCACGGGCACCCCTCCCCTGCAGCGAGGTGGGGGTCATAGGAACACCACGGGCACCCCTCCCCTGCAGCGAGGTGGGGGTCACGGGAACTGCCACGGGCACCCCTCCCCTGCAGTGAGGCAGGGGTCAGGGGCGGCTCCTCGCAGACCAGCAGCCCTGGCTGCATTCACTCCCAAGCGAGAGGTTGAGATACCTGACGCTATTTGTGAAGAATTTCCTCAGACGGTCGAGAACAGATAGCAGTCACAGTACGCATCTAAAAACACACCACTGCGGGCTAAGCTTCTGCCTGCGACGCTGGCATCCTGTACGGTGCTGCTTCGAGAGCTGGCCGTTCTGCTTCCGGTGCAGCTCCCTGCCGGTGCGCCTGGGAAAGCAGCAGAGGATGGCCCAAGAAATGACACAGAAATATCTTTTCTTTTTTAAGATTGATTTATTTGAGAAGCAGAGTTATAGACAAAGAGAAGGAGAGGCAGAGAGAGGTCTTCCATCCACTGGTTCACTGCCCAGACAGCCGTAATGGCCAGAACTGAGCGGATCTGAAGCCAGGGGCTTCTTCCCAGAATCCCATGTAGGTGCAGGGGCCCAGGCACCATCTTCCACTACCTTCCCCGGCCGTTAGCAGGGAGCTAGATTGGAAGTGAAGTGGAGCAGCCAGGACCCAAACTGGTGCCCATATGGGATGCTGGTGCCGCAGGCAGAGGCTTAACCCACTATGCCACAGTGCTGGCCCCACAGAAAGATCTTACACCCGTTGGTTCAGTCCCCAAATGCTTGCAACAGCGGGGGCTGGGCCCGGCCAAGGCTGGGAGACTGGAATTCAGCCCAGGTCTCCCATGTGCGTGGCAGGCACCCTCACCTGCTGCCTCCAGAGTGCACATCAGCAGGACGCAGGCAGCTGGAACTCGAACCCGGGCACTCGGACATGGGTGCGCTTTTTTTTTTTTTTTGAAGATTTATTTATTTATTTGAAAGTTGGAGTTACACAGAGGAGAGGCAGAGAGAGAGAGAGAGAGAGAGAGAGAGAGAGAGAGAGAGAGAGACAGGTCTTCCATCTGCTGGTTCACTCTCCAGTTGGCCGCAACGGCCAAAGCTGAGCAGATCTGACGCCAGGAGCCAGGAGCTTCTTCCAGGTCTCCCACGCAGGTGCAGGGGCCCAAGCACTTGGGCCATCTTCCACTGCTTTCCCAGCCATAGCAGAGAGCTGGATCGAAGAGGAGCAGCTGGGACTTGAACTGGCACCCACATGGGGTGCCTGCCCTGCAGGTGGCGGCTTTACCCGCTACACCACAGCGCTGGCCCTCGGGATGGGATCTTGACATCTGGATGTTCTAACGCCCCTGTGTATTTCCCAGATGTATTAAAACAGTGGCATTTTCAATAGGCCAATTACTAAGAAAGGCAACACGGCCAAAACCATCCCCATTCCCCATTTTTTTTTTTTAGATTTTTATTTATTTATTTGACAAGTAGAACTACAGACAGTGAGAGAGACAGAGAGAGACAGAGAGAAAAGTCTTCCCTCTGCTGACCCACTCCCCAAACGGCCGCTACAGCCGGAGCTATGCCGATCAGAGCCAGGAGCCAGGCACCCCTTCCCAATCTCCCACGCGGGTGCAGGGGCCTAAGCACCCGGGCCATCCTCCACCACCTTCCCAGGCCACAGCAGAGAGCAGGACTGGAAGAGGAGCGACCGGGACTAGAACCGGCGCCCATACGGGATGCTGGCACCACAGGAGGAGGATTAGCCTAGCGCGTCATGGCGCCAGCCCCATTTTTGTTTTTATAAAAGTGAAAAACTGTGAACTGGCCTTCCCTGCCCTATGAAAATATATTGACTCTCAAACTATCCATGTAGGGTGCAGGATTAACTCCGGGAGGTGTCAAGTCCCTTTCTCTCATATTCTCAGAAGGAAAACATACTCTAAAGTCTAGTGGGCCACAAGTCCCGGCTCTGGCCTGGGGAAATGAATACTGTGATGGGAGACAGAAACAGTGTGAGGCTTATAAGCCATCAAATACAGACTTCAGAGCCCGGCCTGGTCCAGCTACTCCAGCTACGTATTTACAGACACAGCCCAGGAGGAAAACCACTACTCCATCAGCAACCTTAATAAGGTTTTATCTTTCCCACGTGGGCACCGGTTTAAGTCCCAGTCACTCCACTTCTGATCCAGCATCCCTGCTGGTGGCCTGGAAAAAGCAGTGGAAAATGGCCCAAGTGCTTGGGCCCCTGCCACCCACATGGGAGACCTGAAGAAGCTGTTGGCTCCTGGCTTCAGCCTGGCCCAGCTCTGCCATTGCGGCCATCTGGGGAGTGAACCAGCAGATCGAACACCTCTCTCTCTCTCTATCTCTCCCTCTCTGGAACTTGGCCTTTCAAGTACATTTTTTTATAAAAAAATCTTTAAAAAAAAAGAAGAAGAAGAAACAGGCATTTGGGGCGAGCGTTGTGGCACAGTGGGTCCATACTGGAATGCAGGTTTGAGTCGTGACTGCTCTTCTGATTCAGGTCTCTGCTAAGGCGCCCCGGAGAAAGGCAGCCGTCCAAGTACTTGGTCCCCCGACACCCGTGTGGGAGACCGAGTCCTGGATGGAGTTCCCGGCTCCTGATTTGGTCTGACCCAAAGCAGAGATGGTGCCACAGGTAGCAAGGCGCAGTGTCTCCCAGCACTGCTAACCTGGCTCCTAAGCTCATACTCTCAGCCCAGCACCCAGCACTGCTAACCTGGCTCCTAAGCTCGTACTCTCAGCCCAGCACCCAGCACTGCTAACCTGGCTCCTAAGCTCGTACTCTCAGCCCAGCACCCAGCACTGCTAACCTGGCTCCTAAGCTCGTACTCTCAGCCTGGCCATTAGGTCAAACATCATGGGATGCTAAAACACGGAGTCTGTAAAGAAAGCACAGCACGGGACGGGCCTCGTGGCAGTGAGCCGGCTGCTCTGCCTCTGATCCAGCTTCCGGCTAACGCGCCTGGGAAGGCAGTGCCGCTATGTGGGGCCCCCGTGGTAGCGCCTGCGTCCTGGCTTCAGCCGGCCCAGCCCTGGCTGCTGCAGCCATATGAGGAGTGACCCAGCCGAGAACTCTGCCTTTGGAATAATTAAATAGATGAATCTTGAGACAGAGCGAGGAAGGGACGCACGGCCTGCGACTGAGCAGGAGGCTCTGGCTTCCAACGAGGGCGACGGAAGCCCTGCGAAGCGTCCCACTGGTGCATCTCAAAACCGTCACGGTCACAAGACACTCGGGGAAGCGGAGAGAAGGTCACGGACTGGAAGGGACGCAGGGGGCAGGGCGGACAGCTCCGGGGGCCCCAACACAGTGTGATTTCTTTATCACTAGTGATGTGCCGGAGTTAGCTGGACTCCAGTGTGCACACACGCGCCATGGTTCTGTGATACGCTGACCTGGGGGGAAGCCAGGTGGAGGGTCTCCGGGAATTCTTCACTCTCTCTGTAATTCTAAGTGTAAAACAACTTTCTGAAAAGTTCAGCGAGAGAAATGCTGAGATGGACGGAAAGCCCAGATCTGCGAGGGCTGGGTGGGGGTGGGGAGCGGCTCTGGGCCACTGGTCGTGTGATGTGACCCAAACTGCTCTGCCTCGCTCGGCACCCGTTTCCTTAGCAGTAAAAGACGGGGACTAACAGCTGCCTCCACTTTGTGAGACCGAAGGTCCTTCCAGGAACGCAGGTGGCACGCCAGAGTTTAACACAAGGGCGCACTGAGCTGACAAACCGCAGGGCTGAGGGTGTAGCGGGGAGAGGCTGGGAGCCCGGCCTCAGACTTCCGGGGTTGGGCGCACACACACACACACACACACACTTCTGGGATGGGGTACCGTCACACACTGACTTTCAAATAAAGAAATCTTTAAAGAAAGGAAGAGTTACAGAGAGAGAGATCTTCCATGTGCTGGTTCACTCCCCAAGCGGCCTTGATGGCCGGGGCTGGGCTAGGCTGAAGCCAGGAGCCAGGGCAGCAGGGGCTGAAACACTTGGGCCGTCTTCCGCTGGTTTCCCAGGCAGCAGCAGAGAGCTGGGTGGGAAGTGGAGCAGCTGGGACGTGAACAGGTGCCCACACGGGACACAGCTTTCCCCGCTGGCACTTTCTGTTACGGCTTCTACTGAGTGCCTAGGCTAGCCACTTGACCTCCCTCTCTTAAAATGATTTTGCAGGATGGATTAGCAGAGGCCATGAACCTCTGGGGTTATCAGGATTTCAAATTCTCTTCCCGGCTACACCAGGTTGTGTTCTATAATCATGTTAACCTGTGCAGCGTGGTTGGTTTCTCAGCACCGCCTTTTAAAGACACAGCGCACGTCTAGGTAATTTCTGTAATCACGGGGGCTGCCGAGGGGCGCTGTGTGCACCCAGCCACGGGTCGGGCTGCGTGACCCAAGGCTTTGGCTTCCGCAGACTTTCTTCCTCCCACAGTCACAGGTTTTCGGTCTTAACACAGCCTGACGACACCCGTTTCAATGCCCCGGACGCCATTTCTCCCGCTCAGAGTGGGGCGCGGTGTTGTTCCTCAGCGGGCTTGGACGCGTGCCGGCCAGGGCTGTGCTGGGCTGAGACGCCATGCTCCAGCTGCGCTCGGTCTGAGGACTGACCTGGGCCTGAGTCCCCCAGGCCCCTGCCGTGGACGTGGTTCGTGCTCCCAGGGTTCACACTGCGCGGTGCGAGTCCTCACAGAGACTTCTGTGGGACAGTTTCATCAAGACTTCAGCGGGTGAAAAAGTTAACCAAATTTTTCTTTGAAATGTAACACCGCCAAGTACAGTTTCCCGTAGATGGGTGCACAGCAGGAAGCAGAGGCGAGAGTGCGCACACGTGGTTTCAGTATGTTTCAAAGAAATTTCGAGGAAATTCCTGTAAGACGGTGTGGCAGGGCTTGACCGCGGGGCCACGGCAGCCTTCGCGCTCTGCCGTGGGAGGAGCCGTGGGGCTGAAGAGCGACGTACCCAAAGCTCAGGCGCCGGCAGGCCTTCCCGGTGGGCAACAGTCGAGCTGTGAGGCTCCTTCCCCGGGGGGCCCGTGCCAGGTCACCGCCTGCAGCACTGGCGACCCTAAGGGCCCTGGTTCAAGACCCAGCTGTTCCACTTGCGATCCAGCTCCCTGCTAATGCACCTGGGAAAGCAAGGGAGGATGCCCAGGTGCTTGGGTCCTTGCATCCACGTGCGAGACCTGGAAGAAGCTCCAGGTTCCTGGCTTCAGCCTGGCCCAGCCCTGGCCATTGCAGCCATTTGTGGAATGAACCAGTGGATAGAAGATCTCTCTCTCTCTCTCTCTCTCTCTCTCTCTCTCCTCTCTCTGTCTCTCCCTCTCTCTCTGCAACTCTGCCTTTCAAATAAATTTTAAAAAATAAATCTTAGAAACAGGACCATGTCCATACCGCATTCATGTTCTTTGCAGCCAAGTGTGTACGTCTCTGACCCGGGAGGTCAATGCTAGACGGCAAGACTCATGTTGGAACCAACTTTATGGCTGTTGGAGGGATCAGACCAGCACGTGGAGACAAACTCCACAGAAGGGGACGCAGGGACAATCAGATCTCCAGGAGAGCAATGCCTGTGCCTTGGGACGCCCCAGGTCTTTAGCATCGGCCCCTAAGACTAAACGGCAGATGGTGAGGCTGGTGTTCGGCGTGGCAGTTAGGATGCCCCGTGAGGGCCGGCATCCCACACTGAAGGGCTCAGCTTCCTGCTCATGGGCACCCGGGGGGCAGCAGAGGATGGCTCACGCACCCGGGTCCCTGCCAACCAGGTGAAAGGCCTGGGTTGAGTCTCGGGACCCTGGCTTTAGACTGGCCCAGCTCTAGCTATTGAGGGCATTTGGGGAGTGAGCCAGCAGATGGGAGTGCGCACACGTACTCTTCCCACTCTTGGTCTCTCCCCCTTTTAAATAAATAAATATTCAACATAAATAAATGAAACTAAAAAATGGCAGACTGGTACCTAACTGCTCGGGAAATGACTGAGAGATGCAGACGCCCACGTGTCTTCCAACCTGTGGGGCGACACTGATTCGGCTCACCCGGGGGTAAGAGCCTGCGGCCGTGCCAGGGAGCCGTGTGCAGGACGAGGACAAGAACGCAGTGACAGAAGAAACTGAGCACAAGGCCAGGAGCTGGAAGACCCAGGCTCTGGCCCTGGCTCTTCCCTTGACACGCAAGATGTCAGGCAAGCAATCGAACGTCCCTGGACGCCGAGCTCGGGGTCTACAGGCTCCGTCTCTCTTACGGTGACTAAAATGCAAACATCTTGAAAATCACAGGGCTAGCAGGACACAGGTCATCATGAGATCGGCAGTGGTTCCCATCAGCAACTCTGTGCTTGCAAGGCCATTTGCATTCTTGGACAACAACACACACGTGAAATATAAGCAGTCCGGTAAGCCTCTCGTGCAAAGCCCAAGGCACCTGCAGTGGATACCTTTGGGCACGCTCGCCTGGTGGTGACCTGGGAGAACGTCACCAGCTGTCCCCTACGCTACTGGGGTTCAACCTTTGGGAAACTGTGCACCCACCCACGGGGACGCTCGGCAGACAGCAGAGGCCTTTGTGAGGTCCTTGGTTGACAATGGAAGACGCCGTCTTACCCGGAGCGAGAGTGCAGTGGGCTCTCTTCCTGTCTGTAGCGAGCCTGCACCACGATCCAGAACAACCAGGAGCCGAGGGAGAAACCGAAGTGCAGCCTAAGACACCGCTGGCAGAGCAGAGGCCCTCGCACCCGCCACCCGGGATGGGATCACTGCCCTGTACTCCCACGGCCCCGGCCACACACAGTGTCGGGGGGACCCATCTCGGAGACTCCCGGGACTAGGGGTGAGTGGGCCTCAGGAGGAACTGCAGCTCTGTTAGCCACCCCTCCTCTCCAAGACACTGCCCTCTGTTGCGAAGGTCGGCTTTGAGGAGGTGTAACTACCACACAGTAAAATCCACCCTTTCTAAGTGTGCAGTTCTGTGGATTGTGACAAATGCACACAGCGACCCCATCACAGTCAGGGTAAAAAACACCTCCCACCTAGTGCTCCCCCGCCCACTGCAACCACGGACCTCAGCCTCCCCATGGCTTTGCTCTGTCTGGAATGACAAGACGCGCTCTTCACGATGCTTAAATAAAACCATCAAAGGCCTTATCCAACCGGCACGGGACGCCGTGCACACAGTTGCCAGGCGTGCGTTAGGGCCGGTGTCTCCTGGGCCCGAGTCACTCTGCTGGCTCAGCTCGAAACAGGACGCTTCTCAGGGAGACGCCAAGGGGCCTTTTAAACCCAGGGACAAGACCTCGTTTCCAATCGCCCCTGCGGTAATGCCTGCTGTCCTCGTCTGTGGTGCAGTGCCAGGCACAACCAGGAGTTCCCTCGGTCTGGATGAGCACCCGGCATTGAGAAAAGAGGCACCACTGTAGCTGGCACTGAGCGCAGATCGCTAAGGAGAGTCTGTCACCCTAAAAGGCTTGACTTTCGGTACAGCGTTCCTGCCCCTCCAGCCAGAGGGGGCTTGAGCACACACAGTGTGGTCTGGGCAGAGGGAGACCCTGAGGGCTCGCTGAACCCTGTGAGAGTCGCACAGGAGCTCCCACACAACAGAGGACGGCACAGAGCGCATCCGAGTGTTCGGCCAGCAGCTGAGATGCCCGCGTCCCACGCTGGAGAGTCGGGGTGCAGGTCCTCACTCCACTCCTGGTGCCAGCAGCCTGCTCACGCGCAGCCCGGGAGGCAGCGGGTGATGCTGTAAGTGGGTGGGTCCCCGCCACTCCCATGGGAGCCCTCCATTAGCTTACTGCTGCTGCTAGTTCAGCCTGGCTCTGCCCCAGAAATTTGGGGATTTGGGGAGTGAACCAGTGGACAGGAGCTCTCTGCTTCTCACTAACTATTTTAATAAAGGGAGCCTGTGTGGGTCTGACGTCGTGGCGCAGGGGGTTAAGCTGTCGCTTATGATGGCAGCATCCCAGGTGAGTGGTTTGAGTTCCAGCTGCTCCACTGCTGACACAGCTGCCTGCTAATGCACCCAGGACGGCAGAGCACAGCCTGACTATCTGGGCTCCCACCGCCATGTGGGAGACCCAGGTGGAGCTCCAGCCTCCTGGCTTACGCTTGGCCCAGCCCTGGCCATTATGGCCATTTGGGGAGTGAACCAGTGGACAGAAAAATCCCCTTCTCTCTTCCCCTGTGTGTGTGTAAAACTCTGCCTTTCAAATAAATGAATAAACCAAAAAACAAAACCCTAAGTCCCACGGTGCCCCAGTTTCCACGCGCACAGGGTCAGCAATCCGAAGAAGCCAATGCGAAGGCTTAACGACCTGCTCCCAGCAAACACGGATGGAACACACGTGTTCACCTCTGCTTCCTTCTCCACTCCTCCCGAAACGACAGGAAGGAGATTGAAAGGGGGAAATGCATGAGAATACAGAACTGAGAGGAGGGGGAGGAGACGGCACCGTGCTGGACGCAGAAACGGGCACAGCCCTGAGGACGCCGATGCAGGACAGACGAGGCTGGGGTCCCGACGGCAGGGCGCACGCAGGCACAGAGCTGCAGCACGGGGGCTGCGGGGTGGGGTGGGGGGACAGAAAGTCTGTGCAGAGCATTGATGCTCTGGGTCTTTCCCCAGACACCACCAGCCAGGAGCCCACCCGTCTCCCCCCTGGTAGAAGACGGGACTGGATGCTCACCAGGGCGTATGCTGGAGGGGCTGCCTCGGGGCCCCCGGCACAGTGCAGGTGCTGGCGGCGGGGCAGGCAGAGAATCCACACGGAGGCCTGGGGGCACCTGCTCAGCCCCCTGCCCCGCTCGCCTCCCAGGTCGCTGGCAGTTCTGCTCAGCTACCGCCTTGGCTGGAGACCAGACGCGGTCGCTGGCTTCACGGCAGAGGTCCTGCCGCAATGCAGTGGGGAAGCACCGGGGCCTTTTCATAGCTGGTGCTGCTCCCTGGCTCCTGGCTTCGGATCGGCGCGGCGCCGGCCATAGCGGCCATCTGGGGGGTGAACCAACGGGAGGAAGAGCTTTCTCTCTGTCTCTCTCTCACTGTCTCTCTCTCTCTCTCTCTCTCTGTCTAACTCTGCCTATCCAAAACAACAACAACAACAAAAACTGCTGCTGCTCAATAAAAAAACAGAGCCGTGCTCGGCCCCACTCCAGAGCGCTCGCCAAAGCCGGCTCCGAGGGTCAGGCCCCTCACAGGAGGAGGAAGACGCTGGCACCCTCGTGAGCCTGCCCTGCGGATTCCTTCGCCGGCTCGTGGAAAGCGCCGCATGAGAAAACCGGACACTGCTCGGCCGGATGCTTAGGACTTCTGCAGTGCTGACAGGAGATCCCTGCAGGGCGCGGCGTGACCAAGGACTGCGCCTCCCCTGTCACTTCCCGGACACACGAACAGGGACGCTACCGTCTCTGCAGACACGCTGACACCGACACTTCCCCAATGAGGATCCAAATGGCCCCGAGAAACACACACAAAGGCGCCTGACCTCAGCATTCTGGGAAAATGGAATTCCACACCCACCCACCCCCCGGAACGGCTAGAACAAGAAAGCCGGGAAACAGCGGGTGTAGAGACCCCAGCGCTGCTGGTGGGAGGAGAGCGGATACAGTCATCCTGGAAAACTGCTCGGCCCTATCCATGGCGGGAATTCTACCCCCGGGCAGAGTCCCAGCGGGTGTGCACACGCGTACTCGGCAGAATCACGGCAGCAGTGCTTACAGCTGATAGACCGCCCCTGCCTACCAACGCCGGACAGGGCAAGCAGGAGCACCCACACGGAGGCCTGTGCAGCAGTGCTCTCTTCCTCAGCATTGAACGTCACGAGACAACTAACTGTCCAAAACCCTTGGGGCCGCGTTCCAGGGCAGCGGGTTAAGCTACCGTCTGCAACACCCAGCATCCCGTAGGAGCACCTGTTTGAGTCCCGGCTGCTCCACTTCTGATCCAGCTCCCTGCTCATGAGCCTGGGAAAGCAGCAGAAGACGGCCCAAGTGCTTGGGACCCTGCACCCGTGTGGGAGACTTGGAATAAGCTCCTGGCTTTGGCCTGGTCCAACGCTGACCATTGCAGCCATTTGGGGAGTGAAGCAGCAGATGGAAGATCTTTCTCTCTATATATAAAACTCTGGCTTTTGAGTAAATAAATACACCTTAAGAAAAGAAAAGCAACACTTGGTGAAATGAGCCATGAGAGAGTGCGTGGGAGGCTCCACTCTAACACAAAGTTCAAGGCAGGACAGAAGTCAGAGCTGCCCGTGGCCCAGGAGCAGGGGGCTCGTGGAGGGCTGGGTGTGCTACTTCTGGTGTGTGTGCTGGTCCCAGAGGTGCACCACCTTGTGAATACCAGCGGTGTATGCTCTGTCCCCTTCAGAGTACTTACTCTTCTAGAACAGACAGCAGTTAAGAAGACAGACCAGCCCTATGTGAGGGGATCTAGAACGGTCTCTAAGGCTCGTAGCGCAGGCGCGAGCTGCTGCCGTCAGGGCCCTGCACCCATCCCGCGGCTGCTGGCTGCTGAGAGCTGCCCCTTCTCCAAAACAGGGAGGCAGGGCCACCCAGTCCAAGAGAGAGCTCCTGGCTCCCCTCCCCCAAATGCCGCGCCCTGCGTGGGGCAGTCAGCACACTGTGGGGCAGGCAGGGCCAGCCCCTTACCCAAGACGGGGTGGCCACGCGGTACAAGTTTCCGAGGCAGCAGGCTGAGCCCTGCCGAGACCCCACCATCACAGGTCTCCTCCCCTGCCCAGTGGGCTTCCCTCCTTAAGGAAGATGCCCAGCCAGGCCTTGCTCCCAGAGACCCTCCGCTAACACAGCTGCTGTCCGAGCTGGCCGAGGACGTGGTCTCTACGCGTGGGCTTCTGGGGGCGGGCCACCCGTCAGCCAGAGGGCACTGGGTGGGTGGAGGTGGCGGCAGGCCTGTGGTGAAGGGGACAGTGACACACGGCAGTTCACTCACTGGTGCTGTGATGCCCCCGGCGGCGGCGTGGGGGGAACATAAGAGCGAGGGCTGGTTCCTTGGTGGTTATGAAGAGCCATCGCTCACCGAAACTGCAAAACGGCAGCCTCAGCCACACAGAGCCATCTCCTTTGGTGACACTGGAAGACACACATCCCCCCAGACACACAGGACTGCATGAACACAGGCAGAACTGCGAAAGGAGGCTTAGCTGTCAGCCTGGGCCATCCACTGTGCTGAGGTTACAGACCTCACGGGAAGTGAGTTCTGAGACTTGAGACGGGGACGTCTGTGGATTTACGGCAGCGCCACGGACCCCAGGCCCCTGGGCCTGCACGACTCACTCCCTCTCCTTGGTCACGGTCCCGGGAGAAGCCCACCCTGCCTGGGTCAAGTGCCTGTCAAGACAGCACGCGCCCTGCAGGGAAACTGCCCCCACGTCTTCACTGCTGACCTTCAGAGCACAGAGCACAGAACCAATCTCACGTTACTCAGCTGGGGCCTGCGGGGCCTGCCAAGAGAAGGGGGCTTCCAATGGCAGACGCTGCGGGGCCCGGCTGGCGCAGGCACCAGCAGGACCCAGAAGGCACAGGAGTGAAAGGCTGCGTTGACGTCAGACGCTCCCAGGACACAGAGTTAACACCTTGGCAGGTCCCGGGTCTCACGGGCGCTGGGGGAGGGGTTCTTGGGAGTCTGGAGCAGGGAGGGGCACACTGAGAGGTTCCTGAACCGCCTCGGAGGTGTTCAGAAGTTCCAAAGGCAGTGTAGAACACGGACGGGGCTTCCGGGCAACGTGGGAAAGCCGCCGGTCGGCGTGGCCTGCAGGGGGCACTCTGACCGCCGAGGCCTGGCGTCTGCCTCCTAAGCTGGTTCCCAGTGGGGATTCTGCCTCGCGCATCAGTGTCCTTTCAGTAGCTTCAACCCCGAAAGCCAGACCTTGAAGTCCGTGTGACAGACAGGTGGATGTGTGACCGCCGTCTTACGTCCCCGAGCCACGGGGAGACCTGACCGAAGCATGTGGCGTCCTCCTGTGGTAACCTCGGCCACTACAGCGACTCGGGCAAAAGGAAGACAGGAGCAAGCTCAGCCGACGCCTTCCTACCTACGGATGACGCGCTGTGGACGTGGTTTTGTGTCAAGGGACGCAGGTCCACTTCGTTTCTGGACTGCAGTTCACGGCACAGACACACTGTTGGATTTAACATTTCCCCGCTCGCCATCACTTAGACAGTCTCTAGGTTTTTACTGCTCTGAGTAATGCTACAATATCATTCCTGTAAAAGGCATTCAGAGAAGTGGGACTAAAGGCACGAGTAACTATTGCTAAACCGAAGGCCCCAAAAAGTGCAGCACGATTGTACAGCGAGGAGAAGATGGCATGCAGGAGGCCAAGGATCCGGTAGCCCAGCCTAACACAAACGCGCACACACACACACCTGTGCAGGAACAACAGGTGTGTCCCCACCACCGGCCTCTGGCTTTGGAGCAACAGGTGTGCCCTAGGGAGGGGCAGCCTCAGCCCTCCGAGCTCTGGACTGCACTGGTCCTCCCTCCTGGAGCTGACAGCCAGCGCGGCCGGCCGGGGCGAGGCTGCTCACCCGCCCTGCCCGAGCTCCCTCAGGCAAGGGCTTGTCTTTCATCTCTGCCTTCCCGGTTCCCAGCACAGCATTTGACTCAAAAATACTTGTCGGGGCCGGCCTTGTGACACGGTGGGTGGCAGTTATCGGTGGGAGCTGAGTCCCAGCGACTCTGCACTGCTGATGCAGCTCCCTTACGGAGGCACCTGGGAAGGCAGCAGATGATGGATGGCCCCAGTGCTTGAGCCCTGCCACCCACGGTGGGGACCCGGATGGAGTTCCTGGCTCCTGGCTTCAGCCTGGCCCAGATACGGATGCTCCGGCCATTTGAGGAATGAAACGGCAGATGGAGGGGCTGGCGCTGTGGTGCAGTGGGTTAACGCCCTGGCCTGGAGCACCAGCATCCCATATGGGCGCGGGTTCTAGTCCCGGTTGCTTCACTTCCGATCTAGCTCTCTGCTGTGGCCTGGGAAAGCAATGGAGGATGGCCCAAGTGTTTGGGCCCCTCATCCGCGAGGGAGGCCCGGAGGAGGCTCCTGGCTCCTGGCTTCGGATCGGCGCAGTTCTGGCCGTTGCGGTCAACTGGGGAATGAACCATTGGATGGAAGACCCCTCTCTCTCTCTCTGCCTCTCCTTCTCTCTCTCTGTGTAACTCTGACTTTCAAGTAAATAAATATATCTTTTTTTTTTCTTTTTTGACAGGCAGAGTGGACAGTGAGAGAGAGAGACAGAGAGAAAGGTCTTCCTTTGCCGTTGGTTCACCCTCCAATGGCTGCCGCGGCTGGCGCGCTGCGGCCGGTGCACCGCGCTGATCCGATGGCAGGAGCCAGGTGCTTTTTCCTGGTCTCCCATGGGGTGCAGGGCCCAAGCACTTGGGTCATCCTCCACTGCACTCCTGGGCCACAGCAGAGAGCTGGCCTGGAAGAGGGGCAACCGGGACAGAATCCGGTGCCCCGACCGGGACTAGAACCTGGTGTGCTGGCGCCGCAAGGCGGAGGATTAGCCTGTTGAGCCACGGCGCCAGCCAATAAATATATCTTTAAAAAAAAAAAAAAAAAGAAACGGCAGATGGAAAAACCTCTCTCTCTGTCTCTCTACCTTTCAAACAACTACATCTTAAAAAAAAAAATGGTTTGCTCTTTCGGCACACACGTGAGTGAAGTGTTTCACGCACAGAAGATGGATTTGAGCACCACTTTCTGATGTACCGGCATCAAGGAGGGATGCACCTGGCTCAGGGGCAGGAGGCGGGAGTCCGGCTACGGAACACACGGTGCGTGTGAGCCCTCAGGGGTGAGGCTGACGGGGAGGGTGGGGCGTGAACCTGAGCTACGAATACCGAAGAGTCCAGGCAGCGCCAGACACGCGACAATCCTCAATCCACCAAGCCTGTAACCGACTTGGGGCCGTGGCAGGCGTTCAGCTCCACGAAACAAGGAACACAAACAAGCTACACAGCTCTTCCACCACCGGGGGACGGCTGGGACGGGTTTGCCCCACGTTGTACAAAGGTGGTTCACCGGCCCCTTAGCTCCGCTACAGACACCGGGGCGGCGAGACCTCCAGAGCCCTGTTCCTCCTGCCCCCCGCAACCACGGGTGGCCGTGGAGATGACCAGCTCGAGAGGGCAGCGAGCCTATGCACAGCCCACTTGGCTCCAGCAGGTCGCGGTGGGCACCTTCCCGAGCGACCAGCATTCCTCCGAAGTCAGAGCTGTGCCCGCTCCACCAGCGGGTAATCTGAGCACCACCCGAGTGATGGACTGACCGAGGTTACGAAGAGTTTAATGGTCAGATATAAATACAACTTGCCATCTTGATCCCAGCTCTCTTCGACTGCTTTTCTGCATAAACACGCATCCAGTTTCCTTAAATCTGACCCTGAGGACTCAATAACGAATTTGGCTTTGGCGGAGTATCTTCAGCGATGTGCAAATCCACAGTGCCCCAGCAAAAGTGCAGCCCGAGTGACAGCTCAGGAGAGTGACGTTCAGTCTCTCACTCAGAAACGGCAGGACATGCCACGAGTCCCAGAGGCCAGGAAGCCCGGGGCACGTCTATTTTAGAATAACAATTTGTTTCAATAATTTTAGTGCCCACACTGATTCCCTCTGGCAAGGGGAGCTGCTCTGATGGCTTTAAAAGGCCATCCTCGCTCCTCTGTAACTTGATGCTGCTTTGCTGACCCCAGCCGGGTTACTAGAGAGTGGACGCCTGGTCCCTGGGCCTTCCCGAACCAGGCATGTCAAGTGCGGTCAGGGCAGAGCCCAGAGGTCAGCTCGGCAGATGGAATTACACACCGGACTCGGGCTCTCTGCAGAGATCCCCCAGGAAAACATATCACTCCCGCTGGCTCCACTTTTAGAACTCGACCCACGTCTCAAACTGTACCTGGTGAGCTACAAAAACGGATTCGCGGACAGGAAACGGACAGAGGCCCCAGGTGCACCTGCGCTGGTCAGCAGCATGGGCAGCGGCTCAGGCTTTGGAACCAGACAGCTGGGTAGAAACCCTGATCTGGCCCCTCTGGGCTCTGCAGCTTATGTAACCTCTTGCACGTCAGGCCTCCAGCCGTCACACGGGGGCCTTCTGCGTCAGGGTGTGGGGACAAAGCCAGACGGCAGGGCGGGCGCGGAGAGAGCTGTGAGTGTTCACGTTGTTGTCACTGTGGTCAGTAAACAACGTCCGTGGGAAGGAGGGAGCGTGCTAGCTCCGTCGGCATGCGCCTGTGTGTGGGGCGTCGGCTCCTCTGTGTGCTTCCCTAACACGAAACCGAGATGCCTTCTGCAGGCAGCTGTTCACTACAACCCTAGGCATACTGAACGACCGCAGACTACAACAGCAACAGATACGCCAACGTTGTGCTCTTTTGGGAAAAAAAGCCTCAAACGTAAGGCCAAGGCTGCTGCTCTGTACTTCAGGCAGAGCGCGGGCACCCAGAGGCCTGCACAGAGGCACGGACAAGCGACCAAACCGGGGCAAGGCTGCCAGCCAGCAGAAACCTCGAAGCCAGCCCAGGGAAGCGCTCGCTTACTTTAAAATAGACTTCATGGCCTGAAAAGGCCAAAACACGTTTTTTAAAAATATAGAAACTAATCTGACATCAGAGGAAGTGAAAAAGATAAAGAAAGAAGCATGCAAATGTCAAGTCCGTGTCAGAATAAAGAGCCGTTTTCTAAGTGTGGGCTGACTCCTGGGGACTCCTAAGAAAGACCTCTCTCAGCGCTAGGGCCACGGGGTGGTACCAGGAAAACCCAGAGTGCACACGTGAGAATCAGAAGCAGAAGGGGCTCTGCATTTGAAGTGTTACTGCTGACTAAGCAGAGGGCTCACCCCAGACAGAAATGATGGGGCTGGCGCTGTGGTGCAATGGGTTAATGCCCTGGCCTGAAGCGCCAGCATCCCACATGGGTGCCGGTTCGAGTCCCAGCTGCTCCACTCCTGATCCAGCTCTCTGCTATGGCCTGGGAAAGCAGTAGAAGATGGCCTAAGTGCTTGGGCCCCTGCCCTAGGTGGGAGACCTGGAAGAAGCTCCTGGCTCCTGGCTTCAGATCAGCACAGCTCCGGCTGTTGCAGCCAATTGGGGACAGAACCAGCAGATGAAAGACCTCTCTTTCTCTCTCTCTCTCTCTGCCTCTCCTCTCTCCATGTAACTCTGACTTTCAAGTAAAATAAATCTTAAAAAAAAAAAAAAGAGGAAGACAACGAGACAAACGATAATGAAACTCACCTCCATTAAGCCCCATCGCCAACGTTCCTTAAGAAGCAATTTCTCCTGCCTAACACATTTTTTAAATTATTTATTTATTTGAAAGTCAGAGTCAGGCTAAAGCCTAACTGTCCACTGCTATCCTAGGTGCATTAGCAGGGCGCTGAACGGGAATTCAGCAGCCAGGACTCAAACTGGCGCCGTGGGATGCTGGAGTCGCAGGCGGCGGCTTTACCGGCTACACCTCAGTGCTGGCCCCCGCCCAACGCTTTAACTGCTCCCCACCTCCCCAGGGGACAGCCCGCGTCTGCCTTTGCCACCTCGTTCTGCCCTGGGCCAGGCTGCCTTCCTGATGGGTTCTGGGTTTATTCCTGCTGCGTGTCCCCAGCTCCCATCACCGCACCTGGCACGCGCTAGTTGCTCGGCAAATATCTGCCGATTCACACTGGGCCTGCACTCTGGGCCTCGTTCCTGCAAAACCTCTTTCCCGAACCCGGTCAAACGCAGCCATTCTTCCAAGTTCCACTCCACGTCTTCTCAGCACCCTTCTCTCCCACGCCCAAGTCCTCCACGGGTGCATCCCTCCAGACCGCCACTGCTAGCGCCACATGTCTAGTTTAGAGGTTTTGCCAGCCCCCACCAACGAGTCTCTTCAGGAGGGCAACCTACTCTGAGACAGTGGGAAGGTCACTGACCGTGGCCAAGCACACCCGGTCCTAGGACTTCTGAAAAACGGATACGAAACGCTTGGGACGGTGCCTGGAGCAGAGGACACACTCCCTTGCTACTCGCCACGGCCACTGCTCGGCTCCCCGCCGCACAGCCCGCCCCGGGGGTCTTCCTGAGGAGCCCCAAGGGCCTTCTGTGGCACACAGCAGCCACCACCGTCCAAAGCCTGGTTGCTGGCTGCACAGAAGGGGCTACGCACACGTCCCCCGGGGTGAGCCGAGACCTGGTGTCTCGGGTATCCAGGGACTCTGCTCCTCGGTCATTCACTCAACAGGTATCTACGAGGCCGCAGGCTTTGTGCTGGGCCTGGCACACAGCAGCAACATGGCCCCTGCCCTGCGGGACTTACGTTCTAAAGGAGAAGGCAGACAACAGAAACAGAGAGACGAATGCAAGTGTGGTGCTAGGTGCCACGAGGAAGAGAAGTGGAACACCCAGGCGGAGGCCGGCAGCCGGGCCACGCCGACCTCGGGATGACCCACGCTCACCCTCACCGCCTCCAGGAGCCCTTCTGCAGGTCGCCTCCGGCCCCCGGACCCCCGGCACAACCAGCGGCTGTGGTCTGGCTCCCAGGGCCCCTCTCGGCTCAGACCGAGCTACAGACTACGGGACCAGCAGCCGCCCGTTTGCCTCTGGGAGGAGGTCGGGCCTGGGCGCTCTGGGCCCCGTGGAGGTGAAGCGGTTACAGCCGTACCGCGACGGGCCTGTTTCCCAGGAAGTTCAGATCGCTGTTCTCGCCAAACAGGTAGCCTTCAGGGTGCGTCGAGTCGAACTTCTCTCCTCCCATGATGAAGTGGTTGGCAAAATAGCTTCCTAGAGAGGGACAGACAAACGCCATCAGGCAAACAGACAGAAACCACGCAACCCAGCAAAAACAGCCAACCCCCCAAAGCAGAGAGAGAGAGCAGTTCCGACCCCACAAGTGCTGGCGTCTCCTGATTTGGGACAACGGCACAGAATCTGGCAGGGAAAACCCAAGGTAACAAACAGACTGGATGCCTCTTTTCCGTTTCAGATTCTTGCGTCCTTACCGTTATCTAAGATACCATCAGCTCAGACCACGAGGTTCCACGATGCCCACTACTGAACACACATCCCTAGTATTCGGTCACTCATTGTCTTCCCCTTGAATCTGAAGTAATTGTTCCAAGCATTTGAGAAAGCTAACCACGGCGGTGAGCACGTGTAACACACGTGTGTACACTTCTCTTTGCCTGGATTTCCATAAGCCAGCTCACACCTACACGCATAAGCCTCAGTTCCCACCTGTCTACTTCTGTTCCCCCATAATCCTCTGCAGCAAAGATTCTTCACACTTTAGCTTGCTGCTAAGCACATGACTGTGTCCTAGGAAAATGAGAATTTAAACAGCATGGCTGCCCTGGCTTTACCTCCCAACCACCACACAGGCCCTAGGGAGCTGAACCGGCGGCCGGTTAGGACTGTGAAAGGTCACACACACACCCTCAGCTCAGCCTCATCCCGGGCTAACGGTCCCGGCAGGTTCCCTGTGTTCCGCTGTCACCGGCCAAGCCAAGGCAGGGCGGCTGCCCACACAATGCCATTGCCAGCCAACATCAGCAATCAAGGGTCAGAATTCGGGGGCTGGGGTTTGGGGAGGGTTGTGCCAGGATGCGACGGCCCTGGTAAGTCTCCGAGGGAGGCCGAGGGAAGCCTGGCGGTGCCATGCGGGTGAATGCCTCTGCCACACACTGGTGCGATCCAGCTCTCCTGTGAGGGCGAGGGGCCCGCGGGGAAGCTCACAGCACACCCCTCTACCAGTCCCTCCCACTCCAGTTCTGAAATCAGCACAAAGGCTGTGAAAGGGCAGAGGCTTGCTACAGAAAAACTCGCTGTCGGTTGCAATTTCTGTTGAAGACTTACAGCAAACTGAAAAATGGGGGCGGGCGCTTCCAGCCTGCAGAGGAACCATGGGAGGGAAGCAGAGGAGAAGGCTCTGAACAGAGACAGAGCCTGACGTTCATTTCCTACCCATGGAGCTTGAGTCTGGAAACATCTATCAAGGAAACAGTGTGGATAAAACCCCTCACCACAAAGCCAAGCAAGTCTTGAACTAAACGACAAGCAGGAAAACGTGACCGAGGGCAACAGAGCCCAAATCGGCACCGCCAGGGCCCTCGACAGTCACCCATCGGACCCGAAAACACAGCAGCCGCCGTCTGCGTCGGTGCCGCCGTCAGCTCGTCCTTCAGGACAGCTGGAGTATCCATTATTTATGTCCAGCACTTGCTGGGCCCATTTTCCAAGTGCATAATTTATAGAGGGGAGGCGCCTCGTCGCCTACGGGAGACGCAGCCTGCTCAGATAATGCCAGTCACTTCCCGGGGAACCTTAGGAACACAGCTCTGCCCAGTGGGGGCTGCAGGCTTATCACACGGCAGGGGAGAGCAGAGAGCTGGCGGTTTCACACTGATGGGTGACGCCCGGTGATGATGGAGAAGCGGGAGCTGCCCAGGTCGAGCTCCGTGGGAGTGAGGGACATGGGCGGTGAAGGGAGCGTGTGGATTGGCTTACAGGTGCACTTGTGACTTGGGCTGAAGGGTTAGGCCAGGCGACTGGGTTCTACTGGGAATGCCATTTCTTGGCCGTAATATTAAAAAAGATGAAACAATCAAGAAAGACGTGGACAGCTAACTGTAGTTCCATCCTGCCTCAAAAATGAAGAATGCTGGGGCGGCACTGCGGTGCACGTGTGGTGACGACAGTGTCCCCACTGCAGTGCTCCTTGCTAATGCCCGGGAGGCAGCGATGGTCCGAGCGCTCGGGCCCCTACCGCCCACATGGGAGACCCGGATGGGGTTCCCGGCTCCTGGCTTCAGCCTGGCCCCGACTAAGCTATTGTAGCCATTTGGGGTGAACCAGCAGACAGAAGATCTTTCTCTCTCTCACTCTTACAAATAATAAATATTAAAAAATAAAATAAAATTCAGTGTAGGCAACTTTTCAGAAAAATACATTGCATGAAGTAGCAGCGATAGCTGCACAGGGCACGAACGTCCTGATTTCTGGTTAAACTGACGCTAACGCCTGTGCAATTACTCAATGATTCTCTGACAGCTCTCATCACTAAACTTTTTTGGTGATAAAGTGGGCATATAGGAGATGTGAAAGACAGTGTGAATTAAGGTAGAATAAGCTCCCCAAACCCTCATCAGTCACAAAGGAAAAATAAACTTGAGATAACCAAAAGTTTTATTTTTCCTTTCTTTGAAACAGACCCCACCAACAACGTGGCCTCGATTAGACTAACGGGAGAGAGCAAGTGGGACCTCCACAGACTCAGTGAGCTGTCCGTCCGTCTGCTCTTGCGCCTCCGAGGGGACGTCAGGGCCCCCTCTCGGAGCTGCACAGCGCAGAGCCCACGCCGAGCCCAGGACTGTCGGATGGGAAGACGCCTCCGGGGCACATTTTCACTCCTAGACACCTGAGCTGTACTCCCCAGTCAGAAACGGCGTGGAGGAGGAAAGCCACTAAAACACGTCCTCCCTCTTGTCAACAGAAGACAACCCGGCCACCAGCGCGCAGACTGCACTCAGCTACGACTTCTTAACCAAAACCCAGACTCAGAATACTCTGCAGGCGTTCAGGAGCCACACTTACACAGATCTCCAGAATCACATTTAAACCAAAGACGTGAGTGGGGTGGGAGTGGGCAGGATTCGTGTTTAGTGAGTTCAGAGTTTCAGTTTTGCAAGATGACAAAGTTCTAGAGATTGGTTGCACAGTAGTTGGCATTACTATTATTACGGAATACCTGAAAATGATGAACACAAATTGAATGTTAACTTTTTAAAAATAAATATTAGATTTTGGCCGGCGCCATGGCTCACTAGGCTAACCCTCTGCCTTGCTGTGCCGGCACACCGGGTTCTAGTCCCGGTTAGGGCACCGGATTCTGTCCCGGTTGCCCCTCTTCCAGGCCAGCTCTCTGCTGTGGCCCCGGAGTGCAGTGGAGGATGGCCCAAGTGCTTGGGCCCTGCACCCCATGGGAGACCAGGAGAAGCACCTGGCACCTGGCTTCGGATTGGCGCAGTGTGCCGGCCATAGCAACCATTTGTGGGGTGGACCAATGGAAGGAAGACCTTTCTTTCTGTCTTTCTCACTCTCTCATTGTCTAACTCTGCCTGTCAAAAAAAAATCTTAGATTTTATTTATTTAGTTGAAAGGCAGAGTTACAGAGAGAGAGAGAGGAGAGACAGAAAGAGAAAGAGAGAGAGAGAGATCTTCCTTCCGTTGGTTCACTTCCCAAATGGCGGCAACAGCTAGGGCTGTGCCAGGCTGAAGGCCGGAATCAGGAGCTTCTTCTGGGTCTCCCATGTGGGTGCAGGGGCCCAAGCACCTGGGCCATCCGCTGTTGCTTTTCCAGGTGCATTAGCAGGGAGCTGGATCAGAAGTGGAGCAGCTGGGACTTGAACCGGCACCCATACAAAGCGCTGACTTCGCAGGCAGCAGTTTAAGCTGCTATATACCACAATGCCAGCCCCAAATAAAAAAATCTTTAAAAAATCCTAATTAATAAATTATCAATCTGCAACCACTCACCCTTGAAAATGACAGTAAGACACACACCCAGTGCTGGAGAACACAACAAAATGATCAACACACACACACACACACACACACGCACATCATCTCCTGCCGTCCAGCGTGCACACCAGCAGGAAGCTGGATCTCAAATGTGAAACAGCCACAGCTCAAACCAGGCACCCCCATAGGGAAGCCTGACTCCCCCCCCACATGCACACTTACACACACACATATGCACTTACACACATGCACACTTACACACACGCACATATACACACTTACACACACGCACATGTGCACACACATATGCACACTCACACACTCAGACACATGCACACTTACACACACATGCACACTTACACACGTGCACATATGCACACTTACACACACGCACACTTACACACACATGCACACTTACACACACGCACATATGCACACTCACACACATGCACACGTACACACGCACGCACACGTGCACTTACACACGTGCACACTTACACACATGCACATATGCACACTTACACACACATGCACACTCACACATGCACACTTACACACATATGCACACTTACACACGTGCACATATGCACACTTACACACACGCGCACATGTGCACACACACACACACATCAAATGTTAAAGCTTTAAGAAGAACACAGACCGCTCAGGCTGTGAGATCCGGCCACCAGTTTGTAGGACACAGTGTAGGATGTCGTTAATGACAGCTCAGGAAGGTAATCAGAATTCAGCTGTGGAAAACGCCACAAATGACGAATGACCGGGTTCTTTTAATAATACACCACGGTTGGGGCTGGCGCTTTGGCACAGTGGGTTAAAGCCCTGGCCTGAAGTGCCAGCATCCCATAAGGGCGATGGTTCGAGACCCAGCAGCTCCACTTCCTATCCAGCTCTGTGCTATGTGCTGGGTAAAGCAGTAGAAGATGGCCCAGGTCCCTGGGCCCCTGCACCCACGTGGGAGACCCGGAAGAAACTCCTGGCTCCTGGCTTGAGATCAGCCCAGCTCTGGCCTTTGGAGCCACATGGGGAGTGAACCTGCAAATGGAAGACCTTTTTCTCTGTCTCTCCCTCTCTCTCTGTCTCCCCCTCTCTCTCTATCTCTACCTCTCTCTGTAACTCTTTCAAATAAATAAATAAATCTTTTTAAAAAACTATACACCATGGTGGAGGATGGTAAAACAGCAAATCTGAAATGCAGACTTCGCTGTAATCCACACACATTCCACAGCACACAGTCAGCAAGACCCACGTGCCTTCACGGGTCTTCCAACGTCACTGGGAGAATAACATGCAAGGAAACAGTCAACACCAGAACCACAGGGTTCACAGACGTACTATTCCCAATAGCCAAAACACCCCAGCTATCCACCGACACGTGTAGGGACAGACACAGTGTGGTGTGTCCACGGACGGGAATGCTGCTCGCCAGAAAAAGAGTGAGGCACAGAGATGTGGAACGACACGGTGAACCCTGGAAACACTGCTGAGTGAACGAAGCCAGACACGCACCAGTTCAATCCCTGCTGCTCCACTCCAGTCCAGCTCCCTGCTAATGTGCCTGCGGGGGCAGCAGCAGATGGCCCAAGTCCTTGGACCCTGCACCTGCGTGGGAGACCTGAAGAAGCTCCTGGCTTCAGATTGGTGCAGCCAACTGGGGAGTGAACCAGCATATGGAAGACCTCTCTCTCTCTCTCTCTCTCTGCCTCTCCTCTCTCTGTGTAACTCTTGCAAATAAATAAAGAAATCTTTTCTTTCTTTCTTTTTAAAAAGCCAGACACAAAAGGTTCCACGTATATGAAATGTCCAGAATTGGTAAATCCACAGGTCCAGAGATGTACACCCAGAGAGAAAAACAGACTAGTGGTTGTCAGGGGTTGAGGGAATGTGAAAATGAAGAGTGACTGTTTTGTTGTATTTTAAAATGCATTTTTATTTAATTTACTTGAAAGAGGAGAAGAGAGAGGGAGAGAGGTCTTCCATCTGCTGACTCACTCTCCTAATGCCCGTGCCAGTTAGGGTTGGGGCAGGACACAGCCAGAAGCCGGGGTCTCCCAGGTGGGGGGCAGGGACACAGTTCTGGAGCCTCTACCTCTCAAGGTGTGAGCAGCAAGAAGCTGGATCAGAGGCAGAGCCAGGACTCAAACCTAGGGACTCGGACCTGGTAGGCAGGTGCCCCAAGCAGCACCCTCGCCACTGCGCCGACGCCTGCACGGCACCTGAGGTGACGCGATGGTTGTAGAACCAACAGGAGTGGTGGCTATGCCGCCTGAGAACGTACACATGCACGGTGCGTGACGTTCGCCTCGATAGAAAGACGCGGGACACGAGGAGGAAGAATTGGGTAGGAGTCAGGCTCTACTGAGGTCCTTTCAATTCAGCTTTACTTTTCAGGTAGGTATTGTCAGCAGGATGCAGAACTTCACCGAATTATCCCTCTTAAGCGTCACCTGTGAGAAAGGTTCTCCTCACGCCCACTTGCAGGAGAGCAGGCTAAAGACCGCGCTCAGGAACAGCAGGGGCGAAGAGAGGCGGCGTCTGGCCCACTCCACGTCCCCTGACGTGAACTGTCCACCAGCTGACCACCGAGAGGAGCAGTGGACAGGGTGCGAGGGAGCCTCTCCGGGTCCCTCTGTGTGTGTGTGCGCACATATAAAGTCTACTGTCCCGTGGAAGACGAGCCAAGTATCCGGGATCCCTCACGACACCAACATCTCTGACTTCTCCCTTCCTGCATTGCAGAGGGGACAAAGAGGGACAGCGCATCTGACGGCGAAACGCTAACCGCGTGAACTGCAGGCTCTTCTCTTTTTTTGTTCTGGCACAGGCGAAGGAGAATTGTAAATCAGACCCTTTAGTCTCAAAAACATTTTGTTTCCCGCCTCAGTGGCTCTGTGATGCAGGTCAAGCCTCCGCCAGCATTGCCAGCATTCCAAACGGGCACTGGTTCAAGTCCCAGACACTCCACTTCTGCTCCAGCTAGTCAGAATTATAGAGAGGGCGGTCTTGCATCTGCTGGTTCACTCCCCAGATGGTCACAAGGGCCGGAGTTGGGCTGATCTGACCTCCAGGTCTCCCACGTGGGTGCAGGGGCTCAAGCACTTAGGCCATCTTCGGCCACCTTAGCTGCACATTAGCAGGGAGCTGGAGTTGAGGTGGAGCAGCCGGGACTTGAACCGGTGTACATATGGGATGCCGGCACTGCAGATGGCGGATTAACTCACTACGCCACAGCGCCGGCCCCGACACCAGCTAACATTTCAGGGAATGCTCCTTCAGGATTCCATCAGGATAAGCAGACGCACACAAGCGGGCAATCCTATACCTGCTCTGTGTAACCTGTGTCGTGTGCTCAGCGTTTTTGGCATCTTTCCTTACAGACAAACGTGGAGTTACGTTGACTTTTGACCACTGCATAGCATTCTCTCATCAGGTTTTTAAAACATGTTCCCTATCGATGGACATTCAGACGAGGTGTTTTCAAACGAGGTCTTGAAACAGTTATGCGTGGCTGGTTCCACGTGGCCTCTTAGCTGAGACGGGAAGTGCGCTTTGTGTCGGGGTCTGTGTGTAGGTTCCTGGAAACTCTGCTGGACTCCAGGAACTGTAGACTTGTCTCATGCATATTTAATTCGTCCCTGCAATCTCTCTTACCGGCATCCAGGGTCAGGAGCAGGTTCAGCCTTGTGTTGCCATGCTCACTCCTCTCCGAGAGGGCTTTGGAAAGCGGGACAGGAATTGCTTACGCGCTGAAATGCAGTGTGGAAACCACTGCGTGTTCTCGTCTCTTTTTAACCTAGCTTTGGAAACCTCTTGGCTTGATTTGTAAAAATATGGAGATGGGCCGTGTAGTTCATGCATTTTTGTTTTTTAAAGATTTATTTACTTGAAAGGCAGATTTATAGAGAGAGAAGGGTAAAGACAGATCTTCCATCCGCCAGTTCACTCCCCACATGACCACAACAGCCAGGGCTGGGCCAGGCCAAGGCCAGGAGCTTCACCCGGGCTCCCAGGTGGGTGCCCAGATTTTTTAATAACAGGACTGGCATTGTGGCCTAGCAGGTTAAACCGCTGCCTGCAACGCTGGCCCCCCACATGAGTGCCAGTTCAAGCCCCAGCTGTTCCACTTCCGATCCAGCTCTCTGTGAATGGCCTGGGAAAGCAGCGGAAGATGGCCCAAGTCCTTGGACCCCTGCACCCACGTGGGAGACGTGGATGAAGCTCCTGACTCCTGGCTTCGCCCTGCCCCAGCTCCGGCCATTGCAGGTATTGGGGGAGTAACCCAGTGGATGGGAGCTCTCTCTCTAACTCTCCCTCTCTTTCTCTGTAACTCTGCCTGTCAAATAAATAAAATAAATATTTAAAAAATTTAATAGCTATTTTTCAAAACAACAAAAAGCAGGTACAGATCATTTTAATATCTTTTATTTACCTCAGTATATTGGGAATATTTTCAACATGTAATCAATACAAAAATGATTATGGGGGCTGGCGCTATGGCCTAGTGGGTAAAGCCGCCGCCTGCAGGGCCTGCATCCCACATGGGTGCCAGTTCAAGTCCTGGCGGCTCCACTTCCGATCCAGCTCTCTGCTGTGGCCTGGCAAAGCAGTGGAAGATGGCCTAGGTCCTTGGGCCTCTGAACCTGCATGGGAGACCTGGAGGAAGCTCCTGGCTTTTGGCTTTAGATCGGCACAACTTTGGCTGTTACAGCCAACTGAGGGGTGAACCAGCGGGTGGAAGACATTTTTATCTCTCTCTCTGTGTAAGTCTTTCAAATAAATAAATAAATCTTTTTTTTTTTTTTTTGACAGGCAGAGTGGACAGTGAGAGAGAGAGACAAAGGTTCTCCTTCCGTTGGTTCACTCCCTAAATGCTGCTACGGCCGGCACCGCGCCGATCCGAAGCCAGGAGCCAGGTGCTTCTCCATGGGGTGCAGGGCCCAAGCACTTGGGCCATCCTCCACTGCACTCCCGGGCCACAGCAGAGAGCTGGCCTGGAAGAGGGGCAACCGGGACAGAATCCGGCGCCTCGACTGGGACTAGAACCCGGGGTGCTGGCGCCGCAGGTGGAGGATTAGCCTAGTGAGCTGCGGAACCAGCCAATAAATAAATCTTTTTAAAAATGATGATAGAGCTGTCTATTTATTTATTTATTTTTTGTACTGAGTGTTCAAAATCCGGAGCACGTTTGCTGCTGCTTTAGCTCGTCACAGGTGCGACCAGGCACTTCCCAATGCTCCGTGGCCGCACGTGGCAGGGGCTCCCGTCCCGGACAGGGGAGTCCCAGGCGCGGCTCCACAGTAGTGTCAATACTTGCTGGATCCACGGAACTCAGGGGAGCCCCAGGGGAACTTGTACCACACTGTGGGAGCCACATCTTGTTAATGGTAACTTCTGAAACCAGAGCCCCAGGTCAGTGGGCTGATTCCAACTGTCCTCAAGGAAACACACAGCTGTTTGTTCCTTAACAAGTGGATGAAAAGAAAACTCTCAGAATTTGCTGCCTGACATCGCAGTGAAATTACAGACTGCTCCAGGGATTCCCCAAATTGTGCCTCAGGGAGACAAGTGGCACTTGCTGCTGAGCCACTACCACTGTCACACCAGACAGTACGGGACAGTTAAGCCCACTCCATCTCGCCACCACTCTGCATTTTCGGGTGCCCTAAACATTAACAAACAGAAACTCTAATTTTAAAATGACTTTTCTTTCCAGATCTATGCAATTACTGAGCTATGCCTGACCTCAGGAACAGCCTCGGGGTGGGTTTACATCTCTAAGTAAAAGTAACTTACTTGCTGTGACAACACAATTCCAAACCAAGGACTCGAAACTTTCTCATCATGGAGACTTTGGTTTTGTTTGTTTGTTTGTTTTCATTTCACAGATAGAGTTAGACAGTGAGAGAGAGACAGACAGAGAGAAAGGTCTCCCTTCCGCTGTTTCACCCCCCAAATGGCCACTACAGCTGGAGCTGCACCCATCCGAAGCCAGGAGCTTCTCCTGGTCTCCCACGCGGGTGCAGGGGTCCAAGCATCCTCCACTGCCTTCCCGGGCCACAGCAGAGAGCTGGACGGGAAGAGGGGCAACCGGGACTAGAACCTGGCGCCCACATGGCATGCCAGTGCCGCAGGCGGAGGATTAGCCAAGTGAGCCATGGCGCCAGCCCCCATATTTTATAAAGGAGACAAATGTTGGGTTTTAGCCACTATCTCATGCTTGTAGAAGTTTCCGTGCAAGGCCTATAATCAATTATCTTCCTCTGTGCTTTTCTTCATTCAGTTTATAATGTAATAATCAAAGAAGAACAAGCATTTGGCACAGCAGTATAGACCCCACTTGGGGCACCTGCAGCCCGTGAGTAGCCGGTTCGCATCCCACCTCTGCTCCCGATTCCAGCTCCCTGCTGACGCGCACCCTGGGAGACAGCAGGTGATGGCTCAGGTCCTCGGGCCCCTGCCACCCACGTGGGAGACCTGCCTGGATTCCAGGTTCTTGTCTTCAGGCTGACCCAACTCTGGCTGTCTCGGGCATTTGGGAAGTGAACCAGCAGTTGGAAGATCTCTGTCTCTCTGCCTTTTGGACAAATTAAAAATAAAATTAAAAAATGTTAAAGCATGAGTTCTATTTTTAAAAAATATTAAACATCCTGTCTGTGAATGAAAAATATGGTTTATTTTTAGACTAACAGATTAAAAGCTTGGTCGTTGGGGCTCAGATGTTTCGGTTGCTGCCTGTGATGCTGGTCTTCTACAGGGATTGCTGATTGCAGTCCTGGCTGTTTGACTTCCCACCCAGCTCCCTGCTAATGTGCCTGGGGAGACAGCGGATGGAGGTCCAAGTGCTTGGGCCCCTGCACCCACGTGCGAGACCTGAACGGAGCTCCCGGCCAGCCTGGCCCATCCCTGGCTGCTGCAGTCAACTGGGGAACGAACCAGTGGAGAAGAGAATCCCTCCCCCACTCCCGTCTGTTGCTCTGCCTTCAAATAATAAAAACATAAATAAATTTGTTAAAACCTTGATTGTCGCAGAAAACGGGATTATATTTTAAAATCACCTCACCGAGGCCATTGCTGTGGCGTAGTCGGTTAAGCCTCTGCCCGTGGCGCTGGCATCCCATATGGGCGCTGTAGTGTGTGTGTGTGTCCCAGCTGTCCCTCTTCTGATCCGTCTCTCTGCTAATGGCCTGGGCGGGCAGTGGAAGAAGTGCTTGGGCCCCTGCACTCACGTGGGAGACCCAGATGAAGCTCCTGGCTCCTGGCTTCAGATCAGCCCGGCTGTGGCCATTGCAGCCATTTTGGGAGTGAACCAAGGGATAGAAGATCTCTCTCTCTCTCTCTCTCTCTCTCTCTCTCTCTCTCTCTAACTCTGCCTCTCAAATAACTAAGTCTTTAAAAAAAGTAACTTCACCCAAAGTTTAAGATACGGGGAGATGCGCTATGAGAATTCTATTAGGTTTTCGTGTATTTGAAAAATCTATATGACATTTCAATAGCATACTTTAAGGTTTAGGTCAAAAAATAAGAAAATTTTCCCCAAACACCTCTGTTTACCTCAATTCTATAATGCTTGTTGTTCCTATTTGCATTTTTTAAAAAATAGACCCTTTGCAAAGAGACTCCGTGCATCGAAGTATGTAATTTTACAACCTGATAGTCCCACTCGACTCCATGAGAAGTACTCCTGCTACTAAGGATGGGCTGTGGGTGGCAGTGGTCAAGAAACAACTCGGGTGCCTGCACCCCACACTGCAGTACCAGGGTTCAAGTCCCAGCCCTGCTCCTGACTCGCTTCTGGCTAAGGCTTATCTCGGGAGGCAGCAGGTGGTGACGGCGAGTACTTGGCTCCCTCCCACTCATGTGGGAGACCTGGAGGGCGTTCCCAGCTCCCAACTCCATCCTGGCCCATCCTGGCCCTTGAGGGTATCTGGGGAGTGAACCAGTGGATGGGAGTTATCTTTCTCTCTGCCTCCCAAATAAAAATGAAAAAATACCAAGAAGCTCTCTCTGCCACGGTTTAACCTCCACCTACCCACCCGCCTATCATATCATTCACCCTCTGTCCTCCACACCCAGCGAGTCCTGGAATCTTTACAATCATTTCCAACACTCGACCCAAACTGCTCCCGAGGATTCCGAGCCAGCGGTCCCTTCCCACACCTCGTGCACAGTGGGACACTCCGTGGAATCCAGCACTCCTGCCTGAGCGCTCTTTCCCTTTGGCTTCCAGAATCCCTGACAGCTCTCGGTCTCCTGCTATTTCTCTGGCTCTACTTTTCCACCCAGTTTTGCCAATAAACACCGACTTGTCTCTAAGAGCTCGTTTCTGGCCCCAACCCTCGTCTCACTTCCCTCTCCCTGCCCCTCACTGAATCAAAACAAAGACTTTGCCTTAAACCACAGCCGCATTTTATCCTGATGCCCCAGAGGTGTGACCTAGGAAATATTAGACTTTTTGAGCTTTGCTTCTTTATTTGAAAAATGGAGATAATACTACTTCTTTCAAAGGACTGACTTGTTGGGATTGAGTAGAATCCCGTGTGCTTAATATCCGGCCAGGCCTGGTGGGCCCTGACACACGCCGGCTTCTCCTTCCCAATCTCTCCATTCCCAAACCTTTGTCTCCAATCTCTCTGTGGAGCTACACGCCAATCTTTTTTTTTTTATTTTTAAAGATTTATTTTTATTTATTTGAAAGACAGAGTTGGAGATAGAGAGAGAGAGAGAGGTCTTCAATTCGCTGGTTCACTCCCCAATTGACCACAACGGCCAGAGCTGAGCTGATCCAAAGCCAGGAGCCAGGAGCTTCTTCCAGGTCTCCCACACGGGTGCAGGGGCCCCAGGACTTGGGCCATCTTCTACTGCTTTCCCAGGCCACAGCAGAGAGCTGGATTGAAAGTGGAGCAGCTGGGACTCGAACCGGCACCCAATATGGGATGCTGGTGCCACAGGCTGAGGCTTTAACCCACTGCGCTACAGTACCAGCCCCTTTTCTACTATTTTTTAAAAAGATTAATTGTATTTGAAAGGCAGAGTCACAGAGAGAGAGAGAGAGAGGAAGAGAGAGACAGAGAGAGAAAGAGAGAGATCTTCTGTTCACTGAGCTGGAGGAGAAAACAGGATATCCAGATGAAAAGAGAAGGCAGGTGGCTTAAGATTGGAATGTAGGGGCCAGCACTGTGGTGTAGTTGGTTCAGCTACCACCTGCAGTGTCAGCATCCCGTATGGATGCCAGTTCAAGTCCCGGCTGCTCCACTTCCAATCCAACTCCCTGCTAATGCATCTGGGAAAGCAGTGGAAGCTGGCCCAAGCCCAGGTCTTTGGGCCCCTGCACCATGTTGGAGATCCAGATGAAGCCCCTGGCTCTGGTCTGGCCCAGCTCCGGCCCTGTTGCAGCCATCTGGGGAGTGAAACTTTCAAATAAATAAATAACTTAAAAGCGAGCGAGAGCGAGAGAGAGAGGCTGGAAAAGATGACTTAAGAGCCGACACAGCTCCACGGCTGAAGAATAGCTTGGGGTTAACCACGCTCATTATTCCTTTGGGGCGGCTTGTGATTCCGCCCCCACATCTTTAGTAAAATCTACACTTTGAATACTTTTACGTGAATGAAAATTTTTGGAGGAATTGAAAGACAGACTGTCACATCCGCTGTGGGCAAAGACAGCAAGCTGGTGCCCAGGACACAAGAGGGCCCTAACTTCAGTCCCCTGGGAATCCCCAGACCTCTTGGGAAGGATTCTGGGGGGTGGGGCGGGGGGGGGGCTCGGCCTCATTCACCTGGATGTTGAGGGGCAGGCGAGCCCCAGCTGGCGTTTAGGACCCTCTCTAAAGCAGTTTCCACTCCAGGTGCTCGGTTTCTGCCGGCGGCGTTCACTTCTTTCAACACCCAGGCCCAGAAGGCCCGGACGCACTGGCTATGCACTTGGTGCAAAGCGTCCTGGGCAGGGCCTCGAGCTGTCTGCAGGCTGGATCACAGAGGTCACCGTGCCAGTCCACCACCAAAGGCCTGTGCCTCCGGTCTCCCCAACCACCACCTCCTCCTTTCTCTCTCTTTCCTTCCTTCTTCTTCTTTTTAAAAGATTTATTTTATTTATTTGAAAGACAGAGTTACAGACAGAGGTAGAGAGACAGGTCTTCCATCTGCTGGTTCACTCCCCAAATGGTCCCAATGGCCAGAGCTGAACTGATCTGAAGCCAGGAGCCAGGAGATTCCTGCGGGTCTCCCACGGGGGTGCAGGGGCCCCAGGACTTGAGCCATCTTCTGCTGCTTTCCCAGGAGCATTAGCTGGGAGCTGGATCAGAAGTGGAGCAGCTGGGATTTGAACCGGTGCCCATATGGGATGCCGGTGCTTCAGGCCGAGGCTTTAACCCGCTGCACCACAGCGCCAGTCCCAGAGAATCACATTCTACATTAAAAGATTTACAGCTCCAAAGCTTAAAAATAATTTAATTTGAATCACTTTTAGAGATAAGTCTTTCTTAGAACACCATTTGGCTCCTCTCAATTTTAGCTCAAATTTCCTCTATCTTTCTGGAACTTTCTGCCCCAACTAATCTATTCATCATTCTCTAAACCCGTCCGGAATATCTCAAGCTTCGGTCATGACTAATTCTCCTTTCTACACTGGGCTGTCTGAGAGTTCTCCCTTCAGAGTCTACATCCAATACCCCACAACCCAATCCTTCGTGATTAAACTCTTCATTTTATTCAAAAGTCATAAACCCCTCTGTCCTTTTTAAACAGCTTTGTATAGAAAACACGCAGCATAAAAATCCATCCACGGTACAACTCAGTGGTTTTGGTAACGTCACCCCAACCTGATCCATCACCCCTGGTTACCATCGACTCCCATGCAGCTCAGCCCAAGGCCACGTGGTCCTGCCTCAGATCTATGAATTTGCTGCTTCCGGTCATTTCACAGAAACAGGCTCATACAATGCATCTGGCTTCTTTCACTTAGCCTACCATTTGGAAGTTGAGTCACGCCGAGCAGCACGGCCCAGCAGTCCATTCCTTTAACTGGCTGAACAGTGTTTCACTGAGTGAGTACGCTGCACACTGTCTGTCCAGAGTGATGGACATCTGACTATTCCCAGTGTTTCTGGCTATGAGGAGCAACGCTGCCATGAATAACTGCGTACGTGTCTGCTTCTGGACATTCTCTATCTCTTCTGAACGGATCATAGACGCGGAACTGCTGGGTGAGGTCAAGACTGCCCAGCCCTGTGTAAACTGGCCGTGGCATTTTACATTCCCCTCGGCAACTCACAGGGATTCAGATTCTTCTGTGTTCTTGTGTCAACATTTGATGGTGTTTTTAAAAATTTCTAACTATTTTCATTTTATTTGAAAGGCAATGAGAGAGAGAGAGAGAGAGAGAGAGAGAGAGAGAGAGAGAGAGAGAAGAAAGAGAGAGAGAGGAGAAAGAGATCTTCCATCTGCGGCTCCCTCCCCAAATGCCTGGAGCCAGGAACTCCACCTCGCTCTCCTGCGTGGGTGGCAGGAACCCAAGCTCTCGAGCCATCATCTGCTGCCCCCCAGGCACATCAGCAGGAGCTGGGTTGAAAACGGAGAGACCGACCCAGGCCTGACCCGGGCACCCATCACTGTGGGATGCTGGCATGAGAGCAGCACCGGACCCTCGTCCCAGGACCGAGCACCTGAGCCATCAGGGCTCCTCCCAGGGCACACAGTCCACGCAGTAGCAGGAAGCGGAGCCCAGACCTGAACCAGGCACTCTGATACGGGATGGGGGGTCCCGGGAGGTGTCCCAACCACTGCACCAGACTCCCAGCACAGCACGCTGGAATTCTTTTCAGCTGTCCCGGTCAGGAGAAGCGGTGCAACACGTTATTGTGTCACCGTAACTGCTGATGCCGAGAGCCGCGCCACGTCTCGTTAGCCACTCCTGTATCTTTTCTGGTGAAACGCCTATTTAACTCTCGTCCATTTTTAAGTTGGGCTGTCTTCTTAGTAGAGTTGTAAGAATTTTTGATATATTCTAGATACAAATCCTTCATTTATAAACGTCTTTGGTTTTGATCTGTAAACACGTCTTCGAGGAGGTGGCCAGCCTGTTCATTTTCATGTCTTTTGAAGCACAGAGATGTTTAATTTGAAGAAATCCAATACGTCATTTTTACCTGTATGAACTGTGCTTCCAGGTCATGTCTGAGAACTCCTTGACCAGTCCTAATCAAATAAATGTCTCCTCCCACGTCTTCTTCTGGGGGTTTTAATTCTTGCATTTAGGTCCACGGTCCAGGTTTTTTAAAGTGCTTTATTGAGACATAAGTTACATGGCATACAACTAGCCTATCTCGCGTGCACAGCCCAGCGGTTGTCGGTTTATCCACTGTTACGTAACCGTTCACCACTATCTAATTTTAGAACAATTTCATTACCTTAAAAAGAAACCCATTAGCAGTCACCTCATTTCCTCCTCTCCCCCGTCCCTGGCAGCCTCTAATCCACTTTCTGTCTCTGTGGATTTTCCTCTACTGGACATTTCATATAAATGGGATTATACCAGAGATGGCCGCCTGCATCTGGCTTCTTTCACTGAGCAAAACGTTTGCAAGATTCACCCAAGCACGGCAGCTCAGATCAAGTCTTCATTGTTTTTGACTGATGAACAACGCATCATTACATGGATTTACCACATTTTGTGATTTGTACCCCTTGTCGGCTGGCAGGTGTCTGAGCTATCGCCACCTTTCACTACTATGAACATCCACATACAGGTTTTTTTGTGAATGCGTTTGTCAGCTTTGGGGGAGAGGCACTGCCGAGACATATAACCGGTCACTTGACGCGCTGTCAGTGGTGCCCCGTGGCCACACCACTTTACATTCCCCTCGGCAGGCCGTGCAGATTCATTTTTCTGGATCATTGCCAACACCTGTCGCCATTGTACTTTTGATCACACCCATCCAAGTGGGCTCTAACTGTACTTCTGATCTGTTGTTTCCCGATTGACTGATGACGCGATGCATCTTTTCATATGCTAATTGTCCACTGTACACCTGTTCTGGAGAAACATCTATGCAAGTCCTTTGCCCCCCCCCCCCCTTTTTTCTTTGACAGGCAGAGTGGACAGTGACAGAGAGAGACAGAGAGAAAGGTCTTCCTTCCATTGGTTCACCCCCCAAGTGGCCTCCACGGCCGGTGCGCTGTGCCAATCCAAAGTCAGGAGCCAGGTGCTTCCTTCTGGTCTCCCCTGGGGTGCAAGGCCCAAGCACCTGGGCCATCCTCCACTGCACTCCTGGGCCACAGCAGAGGGCTGGCCTGGAAGAGGGGCAACCGGGACAGAATCCGGTGCCCCGACCGGGACTAGAACCCGGGGTGCCGGTGCTGCAGGCGGAAGATTAGCCTAGGTTGTTTTTATACTGAGTTTTGAGAGCTCTTCATATATTCTAGACACAAATCTCATCATGTGCACGATTTGGGAACCTGTTCTCCCAGTTCCTGAGTGGTCTTTTCTCTCTGTGGCCCACTTGGAGTTAATTTTGGTGATGTGACAAAAGAGTTTGCATTTTTTTTCTTGTTAATACTCAGTTGTCCCAGCACCACAGAGGTGTCTTGGCACTTTCGTCAAAGTCAGCTGACAATAAATAAAAGGATTTATTTCTGGCCTGTAATTCTGTTCTACTATATTTTGTTATAAACTAAAAACACCATACTGTTTTGATTACTGTGGCTTTATAATTTTTTAGAATAGAGTAGCAAAAAATCTAACTTTGTTCTTTTTCAAAATTTTTTGGATATTCTATATCCTTTGCAGGGCCATACAAATTCTAGGACCACCTGGCCAATTTCTGCAAAACATCCTGCTGGATTTCGCCGTGGGATGCATTCAATTTTTAATCAGTCTGGAGAACACTCCCTCTTGACAACACTGAGCCTAACAGAGGCAGGCCTCCAGCACAGCAGTTAACAGCCGCCCGGGACACCCACGCTCCGTGTCAGAGCACCTGCTTGAGTCCCCTCTCCGCTCCAGTCCCAGCTTCCTGCTAATGTGCACCCTGGGAGGCGGCCGCGATGCCCAAGGAGTGGGGCTGCCACATGGAGCCCCAGATTAAGTCTGGCTTCTGGGTTCAGCCTGGCCTAATCCAGCTATTTGAGGATTATTTTTAAAAACATTTATTTATTTTATTTGAAAGGCAGAGTCATGGAGAGACAGAGGCAGAGAGAGAGAGACAGAGAGGGAGGTCTTCCATCTGCTGGTTCACTCCCCAGATGGCTGATCCAAAGTCAGGAGCCAGGAGCTTCCCCCACGTCTCCCATGGCGGATACAGGGGCCTAAGGACCTGAGCCGTCCTCCACTGCTTTCCCAGGCCACAGCAGAGAGCTGATCAGAAGTGGAGCAGCCAGGACTCCAGCCAGCACACACACACGGGATGCTGGCACTGCAGGCAGCGAGCGGCCTTACCCACTATGCCACAGTGTCAGCCCCTGTTTGAGGATTGAACCTGTGGATGGAAGTACTCTCTCTGCATTTCAAATAAATAAACAGATTAAAGATATTATCTTGTAATCAATGAGCATAAAGAGTTTGCATTATTTAGTTTTTAAAATTTCTTTGAAGCTTCAATCTTGACAATATTTTGGAATTTTCAGTGTATCAGGCTTATACTTCTTTTTTTAAGTTTACTCCTAAGAATTTTATTATTTTTTGATGCTATTAGGGATGAAAACGTTTTTATCATCTCATCCTCAGATTATTGCTTGTGTTTAAAAATACAATTGGCCGGCGCCGTGGCTCAACAGGCTAATCCTCCGCCTTGCGGCGCCGGCACACCGGGTTCTAGTCCCGGTCGGGGCGCCGGATTCTGTCCCGGTTGCCCCTCTTCCAGGCCAGCCCTCTGCTGTGGCCCAGGAGTGCAGTGGAGGATGGCCCAGGTGCTTGGGCCCTGCACCCCATGGGAGACCAGAAAAAAGCACCT
>CM027400.1:3728468-3744624 GCA_015711505.1 Sylvilagus bachmani | reverse complement strand
GGCCGCCTGCAGCAGCTGCTTCGCCTGGTCGGCCGCGCAGCCCGCCGCCAGCACGAACTGGTTGATCATGACCTGGTGCCGCAGCTCTTCCATGTTCACCGACATGGCGCTCGGCGAGGCCCGGCCGGGCGGCCGCGGGGAGGCCCGGCCGCCTGGGCTCGCGCTGGCCGCCTCCCGCCCCACGCCCCGGCCGCCGGACGAGTGTTGCGGTCCGGCCCGCGGCCCCGCCGACACCACAAACAACAGCGCGGGGCGGGGCTGCGGTGTCCCAACGTTCGGGGGCCGCGAGCCGCCGCCGCTGATTGGCCGGCGCGCCGCTCCGCCAGCGCCCGGCTCCCGTGCGGACGTTCGATTCGAATCCTGCGGCCGGGCCGGCCGCACTGTTTCCCTTTTCGCCCGGCCGCGCCCATTGGCGGAGCGGGGCGCCGTGGGGGCCGCCGGGCATTGGCGGGCCGCTGTGTTTTGGCCCGTCCCGGCTCGTGATTGGCCAGAGCGCGGCGCTGGGGGCGGGGCCGCGCGCGCTGATTGGCCTCCCGTGGGCCCGTTTGAACTCAACTTGAAAACCCGGAGTGCGCGCTGATTGGCCGAGGCCTCTGTTTGCTGTTGTAGGCTTGGGGGGTGGCGCGGCCCATCCATTCATGACTTCATTGAAACGGAACACGCTCAGCTGGAAGAGCGAGACCGAGCGGCTTTGACTCATTTCCTCTGAAAGATGTGGTCATCTCGAGAAACAGCGATCAAAATAGAAAACAGCTCTGCAGCCGCTCGAGCCTCCAAAGTGCTGGCTTTTTAAATAGCTTCCGAGCCGTCCCACTTTTTTGGGGAATCTCCTCCCGGAACGTGGTGTCGCCCGGCCTGCCCCGCACCCCGGCACCCCGGCCTGGGCCGGAGCCAGCGTCAGCGCACAGTCAAGTGGCCGCAAGAGAAAGAGTCGCTTTCTCGAGCAGGAAGAGTCGCCCCCCTTCCATTGGCTGGCTCAGCTGCAGTTCTCATTTTTCCCGTTGAAAATAAAAAGTGTGTTTCTACACAGTACTGCTCTCAACCCCAGCACTTTACATTTTTTTTTTTTAATTTATTTGAACGGCAGAGTCTCAGAGAGAGAAGGAGGGAGGGAGACAGATCTTCCATCGGCTGGGTCACTCCCCAAATGGCCACGATGGTCAGAGCGGCCAGAGCTGGGCTGGTCTGAAGCCGGGAGCCCCATCCGGGTCTCCCACGTGGCTGCAGGGGCCCAGGCACTTGGTCCATCTTCTGCTGCTTTCCCAGGCCATCGGCAGGGACCCAGATCAGAAGTGGAGCAGCCGGGACTCAAACTGGTGCCCATGGGGGATGCCGGCACGGCAGGCTGCGGCTTCACCCACTACCTCACAGCGCCAGCCCCAGCCAGAGCGCTTTAAAACCTCGTTTGTTTGTGGGCGGCACAGGGTGGCATCTGGGCAGCTCCACATCTGATCCAGCTGCCTGCCGATGCACCTGGGAAGGCAGCAGAGGATGGCCCAAGTGCTTGGGTCCCTGCACCCATGTGGGAGACCCGGAGGAAGCTCCTGGCTTTGGCCTGGCCCAGCAGCTGTTTGTAGGTGGCAGATCTCTCTCTCTCTCTCTCTCTCTTTCTCTCTCTCTCTCTCTCTCCCTCCCTCCCTCCCTCCCTCTCTGTAACTGCCTTTCGAATAAATCTTCAGAACAAACAGAAAAGCTGTTGTTTATAGGTGGTGAGCTTCCCACTTTCTGGACAGGGGATGGGACATGAACCAGGTGTTTACAGAGTGGGGACGGAGCAGGGGGGGCTAGGAGGGCAGCAGCAGTCATCGGTCCATATCTGTGATGTGTGCTTCCCCAGTGCCTGGGTATCCATGGATTCCCCCACCCATAGACATATAAACGCACGCACACACACGTACATAAATATAGCATGCAGAAAGTGTTTGAGAAGTGCATCTGTGCTGAACCTGTATCGACTTTATTCCCCAGACACAGTATAAGAACTATTTACGTAGCATTTGCATTGCATTTTAAGTAACGCAGAGATATTTAAAGCTATGGGAACATGTGCATGGGTTATATGCAAATATCACGCCGTTCTATACAAGGGGCCATCTGCAGATTCCAGTATCCACAGGGATGCCAGTCTCCCCATCCAACCCATGCCGAGAGAAGAGTTTCTGTTTCAGGATGACTTAGCAAGCTTTTGGTCTGAGTTACTAATGCCAGGTGTGTTTTGACCAGCAGAGGGTCTGCAAAACAGGAAGCTGATAAGAAGCAAGAGCCACGAGTCTCTCTCTCTCAAGATTTATTTATTTGAAAAGCAGAGTTACAGAGAGGCAGAGGCTGAGGCAGAAAAAGAGAGGTCTTCCATCCACTGCTTCACTCCCTAAATGGCCACAATGGCCAGAGCTGGGCCAATCAGAAGCCAGGGGCCAGTGGCCTCCTCCGGGACCCCAACGTGAGTGCAGGGGCCCAAGCACTTGGGCCATCTTCCGCTGCTTCCCCAGGCCATCGCAGAGAGCTGGATCAGAAGTGGAGCAGCCGGGACTCGAACCATATTGGATGTTGGCACCGCAGAGGGCGGCTTCACCGGCTATGCCACAGCGCCGGCCCCGTAATTCTCTTTTGACTTTGCCTAAAGTGGATTTAACTCCCCATCTAGGAAAACATGGCTGTATTTTTAAAGACTGTAAGTAAGGAAAAGACTACAAGCAGTGTTTATGTACTGATGAAAAACAGCCTCGGGCGTCGTAAGGAGTCCCGATTAGCTGTCTTTTTGTTTGTTTTGAGGAGCGCGTGCCTGCTCGGTCTCCCAGCACTCGGATGCCGCACAGGGCACTGGAGCTGGGGCTGTGGGTGTGGCTGCAGGGTTGGGCTCAGTGGTCCCTCAGCATGGGGGGGGGGGAGGCAGAGGGGAGGGGTGGGTTCCAGGACGCCCTAAGGCTACCAGCAAGGTCACCAGAATCTCTAGAAGCCCCGCCCGTCTGCACCCACGCACACCCTCCTGTGTGCTTTAATTCAGCTCCAGATGACTCATCACACCCCACACGATGGAAACGCTGTGCAAGGAGCTGTCGTACGGCGCTGTCTGCAGAACGACCACGGGGACAGCTCTGCAGGTGTGCGATAGGTGCAGCTTTTTTTTTTTTTTTTTCCAAATATTTTCGGTCTGCAGTTGGCGGAGTCCACGGGTACGGAGGACTGAGCCACTCCCTTCCAGGAAGTACAAGCTGAGAACACAGAGAGCAACTGGCGGCACGCGCAGGTCACAGCAGCCCCAGGACAAGCCGGCGCCGGCACCAGGGGCTCCCGGCCACAGGTGTCAACACGCCAGGGGCAGGCGCAGCGGGGGCTGCCCCAGCCGAGACACTTCCGGCTGTGGGACAATGTCCACCAGGAGCCTCTTGGCTTATCTATTTAATTTTTTGAGTTTTCTTTCTTTCTATTGGGGCAGGTGTCCTGGCATAGTGTGTAAAGTCGCCACTTGCAGTGCCAGCTGTGGTGCAGTGGGTCAAGCTGCCACCTGCCATGCCGACCTGTTGAGTCCCGGCGGGTCCACTTCCCATCCAGCTCCCTGCTAATGCACCTGGGAAAGCAGCAGAAGATGGCCCAAGTCCTAGGGCCCCTGCACCCTTTCCGGGGGCCCAGATGAAGCTCCTGGCTCCTGGCTTCTGACTAGTCCAGCTCGGGCCATTGCGGCCTCTTGGGGAATAAAACAGTAGATGCAAATTAAAAACAAAAAAGACCACCTGTGGAATGCATAAAATCTGTTCTGTTTTATATTAATACAAAAATTTTTAAAGATTTATTTTATTTATAAATAAAATATTTTATTTATATTTTATATTTATTTATATTTTATTTATAAATAAAATATTTTATTTATAAAGAGAGAGAGGGAGACAGACAGAGAGACAGGGAGAAATCTGCTGGTTCACTTTCCAAATGGCTGCCATGGCCAGGGCTGGGCTAGTCAAAATCTAGGAGCCAAGAACTACATCCAGGTCTCCCACATGGGTACAGCGGCCCTAGCACTTGGGCCATCTTCTGCTGCTTTCCTGGGCGCATTAGCAGGGAGCTGACGGGCAATGGAGCAGCCGGGACTCAACAGGTCGGCATGGCAGGTGGCAGCTTGACCCACTGCACCACAGCGCCGGCCCCAACACTTTTCCATCTTAATTAACCAGTTCTCAAGGAAGAGGAGGGCCCCAAATCACCACGTCTGGTCTTTCCTAGACTTCAAGGCCATTCAGCCCACGAGTTCACTGAATGCTTACCATTTGCCGGGCATAGCTGTGGGCCCCTGGAGACGCACAGAGGGCAGGACCCCCAAGCCGGGTGCTGCTTCTCCTCTGTGTGTGTCAGGGGGTGGGGGGGAGACAGAGTGGAAGTGCTTGACAACACTGAGACTCTGGCCCAGGACGAAGGGCTGGGCGGGCTGGGAGTGGCCCTGTCCTGGGAGTGCAGGGAGCGTGGATGAGGTCATGTTTGTAGAGGGCTTTGAGCTGTCGGGATGAAAGCCCAAGGTGCTATTAACTGACAGTGTTATTATTTTAATCTGAGAGGATAATGTGCAGCCCGTAAAACAGCAATGAAAACATGCCCATTCATAACAAATCAAACACCGGAGAGCCTCAGCAAGGACATGGCTACGTCAGTGGACAGCAGCGCCTGGCAGAGACACCGTGTGAGCGAGCATGAAGGCAGGTCCCTGAGTCAGCCCCGAGCAGCCCGCAGCTGCCGCTGGCCGGGGCCTCTGATAAGGTAGGGTTCCCCCTTGTCTCCCTCCTGCATCCCCTTGGCAGGTGAGGCGGCTAGGGGACAGAGGAGAGGTTTCCCCGGGGCCACAACGCGGCAGGTGTTGGAGGCAGGCAGCCGTTAGCCCCACACCGGCCGCCGAGCTGCTGCCTGGATCGGCGAGGCTCACTGGGCTGCCAGGGGTGGGCACCTCCCAGCCCCCATCCCTGCAATGTATCTAGCTCCTCCGCCTTTTCTGTTCCTTGCCAATGCCCCTCGCATAGGAGCTGAGGGAGGGGCTCAGAGAGGGCGTGGAAGCCCTCAAGGTTGCACAGCCCCCAGTTGATGGGCGCCCGGCACTGGGATTAGATCCAGCACCATTCATTCCTCCCCTCCATTCCTCCCGCTAATCCTCTAACCTTTTCCCTCTTCTCTCTTTTAAGAATTATTTATTTGACAGGCAGAGTAACAGAGAGGATGAGACAGAGAGATAGAGAGAGATCTTCCATCTCTTAGTTCACTCCCCCAAATGCCTGCAATGGCCGGATCTAGGCCAGGCCAAAACCAGGAGCCAGGAGCTTCATCCGGGTCTTCCACGTGGGTGCAGGGGCCCAGGCACGTGGGCCATCCTCCACTGCCTTCCCGGTGCTTTAGCAGGAGGGAGCTGGATGGGAAGTGGGGCAATCAGAGCTTGAACCTGGCTCCACGATGTGAGACGCCAGTGCCGCAGGCATTGGTTTAACCTGTTATACCACAAGGCCGACCCCCACCCAGTCCTTATTTTTCATTTCCCTACCATTGCTTCGGGATGCTAGGATGAAGGACATGGTGGCCCTGAGAAGCAGAAAGATGTTAAGAGGAGGAGAGGGGAAGGGAGAGTAAGAAGACGACTCCAAATGTGTGGCCCTGGGCCCACAGGGCAGCTGGGTGGGGCCCCGGGTGCTGGTGGAGGTGGGGCTTCGCTCTCCCTCTGCAGGCTTGTAATGTTTGTTTAACAAAACCTGGATTTTCTTTTTCTTCCTTTCTTTTTTTTTGTTTAAGGTTTTTTTTTTCGATTGACTTTTGAGCATTAGAGTTAGAAAGAGGGAGAGACAGAGAGAGAAATCTTCTATCTGCTGGTTCACTCTCCAATGGCCACAAAGGCAAGGCCAGGCCAAAGCCAGGAGCCAGGAGCTTCATTCGGGTCTCCCAGGTGGGTGGCAGGGGCCACATGCATTGCTTTTCCCAGGGCATTAGCAGGGAGTTGGATCAGACGTGGAGCAGCTGGGACACGAACCGGTGCCCATATGGGATGCATCGCAGGCGGCGGTTTTACCGCTGCACCACAAGGCTGGACCCCTGCTGCCATTTTTCATTGCAAATTTCTGCTCTTTCTACTCTCTGGGCCACCTTGAAGCACTGTTCTTTGTCTGGTCCTCTGCCTCCAGGAAGGCGGCTTGCGCAGAAGCACGCCTGCCTGGGCAATGCGGGTCCTCCGGGAGAGGAGAACGGCTCCTGTTGAGAACATCCTAAGGACCCAGGTCTGCTGAATTCTTCAGTGCATACAGCCTGTGGGGCTGGCATTGCGGCACAGATGGCTAGGCAACTGCGTGCTACACAGGCATCTCCTATCTGAACGCTGGCTCCCGATCCAGCTCCCAGCTCGAGCACCCGGGAGAGCGGCAGAAGATGGCTAAGCACTCGGGTTCCTGCCACCCACATGGGAGACCTGGATGGAGCTCCTGGCTCCTGGATTCCGCCTGGCTCAGCCCCAGCTGTTGTGGCCACCTGGGCAGTGAATCAGCGGATAGAAGAACTTGTTCTCTCTTTGTCTTCCCCTGTCTCTGTATCACTCTGCCTTTCAAACAAATAAATAAATCTTAAAAATAAAACAATTTTTTTTTATTTTTTGACAGGCAGAGTGGATAGTGAGAGAGAGAGACAGAGAGAAAGATCTTCCTTTTGCTGTTGGTTCACCCTCCAATGGCCGCCGCAGCCGGCGCACTGCGCTGATCCGATGGCAGGAGCCAGGTGCTTCTCCTGGTCTCCCATGGGGTGCAGGGCCCAAGCACTTGGGCCATCCTCCACTGCACTCCTGGGCCACAGCAGAGAGCTGGCCTGGAAGAGGGGCAACTGGGACAGGATCCGGCGCCCCGACTGGGGCTAGAACCCGGTGTGCTGGCGCCACAAGGCGGAGGATTAGCCTATTGAGCCGCGGCGCCGGCCAAAAATAAAAAAGTTTTTAAAAATGAGAAGAGCAAGGCAGGAGAGCTGAAGTGACTTGCCCGAGGCCACGGAGCTGGCCCAGGCTGCGGCTGAGCTGGGAGCCCAGGTGTGGTGTCTGCTTCCGGGGGAAGACTCTTCACTGTCACCTTCTGCCTCGCCCTCAGCTCTCCCCAAAAGACACAAAAGCTTGTAGCAGGAAGGTCACAGCCAGTCCCCTGTTGACGGCGAACTCAGGCTGGTTTAGACCAGGTTTTTCGCCTAATGTCACATGCCTCCCAAGGGACAAAGGCCACACCACTCCCTGCACGGTTAATGGCAGTTCCCAAAAGCAGCGGTCTGGCCTGGACGCTCTGTCCCTACCTGTCACCCCGTGATAAGCTGCTCCAGGGGCGAGGTGTGGCTGTGGCAGCTGCGTCCTGGTGACCCTTTCCAAGGACACTTGGCCAGTCACGGGAGGGACACGGGGTCCACCTCCTCGGGGCCCCCAACTTTCTGCTGGACTGGGGACTTCCAGGCACTTTCTCTGTGGGACAGGAACCGGTAGGCCTGGGTCAGAGCTGCTCTGTTAGGCAGGAGGGCACATGCATGTGTGAGAGGGGCGGAAGAGCAAACACGGGAAGTTCACGCATGAAATGAGGGAAGAAAAGCAGACTCCACCCTGGAAGCAGCCCAGTATGTACACATCAAGATTCTGGCCGGCGCTGTGGCACAGTGGGTTAAGCCACTGCCTGTGAGGCTGACATACCATGTAAGCTCCAGTTCAAGTCCCGGCTGTTCCACTTCCGATCCAGCTCCCTGCAAATGTGCCTAGGAAAGCAGCGGAAGATGGCCCCAGTGCTTGGACCCCTGCACCCCCATGGGAGACCCGGAGGAAGCTTCTGGCTCCTGGCTTTGGATTGGCGCAGCTCCGGCCATTGCAGCCGATTGGGGAGTGAACCAGAAGATAGAAGACCTCTCTCTCTCTCTCTCTCTCTCTCTCTCTCTCTGCCTCTCCTCTCTCTGTGTAACCCTGACTTTCAAATAATAAATAAATGAATCTTTAAAAAAAAAAAAAGCCCTGGGAGGAAGTTTGCAAATTCCTCACCCAGAAAGCCCAGTAACTTCCCCAGAGGAAGGGGGAGAGGAGACGGGGAGGAGAGAGGTGGGCCCACACCCACAAATCCGTCAGCCCTTCGCTGAGATGCCCCGACCTGCCAGGTGTGTTCCCTTCGCTAAACCCCCTCGTTTGCTTCCTGCCCGTCTCTCCCATCTGTACTTCTTTTTCCTTTTTCAAAAAGATTTATTTATTTGAGAGGCATGGTGACAGAGACAAGAGGAGACAGAGAGAGAGAGATTTTATCCACTGATTCACTTCCCAAATGGCTACAATGGTTACAGGGCCCCCCCACGTGGGCCATCACCCGCTGCTTCCCCAGGTGTATTAGCAGGGAGCTGGACTGGAAGCCGAGCAGCCAGGCCGGGACTCGAGCCAGCACTCCCATGTGGGATGGTGACATCACAAGTGGTGGCTTACCGTGCTGTGCCGTAACCCTGGCTCACGTCCGACGTTCTTCCCTTACGGGAGAAGAGAACCTCTGTCCAACCATCTCGGCGAACCCCTCTTGCCCCCCCTCTGTCTGTCACTGTGGTGGACATTGACGACAAGGTTTGGGGCAGCCTTCCTGCAGATCAGCCTTTTTTGTGGACATATACCACCCCAAAGCGTGTGTGACCTACGTGCACAGCTGGAAGGAAACCCAGCAAGAACCTTGCCATGCTGAAGCGCCTAGAAGGACCGCCCCCAGGGGCAGCCCCTCCTTCTCGCCAGAACGCCTAATCCTCGAGTCTGAATCCCACACCTGTGCATTCCCAGCACGGCATCGTGGGTGTGGAGTTGATTCCATGGCGTAGGCCGCTGAGTCCCTCCCTCCACTCGACCCTGCGGGTGAGCTCAGCGTGGCCATTCTCAGCAGGAGCCGGCTCTCCTCTTTCCCACGGTCCACACAGCGACCGTGGCCCAAACCGGCACTCACAGGTCATCGGGGATAGTCCAGGACGGCGCCCTGGAACAGGGAAGAGAGAAGCCGGGAAGGCTCTGGGTCAGCACAAAGGAGATGTTTGCAAAAGGGAACGGTGCGAGCCAGAGCAAGGCCCCCTCGGGCCTGCGGGGAGGCAGAGGGGTGGGTGTGGTGCTGAGCTTGGCTAGGCCGGGGCGGGAACACAAGTGCCGGGAACGGAGGCATCATGTCCGCTATCCAGGAACAATGACACGTGCTGTGGAGCTGGCCCAGAGACTTCTCAGATTCATCAGATTATGCTAAGCTGTGTTGAGGTGACATAAAATCCTGGAGTTTTACTGCTCACTCAGTCAGTTGGCTGCAATTTGGGTCTCAAGAAAATTCGCTCTCTGGGCAGTGTCCTTACAACCCAGAGTTGGCATCCTCGGTTTTCTTGTAGCCGGGTTGGAAAACCATAGCCTTCTGGCTACCACCTGTTTCTATAAATAAAGTTTTATTGAAACACAGCTATGCTCAGGTGTAATAAAGTTTTATTGAGGGGCCGACACTGTGGCATAGAGGGTAAAGTCCCGGCCTGCAGTGCTGGCATCCCATATGGGTGCCAGTTCAAGTCCCAGTTGCTCCACTTCCAATCCAGCTCTCTGCTGTGGCCTGGGAAAGCAGTAGAAGATGGCCCAAGTCCTTGGGCCCCTGCACCCACTGGGAGACCCAGAAAAAGCTCCTGGCTCCTGGCTTCAGATCGGCGCAGCTCTGGCCATTGCTGCCAATTAGGGGAGTGAACCAGTGATGGAAGACCTCTCTCTTTCTCTCTGCCACTCCTTCTCCTCTGTGTAACTTTTTCAAATAAATAAATCTTAAAAAAAGAATAAATTTTTTTATTTAAAAAAAGTTGAGTTTCTGGTGAGATAATGCTGTGGTTTCAGAAAATTTCTGGAACACAGGAAGTCAGGGTATGGAGAGAGAGAGAGAGAGAGAGAGAGAGAGAGAGAGAGAGAGAGAGAGAAACAAGTAAGTCCTGGAATTCCAAATAAAGCCCCAACAATTTTGCACAAATGAAGCGGACCTGCACCTTCAGGGCGCATGACAGAGAGCAGACTCCGGACCCTAGGAGCCCGAGCGGCGCCGATCATTCTTCAGATCCAGCAGCGTTAATAAACACAGGGCAGCCTGTGCACAGAGAGGAAGGAAGTATTTACGGAACACAGGCGCGTGGGCTCGTACACAACACAGCTGGGAAACCACCAGAACGTGCCTCATCACCAGGGCACCCGTCAGCCCAGGAGCAGCCGGGGAAAGCCGTGTGCCCCGCCCGCGGGGAGCTTCCAGACCAGAGCTGGCCCACTGACCAGGCTGTGTGCACAGTCCCGCCACCAGGAGGGGTTACGCAGGGGGACAGGAGTCTGTCCAGGCCTGGAGGCAGCTGCCGTGCCAGCCCTGGGTCGGTGCTGAGCTGACTCCCCGGCTTGAGGGGCAGATAGCTCTCAGGCAGACCAGGAGATAAGGTGGAGGAAGTGGGCGGGGAAGCATGGAGAGGGTCGAGGAGAAGGTGACATGGCGCATGGAACAACAGAGAAGTCCCATGCACTGCCCTTTAGTCACCGGTGTTGTTCCAGAGAGGAACACTCTGCTCCCTAGTGAGCCTCGGCACCGGCCCTAAGATGGCCTTTGAAGGCTGGGACAACTCCGAGAATGAATTACACAGAAAACAGCGCACGCAGAACAGGCCTTCTAGAAATAAGAGCCGCCCGAGGCTGTGGCTCTCAGCGGCTCCATGCACTCGCTAGGATCCACCTTTGCAGGCAGGAGTGAGAAGGGCACGCACGGAAGAGTTTTCCGTGAGCAAAACCAGGAGCCCGGATGGTAACTCGGAATAGCGTCATTGCTCCGAATGCCAGACGCCTGGGCCGCGGGGCCGGAACCAGGGGCGGGCGGGCAGGCGCCAGGGTGATGCTGCTGCTACACTCCCCACCCCCGGCACACTGCGTGGTGCAAACGTCGCCTTTCATTTAGCTCTGCACTTGAAAGCAGAGTTGGAAGCTCCAAGCCCAGCTGAAATTTGCAGCCATCTGAACAGTTCTCCTTTGTTAGGGGCCCACAGCTGAGGACGAGACGGACAATGAGGGCTTCACATTGGACGAGGAGCAAAGTATGAGAGCCCGATCGCCGACTTCCTAACGGGCAGGGTTCCTTTCCTTAGCACGGGGCCTTGCGTTGCCTGAGGAACCGCGTGCGGGCTCCCGAGGCATTTGGGATCAGACCCCTCGGTTGGCGTCGGCCTCACCGCGGATCTGCAGCAGGATGTGAAACTCTGCTGGTGGTTTTGGCTTTAGTCCACTGAGGCCACAGGCCAAGGACTGAGAGAGGGATTGGGGCTGACTGGGCCCTATCTCCCGGAGCTAGCTCAGGAAAGCTGGGGCCCCAATCTCCCAGTCCCTGGGCCCTCAGCTCTCCTAGGGCATCAGGTTCCGCCCCACCGCGGCTGCCTGGGGATCGGTGGCCTCCAGGGAGTGGCTGCCAACTGCCACCTGCAGGCTCGCCCGCTCCAGCCTGCGCCAGGGATCCATGGAAATGAGCGCATGCGTCGCAAGGTGGCCAAGCACATGGAGGCCTCAGTGAGGGCAGCCGAAATGAGCAAAGTTCAAAGCTCCAAGGACCCGGCTGACCCAGGAGTTGTCCCACACTTTTCCTTCATCCCCGAGACGCAGGGTTGAGAAGAAGGGCTGTCACCGGATACAACAGGTGGCGCTTACCACCCCCTGCCTTCCACAGATGCTCAGAAGAGACCCTGAGACCCTTACACAGTGGGTTTCTCTGCTGCGATTGTCCCCAGTGTGGGACGGAGAGGAAGCTGCGAGCCGACTGACACACAGCAGGCACACTCTGCACACGTCACTTCCCCGCATCTGCCGTGCAACCCTCCCCAGGCCAGTTCTCAAGTTAAAAGCATTTTTACGGCTCTCCTGGCGGCAGCTACTTCTGGATTTTTCCTCTCTTCTGGGTCATCCGCTCCCTCGGGCACTGTCCTCAGCCACGTGGAGGCGAGGAAGGAGCAGAGGGGGTGCAGGCCTGGGCCCCTCCGGGCTGGCTGCTCCAACAGCTCAGCTGCTGCTGCTCTCGCCTCAGCTCTGGGCTCTGGCTGAGGTTCTCTTTCCAAACTGTCACACCAGGGGATTACTTTGTAGACTGTGAGACTCTAAATTCATGCACAGAAAGACTCTTGGATCTCGAAGTTTTTCTGAACTAGTTCCTATCTCTTCTATCTCTTTCTGTTCCATATATTCCCTTCTCTGACCATATATAGAAAGAGAGAGAGACAGAAAGGGGGAGAGAGAGAGAGAGAGAAAGAGAGAGAGAGAGATCTTCCATCTGCTGGCTCACTCTCCTAAATGGCCATCCACAACCGGGGCTGGGCCAGGCCAAAGCCAGGAGCCTGGAACGCCATCTGCCATCCGGGTCTCCGATGTGGTTGGCAGGGGTCCAATATTTGGACCATCCTCCGCTGCTTTCCCAGGTGCAACAGCAGGGAGCTGACTTGGAAGTGGAGCAGCCAGGACTCCAACTGGCACCCATATGGGATCCTGCGTTACAGGCAGCAGCTTAACTTGTTGTGTCACTTCTTTTTCTGTTTGTTTGTTTTTTAAAGACTTTTAAATTTAATTATTTAAAAGACAGAGGCAGAGAGAGAGAGGTCTTCCATCCGCTGGTTCACTCCTCAAATGGCTGCAATGGCTGGAGCTGTGCCGATCTGAAACCAGGAGCCAGGAGTTTCTTCCGGGTCTCCCACGCAGGTGCAGGGTCCCAGGGACTTGATCCATCTTCTGCTGCTCTCCCAGGTGCAGGGAGCTGGATCGGAAGTGGAGCACCCAGGACTCACCCATATGGGATGCTGGCATGCAGGCGATGGTTCTACCTGCTGCGCCACAGGGCCGGCCCCCGACACCGCGACACCGGTCTCCTCTTGGCTCTGTCCTACTGCATCTTTGCCACAGCCCAGTGGGGCCATGCTATTTCCAGACATGGATTTACTGAGACAGAGATTCTCAGGGATTAGTCCAAAGTCATCATCTTGATTTGTCCAACTCAAAGCCCAGTGCTCTCACCGCCTTCTCTCTGTAGCCGTGAGGCGGGATATTGATAGCCCCTGTGGTGCCCCGGGCCGGGGCAGGTGGGCGTGGGGCCTGTGGACCACAGCAGGAATAAGCTGCGACCTTGTCTGTCCTTGGGTAGGAAGAGGGAACTCCACTCAGAGAGAGGAGGGAGGAACCTTTTACCGAGTGCTGAGGCAGAACAAAGACTTCTGAACACAGCGGACGACAAGGCCCAGGCCTCTTCTGCGGCAGTTCTGGGTTCTCCACGTCTGTCTTTCACCTGTAGCCTCCAATACCAGCTTCCTCCTAGAGCTTCCTCCCAAAGGTGGCCTGGATGCCTAGCGGTTAGAGCCAGGCGCCCTGGTGCCGGGAGAGGTTACCCGGTGGCCAGGGGGCTTGCCCTGTAGCTCGGGCCCACCTCAGCCTCAGTCAATACAAACCCCAGGGAAGGCTTCCTCCGCTCTGGGACCCTCGGCAACGTTACCACCAGGGCAGAGCGGGGCTCCACGCACGAAGCCGCCCCAAGGGAGCTCGGCGGCCCGTGCTAGCACCCGCAGCTTCTGGGGGTCAGTGCACCCGCTCAGAGAACGAAGAACACACCAGCCCCACCAGTGACCTCAACGGCTGGAAACGCAAGTGTCTGTAATTAAGCTGCGGAGTGACGTCCTGGCCCGCCCGAGCCGCCCGCTGTGTTCACCGGGGCTGCCCTGCGTGGCTCGCGGGCCTGCTGGTCAGTGTCCAGGGCCCCAAGTGTTTGGATCGTATCTCGAGTCGCCGCCCTCCTAACTTGGGGCTACACGAGCCGTCCGAGGGCGCGTGCAGAGCTCTGAGCGCTCTGGAGAGACCCACGCGGGGGGCGGCACCTCTGCAGCTCCTGGAACCGCTCCGACCGGGGCGCGGGTGGGGTGTGGAGACCCGGGAGCCCCGCTCCCCGGGCCCGGCGGTGCACGGCGGTGCACGGCTGACCGGACAGACGCCCAGGGTGGGGCCGGGAAGCCGCGGGGGCGGACGCTTCCCGAGGTCTGGGACCAAGGCGCGCGGGCTCCGGGCCGCAGGAGCCCCGGGCAGCGCGCACCGGCGCCGAGGGGTCGGCCCGCCGCAGCCCGCAGCCCGTTGGCCCGCCCCGCCTCGCCATTGGCTGGGCCGCCGCGGGCCCCGCGCGAGCCCCGCTGACATCACGCGGCCGAGGCGGCGGCGGCGCCCCCGGCCCGGTCCCGCAGCCCCTCGGCAGAGGATGGTGCGCGGTGCGCCGGGGGCTCCGCGCCGCCTCAGCCGCAGCGCCTCGGCCCGCACGGCCGCAGCCTCGCCGCTCGCCGCGGGCAGCCGACCCCCGCACCGGCCGCGGGACGGGCGGCCGCGGTGAGGCGCGGTGCGGCGCGGGCGCAGGGCCGGGCCGGGCGTCGCAGCCGCAGCCGCCATGGGGGCCCTGACCAGCCGGCAGCACGCGGGCGTGGAGGAGGTGGACATCCCGTCCAATTCCGTGTACCGCTACCCGCCCAAGTCCGGTGAGGGCCCGCGGGCGGCGCGGGGAGGTGGGGCGCGGAGGGGGCTCGGGCCGCGATGTCCCGGAGCGGGGGGGGGGGGGGCGAGACCTCCCCCCACTCCGGCCCTGGGCGGCTTAGCAGAGGGGGCTGCCCCAGGGGCCTGCCGGGGCCCCCAAGCCCCTGCGCCCCTGCGCCCCTGCGCCCGAGGACGTGAGCGGCCCCCGGCGCGATGTGGCCTGCGACAGGGACTGCGGATGCGGCGGCCGCCCGCACCGGCACCCCCCACGCAGGGTCCCGCAGCTCCTGCGGGCTCAGGGCGCGCGGGGCCTGGGCTCCCTGAGCCGCACCTGCGCCGGGTGCTGGGTTTCTCGGGTTTCCCGCACCTCGGGAGGGTGCGGGCTGCGGGTGGGGGGCTGTCACGAGGCGGGTCGGTGTTTGGATGGAAATGTTTGGGGTGGCTGAGTGTCAGGGCCCCTCGGAGTGTCCTTTTGCACGCCTGGGTTTTGCAGTGGGGACAGCTCTGGGACGGGCCGGGGGCTTTTGTTTAAGGCACAGAAGCGCTGTGTTATGGGCTGTGTCGTCAGTTTTGGAGGTGGGGAGACATCACACAGAGGTGGTGGCGTGGGCCCCAGCTGCTGGTCTTTTCGTTTGTACTTGGGAGGGGCTCCCAGCAGCTCCTTGGCTTAGGATGTGATGGGGATTTGGGGGATCCTGCAGTGAGGCATGGGAGTTGGAGCCCGGCCCGTTCTCCTTTGGGTGCAGTAAAGACTTGCTAATGGGATGAGCTGGCTTCTCAGTGGTGCGCCGGGCGCCTGCCAGGTGAGCCCAGCGCCTGCCAGAGCGACTCCCCGCAGGCAGACGGGAGTGCCAGGTGCCGCATGAAGCCGGGGACCTGTGTGGAGTCGGGGCTGAAGAAGGCCTGCCTTCTGTGTTTTAATTGACAAAAATCCGCAGCGGAACCGTGGGTTTTTTTTTTTTTCTCAAACCATTTGGTTTTCATCGATCGGAATCTGGAGCCCGTTTGCTGAGCTGGACGTTTTGAGTAGAGTGTGCTGCTTGGGGAGGGAAGTGGCAGAGCTGAGTCTCTGGAAGGCTGTTCCCTGGGGATGTGAGTTCAAGTGTGCATCTTGTATGATGGCCGCAAAGGCGAAAGGACCCAGCTGTAACTGCCCCTTAACTAACACACCCGACACCATTCCTTCGGCTTAACTAGTCCTCTGCGCTCTGCCAGTCTTTCAAAAGCTCCCTAATTATAACTCATTTTAAAAATCACTTATTTGAAAGTCAGAGAGAGAGAGAGAGATCTTCCATCTTCTGGTTCTCTCCCCCTAATGCCCCAAACAGCTGGGGCTGGGCCAGGCTGCAGCTCTGTCCTGGAGGGACGTGGCGGGCTGGGGCCCAGCTGCGCGGCCTCCCCAGGTTCAGGAATGGGACTCGGGATGCTGGTGTTATAAGCAGCACCTTGCCGGCGCCGTGGCTCAACAGGCTAATCCTCCGCCTTGCGGCGCCGGCACACCGGGTTCTAGTCCCGGTCGGGGCGCCGGATTCTGTCCCGGTTGCCCCTCTTCCAGGCCAGCCCTCTGCTGTGGCCCAGGAGTGCAGTGGAGGATGGCCCAGGTGCTTGGGCCCTGCACCCCATGGGAGACCAGGAAAAGCACCTAGC
>CM027400.1:3691770-3727968 GCA_015711505.1 Sylvilagus bachmani | reverse complement strand
GGCCGGGGGCGCGGGGCGCGGGCCGGGGGCGCGGGGCGCGGGTTCGGGTTCGGGGGCGCGGGCCGGGGCGCCGTGCGGGAGGCCCGCCGCCCGCCCGCCGCCCTCCCCGGGCCTGACGCCGCTGTGTTTGTCCGCAGACCGCGCTGAGCACGTTTTTCCAAGAAACCAACATTCCCAGCAGTCACCACCACCAGATGGTAAGGGGCCGGGGGCGCGGGCCGGGGGCGGTGACAGCCATGTTGCCGGGGAGCGCCGCGCCGCGCATGTAAACAAAGAGCCAAAATGTCTTCCAGGAAAGAGCGGCCCCCGGGGCCGGCGCCGGCTCGCCCGGGTGTGCGACCCGCCCCGGGGCCGCGGCGCCTGGGCCCTAGGCCGGGCGGGGGGCGGCGGGCGGGCGGAGGGGGCCGGGGCCGGGGCGGGGGTCGCCGAGGGGCCGGGGCGGGGGCCGGGGTGTTGGCGAGGCCTCGGGGCCCCTCCCGCGGCACGCACACCCCGCACAGGGGACAGGAAGGGGGTAGGTCCACCCTGGCCCCGGCCGCAGCTGGGCCCTGCTCTTCAAGGTGCCTCCCCCGTCCCGAAGCCCGGGAGTAGCCTGGCTTGGAGGGCAGTGGGTTTGCATACAGGGGCTGGGGGCTGGGGGCTGGCCCTGCCTCCCGCTCCTTTCCGGCCCTCGGGAGGCCGGTGGCGGCTCCTGGCCAGGCTCCTGGCCCCTGGCCGGTCCTCCCGCCCCTCCCCCAGTTACCCACGAGCCCCCTGGAGCTTGGGTCGGCTCCTGGGTGCATTTTTGGCATTTTCAGCACTGGGTGCCCTTGCTTGTGGCCGCCTCCAGGACAGAGGCCACAGATGGTTTCTCGGCTGTGCTCCGGCCTTGCCTCCCAGTGTTCATGAAGTCGCAAAGCCAAGTGTGGAGGGGCCAGCTCGACCCTCCCCCGGTCTCTCTCGCTGTTCCTGAGCTCAGCTGGTGTGGTGGACGCGTGGTGGGGGCTGCAGGGCCGTGGCAGCTGGGGCCTGGCTGGTGGGAACCTGAGGGGCTCATCTCAGGGACCCCCTTCCCCTGTACCTGCCGGGGGCTCGAGCCCGGGACCTGCTCCCTCCACCATCTCCTCCCGACCTCGGCCCAGACCACGGCCCAGAGCCCCCAGCGTGGCCCTGTTGAGAGACTGAGAACCAGAGGTGTCAGGGAAGAGGGCCTGGTGCCCGGTTCACTTCCCACCGCTGCTCCTGGGCAGGTCCCAGGGGCACGGTCACCCGCGGTGCAGGCCCCCCAGGAGGCAGGGTTTGGTGACAGCGTCCTTGCAAGGAATGAGCCAGGTCCTGCAGAGTTGGTAGTTTCTTGAGACACAATAGAGGCACAAGTTAGATCGACACACCAGAGACCAGCAGCCAGTACGTCTGGCCACGCCAGAAGTGACCCGGGCATGAGAGAGCGAGCCAGCGTCCCCAAGGTTGCTGTCGATTCCCGAGTTGGACTTGGGGGTGCCTGGAGGAGAGGGTGTGGGCAGTGCAGGGACACTGGCTCCCTTGGGAGTAGAGGACGGAGCTTGAGAGCAGCTGGTCTGAGCCCCCGGTTTGACCAAAGCAGAGAGGCGCTCCGGGGAGGTTCGGCAACCTGCCCGGGCTCATGCAGGCAGGCGGGCACAGGCCCTGCTGGACCGCGGCTGGTGTGCGGCACGAGGCGGCCGGTGGCCTGGGGAAGTCGGTCACGATGCTGTGGTGCAACGGGCCTCCGCCCCCACCCCCGTCCATTGTTTGCTGCTGTGGAGAAGTCAGCCCTGTGTGTGCTGGGGGCGGGCCTCTGCACCCAGGCCCTGGGCCCCTGGGAGACAGAGGATCAGTGCCTTGGGTGCTGTCTCGGCCGGTGGGGCCCTCTCCCTGGTGTCCCCCAGCTTCTGGTGTGGGTTTAACTGCAGAGCTGTGAGCGCTCCCTCCTCCAAGGTGAACAGCCCTGGAGTCTCACTCCCCCTCCCCCCCAGGCTGGGGGAGGGGACAGTGTTGCTAAAATTAGGAGAAATTCACAGGAGGACTCCAGTGGCTTCCTGGGAAAGGCCAAAGGCTTTCGAGGTCAGCAGCAGCTTGTGGGGGTCTTGGTCTCCTTGCTGGTCTTCCCCACACCCCAGCCAGGTGCTCCTGGGGGGCCCTGCCCCTGCCCCCCAGGCTGGTGGCAGAGGCCCGGGTCTGGAACCAGCCTCAGTTAGGGGACAGGGCAGACTGAGGAACAGGCGACCTCTGGTGAGGGGCTGCTGGCTGCAGGGGCTGGAGGCTGGTCACAGGAAGCCCGGAACCTCGTGCTGCCCCTGGGCAGCCCGGGCAGCCAGCCGCACCGAGCATCAGGCCGTGGTGTGGCCTGGGCAGAGGGGACAGGCCTGGGGCTTCTGTCTTCTCACCTCGCACCCTCTGGACAGGCGTTTTCCATCCAGTGACTCAGCCCCCGGGCCTCAGTTTCCTTATGGTGAGATAGAGGGAATCTTTGAACCAACTGCCAGTCGCAGAGAGGCCTGTGGCCTGCTGGCTGCTCCCTGGTGGCCACCCTGGGCTGTGGAGGGAGCCTGCTGGCCACCTCTCGCAGGCAGCACCGAGCAGTGGCGTCCTGGGCTGGTGTCCGGCCCTTCGTTTTCATCTGCCACCTCACGTCCATCTGGGGTGCCCTTGGGTGCCACTTGGGGGCGTCACGCAGAGCTCCTGGCTCTGATAGCGCGGCTGGGACAGGGACTTGCAGTAAAGATCAGCCTGGGTCAGCCCCCCCCCCCCCCCCGGAAAGACCTCCCCACAACCTGCGCTCTCTGCCCACAGATGTGCACGCCCAGCAACACGCCTGCCACGCCACCCAACTTCCCCGACGCGCTGGCCATGTTCTCCAAGCTCCGCGCCTCCGACAGCCTGCAGAGTGGCAACAGCCCCATGACGGCCGCGGCCTGCTCCCCCCCTGCAAACTTCAGCCCCTTCTGGGCCTCCTCCCCGCCCAGCCACCAGGCGCCCTGGATCCCGCCTTCCTCCCCTACCACCTTCCACCACCTGCACTGCCCGCAGCCCACGTGGCCCCCTGGAGCCCAGCAGGGGGCTCCCCAGCAGAAAGCCGTGGCGGCCATGGACGGCCAGAGATGAGACTGGAAGCCGGGCGCCGGGCTGGAGCTGGGGGCAGCCCACGGTTGTGGGGACACAGGAGGGCCAGGGCGGGGGGCGCTGGGAGGGCGGGGTTTCCTGAAGATCGCACTGGAAGATTTTATAAAAGGATTTTTGTGGGGGGGGGGAACAGTAAACTTCCTGGGCCACTTGGGTCCTCCAGGAGTTTTTCTTCAGGCAAGCTTTTTTCTTTTTAATCTAGAACTCTAATATATATGGATATATAAATGTAACTAATGTTTGTGAAGTGGGTGCGTGCTCAGGCTGGGGGCTGCGGGGACCTCGGGGAGCCGCCGCAGCTGCAGGGGGCCTCTGGCTGTGCCCAGGAGTCCTCCCTGCCTCCTCCCCACCCTGGCTGCTGGCCAGGGCCCCCTCCCGGCTCAGGAGCTGTTGTCCCCGTCTCCTGTTGGCGTGCAGGGTTTCAGGACTGCAGAGCTGGCTTGGGTCAGAAGGTGCACTCTGTGCGACTGTCCCCGGGCCACCTGCATGTCTAGGGATGGGCCCAGCACCGAGCTGCCTTTGAATCTCATCTCAGCAGGGTGCAATTTTAATTTAAAAACCTAAAAAAGAGACTTTTGTAACTTCCCCGGTTTGCGGTGCGTTTATTTGCCTGGGTAGGAAACCCCCTCCCTCCGGGGAAGGGGGTGGTGGGGGCTGCGCAGGGGCCAGTCCTGCCCCAGGTGCTGGCACCTTCCGGCCTGGGCCCAGCTTGGCTGCCCTCAGGGTGGGTGTCCCTGTGGTCGCGACCCCGAGGTCAGTCAGAGTTGTCGGAGACCCCCACGGAGACGCGCTCCCACCCGGTTCCCCGCAGGGCCTGGCTGTGGGAGTGGGTGACCGGCCACGTGGTTGGGAACCCTCTTCAAGCCCTGCCTTGCCCAGGCCTGGGGCGGGAGGAAGGCTGAGTCCCAGAGTGAAGTGAAACTTGAGAGGGGCCCAGCCCCTCAGCCACCCCCACCCCTTCTCACGTTGCTTCTGGGGCAACCCCTCCTTTTGGGGGAACAGGACGTGGCGCCAGCGCCCCGCATGTGACACACCGATGCACTTTGGAGCTGGGTTTGTCCTTTCAGTTTTGTTTCCGCACTGGGAACCTCTTGGGCTCCCCGGAGCCTCCCCCTCGCTGTCACCCACCTGTGCCGTCCCAGGCTAGAAGGGGCAGCCCCTGGCGGGCACGTGGGCGATCAGGCTGCAGGGCCCTGGGCTCGCAGGTGCAGGGATGGTGGGGGCTGGTTTGGTGAGTGTCCCTCCTGGCCCTTGCATGGGTGGGGGGGAAGGGGGGTCGGCCCCTCCTGCTGCTCAGCCCTGCCAAGCTGGCAGATTTGGCTCGTGGACCAGGGAAACTGAGATGAGCTTCTGACATTTCAGGGCCTGGGGTGGGGCCTGAGTGAGAGAAACAGGAGCTGGGGTGGAGGAGGGGCTGGCCCTGCCTCCTGCCCACTAAGGAGAGGGCAGTGTGGGGTGCCCACCTGAGCACCTCTGCCTGTGCGGCCACCGTGTCAAAGTGTCATTGAGACGGGGAGTCGATGCTTTGGCCGGGCACGGGTCCCACAGGCCGGAGCAGAGCGCCTGGGTTCAGTTCCTGGCTCGGGGCTCCAGCTTCCATGATGCACACCCTGGTTGGGCAGCGGTGGTGGCTCAAGTAATTGGGTCCCTGCTGCCCACCTGGGGGCCTGGATGGAGCTCCTGACTCCCTGGCTTCAGTCTGGCCCAGCCCTGGCTGTTGTGGGCATCTGGGGAGTGGACCAGTGGGTGGGAGTCCCGTGTTTCCCTGCCTCTCCCTCAGACACTTTAACACACACACACACACACACACACACACAGAACCAGACTCAGGATCCCAGCAGATCATGGGTGTGTGTGTGCGCGGGGGAACCCCCCCGGCGCCCCAGCCACTGCCGCCAGCACCGGTTTCTAGGCTGTTTCCTGCCGCTCTTTCCTGTGTGGTTCTGTTGCCCCTCTCACACCCAGAGCAGCCTCCTGCCCCAGATGTTCTTTTCCCATGTCGGGGGGGTGCAAACTGGGGGCGGGGGGAGCCCCAGCTCTGGCCCTGGGCACTTCCCTCCCTCTGAGGAGGGAGCCACTTGAGGATAGACCTGAGACAAAAAGAAAACCAACCAAACCACCCAGTTCTCATGACTCGAGGGTTTTCCAGGGCTCAGGAAGGGGGCAGCTGTCAGGGCCCGTGCGGACCCCGAGAATCTGGCTGAAGGCCCAAGCTCAGGCAGGTGGGGGCCGCTGGGGTCTGTACTGTCACCACACCGGCCAGAGCCAGCCCCCACGGCCCTCGCTGTCCCCTCCCACCTTCACACAAGGGGCTGGGGCAGCTGGGAGCCCTCACTGGCAGGTGTGGGCCGGCTGTGCCGGTGAGCAGGGCTCAAGGGCTGGTGCCGAGACGAGGCCTCCACCTTCCACCTCTCCTCTCTTTCCAGGGAGGAAGAAAACACCAGTGGCCCCTGCGGCCCCTGGTCTGCCTGGGGGTGGCTTCCAGGCCCCCGCTGTCTCCGCTCCGGGCAGGCGGAACCTGCCCAGGGGCTCAGGGTTTGCCTGGGACCCCCGAGCCTGCAGCAGGCATCTGCCGCCCTCACCTCCAGGGTACAGGGGTCCCAACTGCCCAGAGTGGGACCACTCTCAGCCCCCCCGGAGTAGAATGCAGGGCTGGAGCCCGGGCCGGCAGCGGCACCAGAGCTGATGGGTTGCGGGGTGAGCCCAGCACCCTCAGATCGGCTCCAGACCAGACCTCTCCCAGAAGAGGGGCCACGCTGGCCCTGGGGCGGCCTCCCGCTCATCTCCCCGCCCGGACCGTCAGAGGCGCCCAGATCCTGCCTCTTCTGAAATATTTATTTATAGCTCTGCTCAGTGGGCAGGGGTGGAACGCGGTCCCCGCGTGGGCTCCTCGAGGCCCTCCCCGGGAGGCACGTCCAGGCGCCTCCGCAGTCCCGGCAGGGCCGCCGCGTCCAAGGAGCTGAGCGGGGGGACCACGTTCGACTCGGAGAGCCGGCCCTCGGAGGAGACCGGTCTGTCCTGTTGTCGCAAAGAAACTGCAAGACAGGAGGGGCTGAGCTCGCCCGGCCTGGCCCCGCAGGCCCACCGAGGGCCCCTCCAGCTCGCCCAGGGCCCACGGAAGCCGACAGAGGCCCCCGGAGCCTGGACGTGCAAGGCAGGCTCTCTAGCTCCTGAGCTGAGGCCCCTTTAGGCTTTGTGAATGAAAAATGAGGAAGTAAACCCACAGCCGCCCTGCGGAAGCCCAGGGCCTACCCCGTGGTAGCGCTGGCTCTGGGACCGTGGGTGGGTGCACAGGCGCGGGAGATCCCTGACAACAGCAGTGCCCTGGGAGTGGGCAGCGGGGTGCCTGGGAGAAAGGAGCTAAGAACCCCTGCTCCCCTCCCCAGGAAATCAGAGACCCTCTATTTCAGCCCAGAATTCTCAGCACCGGCCCTGGTGCCAGCTTGGCTGACTTCCAGCTCTGTGATCTTGGGCAAGTGCCCTAAGCTCTCTGTGCCTCAGTCTTCCCAGCTGTTAGTGGGGCAAACAACAGTCCCTTTACCTCTTAAGCGTGTGACTTAAAATTGGTTCCTACATGGCCGGCATCGAGGCACAGCAGGGTAAGCTGTTCCCTGTGATGCCGGCATCCCATATGAGCACCGGTTCAAGTCCCGGCTGCTCCACTTAACATGCAGCTCCCTGCTAATGCTCCTGGGAAAGCAGCAGAGGATGGCCCAAGGGCTTGGGCTCCTGCACCCACGTGGGAGACCCAGATGGAGCTCCAGGCTCCTAGCTTTTTGACCTGGCCCAGCCCCAGCCATCTGGGGACTGAACCAGCAGATGGGAGATCAGTCTGTCTCTGTCTCTCCCTCCCTCTCTAACTCTGCCTTTCAAATAAAACATTAAAAAAAAAAAAATTGTTAAATGTTGATCTCCTAAGCAGTGCGTGGTGTTCGGGGAGCCCTCGCCGGAGGCCCGAGCATGGTAACCACCCGTGGTTTCACGCCTCCCTCAGCCATGAGGTGGGAGGATGGTGACATGCAGGCCCCAGGGCACCCTGGAACCTCCTGCAAGGTGCTGTGGGCGCATCTGTCCAGCAGCCCGGGGGTCAGCCCTTGTGCGATTGTCACAGGGGGCCTTAGCCAGCACTCCTGGCGACAGGAGGGAACAGGTGAGGACAGGGGTGGCCTCCTGGGTCCAGGTCAGTCTCCCTCTGGCCCCGTGTCCCAGCAGGGGCCCCAGGGCCTGGGGGCTGAACTCTGGGGGCCACAAGCACCCCTCCAGGAGTCGGCACTGCAGACGGGGGCAGGGCCAGGGCCTGGAGCCACAGAGTGCGGGGTGCACACCGCCCCACTTCCTCCCCTGAACTGGGGCCAGCAGGAGCCCGCCCCGCAGCCCTGCGGTGTGTCAGTCAGGCAGCCGGAACCCACTTTCTCTCTTCTCCCTCCCGACCTTCCTGTCTAAAGCAGCCCAGGCAGGAAGGGGCGGCGCAGCAGCAGTGCCCGGCTGCTGGCAGGAAGCTACCTGGGTTGCCGCCTGCCAGGGTCTGCGCGCTCTGAGGCCGGGAGGGCGGCTGGCTGCTGTCGCTCAGGGACTGCTGCCTGTGCACGTGGGGCCGGGACAGCTTGGGCTTGTGCCTGGACGACAGCCCTGCAATGGGGGGCAGGGGGACAGTGGAGCGAGGGGTGGGTTCTGAGACACGGCGGGTGGGGGAAGCTCTGGGGGACTGCTGGGGGCAGGAGAGGGCTGATGCGGTCTGAATGTGTGGCTAGGCCCCTTCCGGGCACCTGGGTCATTCCCAGGCTCGCCCGCCAACTCACATGCTCCCGGGGGACCCACAATGTGTCAGCCCCGCACCAGACCAGACGCCGGGGAGCTCGGCCCTGGGCTTTCTAGGCCCAAGGGGAGGGTCTAGCCAGGACAGTGCATGCTGGGAAGGGGCAGCAGCTCCCTGCAGGTCAAGGGAACTGGAAGTGGACTTCAGGGCACGGGGTGGGCTCAGCAGAGGGCGTTTTGATGGGTTTGAGGAAGAGTAGGGCTTGGCCAGGCGGACACTGGGAACAGAGGCAGAGCGGTGGGAGAGCGAGGCTGGCGAGCAAAGAGGGGGCCGCCAGGTGCCAGCCCGTTGGCTGGCGCTGGCCAGCTGCCCCCACCTGCAAGCTCTTACCCAGTGGCTTTTGGAGAGACCCAGGTGCTCAGAGTCAGAGACGTAGCGAAGGCGGGCACCCGGGGTGTGGAGGTCCAGAGAAGTGCCCGGCCTCCCAGGACGTGGAGGTCCTTGCTCCCTGGCACTCACCTTCCTTGGTTATAATGCCCGGCAGTCTCGTATCCATCCGTCCCTTGTAAATGTGTCCATCCAGGCCCAAGATGTCCACCTCGTCGTGCTGCAGAGGTGCCCACGTGCTCATCGCCATGGTCACACCCAGGGCTTGCCCTGCCCTCCCGCTTCCAGGACTGACCCCTGGCACCAAACAGTCCCGGGGACTCTGGGTGGCACAGGGCAGAGCAGAAAGAGGCGGCAGGGCCGGGTGGGCAGGTAGCCGGGGCCATGGTCTTCTGGGTCAGCAGGACAGACGTGGGTCTGATTAAGAAACCACCTTGATAGGGCCGGTGTCGTGGCTTAGTGGGCTAAGCTGCTGCCTGTGGCGCCAGCATCCTACATGGGCGCTGGTTCATGACCTGGCTGCTCCACTTCCGATCCAGCTCCCTGCCAGTGACTAGGAAAGCAGTGGAAGATGGCCTGAGTGCTTGGGACCCTGCACCCACATGGGAGACCCAGACCAAGTTCCCGGTTCCTGGCTTAGGCCTGGCACAGCCCCGGCCAGCAGGTGGAAGATCTCTGTGTCTGTCTCTCTCTGTAACTTTGCTTTTCAAATAAATAAATCTTTCAGGAAGAAAGAAAGAAAGAAACCCCATGAGGCAGGGGCCGGGTGGGGAGACTTTTGCTGGCTTTCCCAGAATGACTTGGGCACCTGGGGGGCCCCCGACCTTCATGGCGATCTGGACCTCCTCGGCGGGGTGCAGGCCCTGGGACAGGTGCTGCAGGCGGTTGCGGCGGTAGGGGTAGGTGAGCGTGTGGCTGCCCCCGCAGCGCCGGGGCACGGTTGAGTACGTGTAATCGGCCATATCTGGCATCCTACGGATGGCAAAGAGTCGCTCAGAGCCGCCAGCGGCGTGGCCCAGGACACCGTGAGGGCGGGGCCGTCAGAGGGGAGTGGGCAGCTCTTCAGGGGCGCTGGGAGCCAGGGCAGCATGAAGGTGGGTGAGGGAGCAGAGCCCCCCGCCACGGGCTCGCGGGCCATGAGTGGGCGGAAGCCAAGCCCGGCCCCGGCCGCCTACCGCTTGTAGCAGGGGGAGCTGAGGCACTGGGCTTGCAGCAGCTCTCGGATCATCTGGCTGCTGGCCTTGGTGGAGCCCCCGAAGTGGATCTGCACCTTCTCGATGTCCATCAGCATCTTGGAGTGCATGGAACGCAGGCGCCGCACGCTGCGCTCCGTCTGCGACAGGTCACCCCGAGGGAAGCCACTGCCCAGTTTGAAGCTGTGGGGCGCGGGCAGGTGGAGGGACGGTCAGCCCGGGTGGCACGGGGCCCTGGGGGCACCCCGCTTCTTCACCCCGGGTCAGCGATGTCTTCACGGCCTCTTGTTAGGCAGGACCCAGTGAGGGCGCAGCCGACAGCGGGGAAAGGCCCGAGGGGCCAGCCCGCCAGGCAGGGCCTTCTCCAGGTGGGAGGGTGCGGACGGGCAAAGCGGGTGCAGGAGCGGGGGTCAGCCCTGGCCTCTCCCTGTTGCTTCAGCCACCCCACCCACCAGGAGTCCCAAGGGCTCCAAAGAGCAGTGTTCTGTGAGTGCATTTTAGAGGGTGGAGATCAGAGAAGGGGCTAGAGTCCGGGGGGCATGATGCCTGCCCACTGCCAGGCCCCTCCCTGGCGGGGCCCACCTCTCGCTGGGAGCCAGACCCTGCCCCGGCAGACCCACAGTTGCTGAGAGCGCTGGAGCTGGCCCGAGGAGGAAGGGAGGCAGAGGAGCCCCCAAGGGTGGCCGAGCCCTGGGCAAAGCCCCACGGCAGCTCGCAGGTTATTAGCGGATCTTCTGGGGACCCCCACCCTGGGAAGGGCTGAGGCTGCAGCCCGGCAGTCAGCCTTGTGGGGCCGGCCGTGTGGCGCAGGGGTTAAGCTGCTGCCTGAAACGCCGGCATCCCACATTGGAGCGCCAGTCCGAGTCTTGGCTGCCCCAGTTCCAATCCAGCTCCCTGCTCATGCGCCTAGGGAAGGCGGCAGGTGGTGGCCCAAGTACTTGGGTCCCTGCCACCCATGTGGGAGACTCGGATGGAGTTCCTGGCCCGTGGCTTCAGCCTGGCCTAGGCCTAGCTGTGTGGGCACCTGGGGAGCAAACCAGCAGATGGAAGACATCTCTCCGTCTGCGCTTCATATAAATAAATAAATATATCTTTAAAAAGAAAGAAGGGAACCAGTCTAGTGCCCACCCACCCAGCAGGCCCTGCGTGCTGTCCCTCAGCGCCCTCTGTGGTCACACCCTGCCAGGGCCTCCTGGGGCCGGCACCGCCTCATCGGCCTGCACAAAGCCCCCCCAAGACCCCGCTGTCCCATACTTGCGGCTCTGCTGCCGGACCTGCTCCAGCTCAAACACTGTGTAGGGGCGGATGGAACGGTGCCCGGGCAGGCTGGGGCCCAGAGGTGTCACGGGGATCATTCTAGGCAGGCACAGGGAGAGAAGGGGAGGGGTGAACCGAAGAAGACCTGTACCCCAGTCTCTCCCCACGTCTCTTCTTCTCCAGCGCCCCCTGGCTGGGCCCCCCCCGGGAGGGGCCGAGACCCGGGTGGCAGGAGAAGGGGAGGACAGGGGTGGGAGCCAGTCGGAGGGCTGAGGGCTGGGCACTCACTGTCCAGTCACAGGCGTCTCCAGGGGACGGTCACACGAGAGGCAGTGGAAATGTGCCAGGAGCTGCCTGTTAGGAATGGACCAAGATGAGGGTGAGAGTCCCGCCCAGAGGGTCCCCGTGGGCAGAGCTGGGGGCCCCCAGGGCTGGCAGATCTGGGACCTGCTCCCGGGAACTCACCTGCTTCCAGGCACACGTGCTGCAGGGCCCCATCCTAACCCAAAGCCAGGCGGGTCCCCAAGAACCCCTGAGGGTGCCCTGTGTGGGCCTGGGGGGCCCCCTGGTGGCCATGAATGGGAATCCTGGCATTCAAGTCCACCACAAGCCGGGTCTCCAGGGAGCCATCTCAGCCCTGGGGGGTCTCAAAGGACCAGCCCAGCCCAGCCGAGCCCAGAGAGCCCTAAACCTTCCCCACTCCGCTTCTGGGCTGTAATAGAGGGGCCTGAGCTACACGAGCTTGCAAACCCTGCGGTGGGACGCCCAGGGCAGCACGGCTGTGTGGGCGCCCCAGCCTCACCGCCGCATGGCCGCGGCCTCGTCGGCCTGGTAGAGCGGCGAGCGCTCCTTGAGCTGCTGCCGCAGCGACTTCCAGCGGTCCTCCAGCAGCTGCTTCACTGGGTCCAGCTCCAGGCGGTCCAGCTGGGCGGGGGAGGGGCCCAGGTGAGCGCGAGGAAGGAGGGGCGGTTGCGGCCCGGGGCGGGGCGTCCACCCGCAGCCGCCCCACCTTGCTGTCCATCTCCAGCAGGAGCTTGTCCAGCATCTTCTGCCAGTCCTGCTCCTGCCCGCTCATCTTGGCCACCAGCTCCTGCATCATGTGGTTCAGCTGCTCCGTCGTGGCGTCAAACTGGACGCGGCTCACTTTGGCAGCCAGGGCGCTCTTGTCAGCTTTCTGGCCGGAGAGAGGGGGGAGGCCCCTGACCTGGGCGAGAGCCTCCAAGAGGGCCTGTTTCCCCCGGAGGCATGGGTCCCCGACTCCAGGCAGGGATCTGGGAGTCCACGTCACCCCCCGCCAGCTCCCCTCCACGCCAGGCCCCTCGCGGAACGGCCGGCGAGGCACCTACCACGTCGATCTCCATCTCCAGGTGCTCCCTGTTGGCCTTTTCCTTCTCCAGCTTCTCCAGACCCTGGTATAGCATCTGGGGGGAGGGGAGAGCGATGGGCGGCCCTGCGGGGCGGCGGCGGCGGCGGATCGGCAGTGCCCCCGGCAGCGCCCCGCCCGCCCTCACCTCGATGTCCTTCTGTTTCTGCCGGTGGTCCTCGATGAGGTTGCTAGTGGTGATGTTGAGCTTCTCACAGTCGCCCTGCACCTGCAGGATGGCGCTCTGCACGTGGCCCAGCAGCTCCTCGTCCTGCCGGCGAGGGGACGGGGGACGGGGAAGGCTCTGGGCTGCTGCCAGACTGACCCGCAGTACGGCCCCCTCCCCCCCTTGAAACGTCACCCAATAGATTAGCTCACCGCAGGCCCGCCTGGTTCTTCTCAGCAGTCTCTGGTGGGAAAGATTCTGCACCCATCCCTGTGGGCCCCCCAAGAGGACACCCACAGAGCCCCCCCCCCCATGAACAAAACTCGAGGGGCCTGGCCCGCTGCTGGGTGTCCCTGCAGAAGTGGAAGTGGTCTGGGACCCCTGGGAGTTGGGCTGGGGCCACAGCCTTCCTGGACAGCCTGTACCCTGCCCCAGTGCCCTGGGCCAAATCTGAAAGCCTGTGTCCGAGAGGCAGGACCCCGGGGCTTGTGGCTGTCCCCGCCTCCACCATGGGCCTAGAGGGGGAATGAGGGGAGGCAAGGGGAGGGGGTGTCCCTGCCCCACCCAGGGAGCCAGCTCCTGTCCCCGGAGCCATTCTGCCTGCAGCTGCCCTTGCTGTGCCCCCGTGGAAGGACCAGGGCTTCGGTGGGTTGAGCTGAAGGGCTCGGCAATGGGAACTCACCCTGAGGCCCCCTGAGGCCCTCCCGGGCTGCAGCAGCCCCCTGGAGGCTGTGTCCCTGGGGCGCTCACCTGGCTCTGGAGTTTGGCCTTCTTGGAGGGCCGGGAGGCAGCCAGGTTGTTGACCATGTCCTGGAGCTGCTCGTAGCGCTGCACCAGCAGGCTAACCTGGTGGCTCAGGTCCAGGCTGCAGGCCGGGCAGGTGGCCTCGGGGTCGATCTGGCCAGGCGCCGAGGTGACCGGGGCCTTGTGGGAGGGCATGCTCATGGACAGCAGAGTGGAGGAGGAGGCCAGCATGCTCTCGATGATGGTCCGGAGCTTGTCCAGCTGGGGGGGGGGGCAGAGGGGCGGCCACGTTCTGTCCAGGCAGGCGCTGCCAGTGCGGTGCCTCTGCCTCTGCCCTGCGGGCAGTCACTGCACTCCAGGGCCTCGCAGAGCAGGTGGCCCCTGCTGTGCGCTCGACGGGGCCTTGAAATAATGAGCAGGGCCCTCGGGACACCAATTCAGGTGTTTCTCAGAGGCCGTGGGACGGGGAGGGTGATGCCCCTTCCCCAGCACGGACGGAGCCCACCACAAAGCGACAGGAAACACGCCGACGTCAGCACAGTGGCTCTCACGGGCTGGGCAGGCGCAGACCTCTCTCGGGGAGACTGCGTGCCTGCCCGTCCTGCTCCCTGCCGTGTCCCATCACCCCAGCCCCTCAGCGCTAATGACCGGTCCCAGTGGAGGGCTGAGCTGGGGTGGGGGGGAGCGGGGAGGAAAAGGTTTTGGAATTGGATCGTGGCGATGGCTGCACAACTTTGTGAATGCATCAAAGCCCCACGTGCTCTTTACAAGGGTGGCTATGAAGTCTCTAAGAAGAAAGAGCTTTAGTGGGAGATGGGCCTCATTCCTGGGAGATGCGCCTCATTCCTGGCCGGCGGGAACAGGTGCATTTGCTCATGTCCTGTAGGCTCCTAGCCGGCTTTGCCCTGGGAGCGGGCTGAATCTTAGGCACAGCTGTCCTCCCCCAAACACACACACCCCAAGGGGGAATGAGGGGCCCCCACGCCCCGCAGCCCATCTGAGAAGAGCCCTCGGTCCCTGGGTCTGAGGGCGGACGCCTCACCTGATCCTGCAGGTAGTAAGACGCCTCAGACACCGAATTCTCCATGATGGCCTTGCCCTGCTCCTGGCTCTCTCTCAGCTCCGCCAGCTCCTTCTCAATGTCGGCCACGGTCACTCTGCGGCACGACAGGAGACCGCCTGGCTCCGCTGCAGCCCAGAACCACCCCAGCCCACCAGTGCAGGGACCCGGCCAGCAGGGACTCGGGCGGGTCATTCACCACCGCCGCCCCAGCAGGCTCTGTCTAGGGACCCGAGGCGGGCACCCGCCGTGCTGGCCCGAGCAGCTTCCAGGCAGTGGGGCAGAGCACTGCAGAGACAGGGCTCCAAGTGGCTCCAGCAAGTGGCCAAGGGGGCACAGAGCCCAGGGCGCTCCCTCCTGCTCGCCCAAGCCCCGGAGCTGTGCTGTTGGAGGGACCCAGGGGACTTCGACCGGGTCCTTGAGCTGGACACCCTGAAGAACACACGCGAGTCAGGCCAAGGACAGTTCGGGGACACGGGCACGCCGAGGCCACTGTCGGCTCCCGGGCTGAGCGGCGGCTGCGCTGTGCCGGGCGCTTCACCTGAGGATGCTCAGCTGCAGGCTCAGCTGCCCGTTCTTGAGCTCCTTCCCCGTCTCCTGCTCCCCGTCGCCCTCCATCATCCTTTGTATCTTCTCCAGCTACAAGCCCAACAGAAGAAGGCGGTCAGGCAGCTCCCCGCTTCCGAATGCGCCCCTGCTGCCCAAAACAGCCCCGCCCCCTTTCCCCGCCCCTCGCCCAAGCCTGGACCAAGTCAAGGTCCCTCGATCTGTCCATGCACCTGCGTGGCATCCCCTCCCGGTTCCCCTCCCATGGATGCAGACGGCTGGCATTAAGCCGATGGCTGAAGACGCAGCGGACGCTTGACACGGCCTCCGGCCCCAGGAGGTACCACAGCCTGGGATCTGAGGCTGCACAGCTGTCCGGCTCAGCTGAATCCTAACAGCTCTGAGCGCCAGTTTTTAGACCCCAGAGATGCACGTGGCGATGCCTGGTGTCCACGTCTGCTCTGCCAGGACTGCAGAGATGACGGTGGGTGGGAAACGACCATGTGACCCATCGAGACTCCCATGCAAGTGCCAAGGAGCCCCGGGACCACAGCAGAAGGGCTCTCCCGTACTCACCTTCGCCTTTTCCTGCCGAAATTCCTTGGCCAAAGCCTTCAAGCCCTTTATCTGTTCTAGCAGGTCAGGGGGTACGATCTTTTTGACTGTGAGAAATCAGGGAGTTGGGTGTCCAGTGGGCTCTCCGTCTCCACTCCCAGCCCCTGCAACAGTGAAGCCACCCCAGAGAGCAGGACAGATCACTGTCGCACTGCCTCCCCCAGAGACCTCGGCGAGCAGGTGGGAAGAGCAGCCCCTATGACACCCACTGACTGCGCCACACTCCACGGGGCTTTGGGACACTGGCCTGCCATTAAAATCTGAAATACTCCTGGGCCCAAAGTTGTGAATGGTCTAATGTGACGTTCCCACTCCAACGTCCTTCCTCCCGCTGCCACTTCCCTGTACCCCAAACCTCCCACAGCTCCTACGGGGGAGCCTTGGCGAGGGCACCAGGATCTGCTCCATCAGTCCCCCGGCCTCCATTTCCTCCCATTCATCTGGGCCCCACAGGCTGCTGGAGAGCCCAGGATGACTAAGGACGGATTCTGCTGTTCTCAGAGTCTCAGGAGAGGAAGCCTCCAGCAGCCAGGAGTTGAGGCCAGGGAGGGAACGGGAAGGCCTAACTGGAAGCGAAGCGAGCAGCGGTCTCCGCGCGCGACACCCACCCATCTGGGACAGCAGGTGCTGTATCTTCTGCAGCTCAGTCTGGCCGGCCTGCTCCTCATCCAGCTCCTTCAGGCTCTCCTTGAGCTCCGCGTATAGCGCGAGGAGCTCCCCCATCAGACGGAACGTCTCCACCGCTATGGGGAAGCTTGGAGCCACTTTATCCAGAGAGTCGCGCCGCGCGCTGTGCGCCTCACCCCTGTCGGACGAGGCTCTGCCGAGATAGCTAAGGGAGTCGCGACTCCTGAGAAAGGTCCCATCCTGCCTGGGGCCTGTCTGCACAGGAACTCCAGGCTGGCTTGAGACAGGAATTCTGTTTGGATCCTGCCTGTGCCGATCGACACCCGAGTACACTGGGCCCCTGTAACCGGGATACGTGGACCCCCCGTAGTCTGAGGGAGCTTGTGCGTGGCCGTGCAGAGCTGCTCCTGGGGTCACCTGGTGCTGCGGATCTGGCCCAGGTGGTGCCACGTGCTCTTGATCTGGGTGTGCAGACTCCAACCCTGTGCTTACTGGTGTAGGGCCATGCTGGTCTGTGCCAGGGTGCACCAAACCTTGCCAATAAGTTCCTGGTGGTACTAAACCCCTTTGGTCTATACCTGGTGGTGTCAAACCTTGACTGGCTGGAAGCAGTGACACTTGGCCATATAACTCTCTGGCAAGGGGTGGCACACCATGCTGATACTGGTATGGTGGTACGATCCGAAAATCGGCCTGTATTGAAGGGAAGTCACGAACTGCCGTGCCTGGTACTACCACGCCTTGCTGATCTGGACTGAGTTGTCTCAAACCATACTGATCCATTGTAGGCTGGGCAAAACCGTGTGGATATGCACCAGGTTGCACCAGAACATTCTGATCTATGCTAGTTTGTCCCAAAACAGATGGGGGATAGGCACCAGGTCCTGCCAAACCACGGGGATATGTACTAGGCACCAGACCATGCCGATCCACTCCAGGTTGCACCATACCAAGTTGACCTGCACCAGGCTGAACCAAACCTTGCTGATCCACACCAGGTTGGACCGAGCCATGCTGATCTGTGCCAGGTTGCACCAAGCCACTCTCTTCTGCAGCACGTTGACTCAAACCATTCTCATCCATGCCAGGCTGAACCAAACTTTGCTGATCCAATCCAGGCTGCACCAAACCACGTTGTTCCAATCCAGTTTGTACCAACTCATGCTGATCTAATCCAGGTTGGACCAAACCATGCTGATCTAATCCAGGCTGCACCAGACCACGTTGATCCAATCCAGGCTGCACCAGACCACGTTGATCCAATCCAGGCTGCACCAGACCACGTTGATCCAATCCAGGCTGCACCAAACCACGTTGATCCAATCCAGGCTGCACCAAACCACGTTGATCCAATCCAGGCTGCACCAGACCACGTTGATCCAATCCAGGCTGCACCAGACCACGTTGATCCAATCCAGGCTGCACCAGACCACGTTGATCCAATCCAGTTTGTACCAACTCATGCTGATCTGCACCAGGCTGCACCAAACCACGCTGATCCACTCCAGGTTGCACCAGACCACGTGGATACATTCTGGGCTGCATCAAACCACGCTGATCTGCACCAGGCTGCACCAAACCAGGCCGATACATTCCAGGGTGCACCAGACCATGTGGATACACCGGATACATTCCAGGCTGCACCAAGCCACGCTGATCCACTCCAGGCTGCACCAATTCATGCTGATCCACTCCAGGCTGCACCAATTCATGCTGATCCACTCCAGGCTGCACCAATTCATGCTGATCTGCACCAGGCTGCACCAATTCATGCTGATCTGCACCAGGCTGCGCCACACCAAGCTCATTCATTCCAGGCTGCACCACACCATGCTGGTCTGTGCCAGGCTGAATCAAACCATGCTGATCCATTCCAGGCTGCACTAACCCATGCTGATCTGTGCCAGGCTGCACCAAACCACACTGATCTGTGCCAGGCTGCACCAAACCACGTGGATACATTCCAGGCTGCACCAAACCACGTGGGTACATTCCAGGCTGCACCAAACCACGTGGGTACATTCCAGGGTACATCAAACCACGTGGATACATTCTAGGTTGCACCAAACCACGTGGATACATACCAGGCTGCACCAAACTAGGTGGATACGCACCAGGCTGCAAACCACGCTGATCCACACCAGGCTGCACCGAACCAGGCTGATCCACTCCAGGCTGCACCGAACCAGGCTGATCCACTCCAGGCTGCACTAAACCAGGCTGATCTACACCAAGCTGCACTGAACCATGCTGATCTGTGCCAGGCTGCACCAAACCATGTGGATACACTCCAGGCTGCACCAAACCAGGTGGATATGCACCAGGCTGCACCAAACCACCCTGACCCACTCCAGGCTGCACCAAACCACCTTGACCCACTCCAGGCTGCACCAAACCAGGCTGACCCACTCCAGGCTGCACCAAACCACCCTGACCCACTCCAGGCTGCACCAAACCAGGCTGACCCACTCCAGGCTGCACCAAACCACCTTGACCTACTCCAGGCTGCACCAAACCACCCTGACCCACTCCAGGCTGCACCAAACCACCCTGACCCACTCCAGGCTGTACCGAACCAGGCTGACCCACTCCAGGCTGCACCAAACCTGGCAGGTATGCTCCAGGCTGCACCAAACCATGCTGGTCTCTGCCAGGCTGGGTCAAATTACGCTGATTCACGCCAGGTTGTATGACACTTGATACTTCCAAACTGGGCCGAACCAAACCTTGCTGATCTGCACTGAACGGCATTAACCCAGGTGGCACCAAGCCATGCTGATAGGTAAGAGGCGAGACAAAGCCATGTTGATCTAGGCCGGGCTGTGCCAATCCTTGCTTATCTGCGCTCAGCGGTGCCATGCCACCCTCCTCCATGCCAGGCTGTGCCATACTCCGTTGGTCTGTGCCAGGAAATGCCAAATGATGCTGGTATGTGCCGAATGGAACAATGCCGTGTTGGTCTGCACCAGGTAATTCCAATTCTTGTTGGTCTCTGCCAGCTACTGATGGTGGCATCTCACTGTGCTGATCCATGCCAACGAGTGCCAAGTCATTGAAGCTGGGTGGGAGCACACCGAGCTGACCCACCCTGTGGGGTACCACACCACGTGGACGGGTGCTGGGATGTAATCCAGGCTGGCCCACGCCGGGTGTCCCTAGTGCGTGATGGTCTGGCCCTGGGTAGACCTGACCCTGGCTCAAGGGCGGCCCACTGTACGCTTGCCCCTGTGGGCCTGGCTGTGCAGCGTGTTCGACTCTCTGTGGATGTGCTGGGCTGAGCTGCTCTTTGCCCTTGCGCTGTTCCGCCTCTGCTGTGACCTGAGACCCAGGAGGCTGCTGGGGCCTCGCAGTGCCAGCTTCCTCGTGCGCCCTTGGGTGCTGTTCTCTTCCAGGGAGGCCCCTGACTTGCTCCCTGCTGGTGACGGCAGAGGGCTGCCCCACGCCACTGGAGGCCGAGATGGTCTGATCTGGGCCAAATCCCGCAGCCGAACCCAGAGCCTGCTCGGCGCTCGGATGCTTGGCAGAGGCCCCGCCTGGAGCCAGGTCGCTGGCTGTCAAGGACGGCTGCCTTCTGCGCCTAGGGAGGCCCATGAGGGTTTCCGAGCCCTGGTTGAAGAAGAAGGAAGTCAGTGGCCAAGTCAGAAACACCCACTCCCAGGGCGGAAAGGAAGAAGTCCGGGCCATCTCACCAGGGGCTAAGACTGGTGGAAGACAAAAATAAACCCCCCTGAGCCTAAAAAGCTAAGCTGGACACAGAGATTTCCACAGTGCACAGGAGAGGTCCCCATGTTTGTGAACGGCACATGTGCAAGGCGCTCTGGCTGCCTGCTTACTGCCACTGTCTCCCTCTCATACATACTCCCCGATGCCGCCATCAAGCATGAGAGAGAGAGAGAGAGAGAGAATCTTCCATCCACTGGTTCACTTCCCAAATGGCTGCAACAGCCAGGCCTGGGCCAGGCTGAACCCAGGAGCCGGGAGCTCCATTCTGGTCCCCACGTGAGTGGCAGGGCCATCCTCTGCTGTTTTCGCAGGGGCTGGATTGGCAGCAGAGTGGCCAGCCCTCAGATATTGGACATGGGCATTTTAAGCAGAAGCCAAGCCTGCTGTGCCACGACGCCCACCTTAGAAGAGGACATTGAAAATGACTGTCGGTGTTATTCCTCGTGTCCATGGAAGAGATACGTATGCATTTTATAAAGATCTGGGGGCAGGTGCATCTCATAGCTGGTGCCTAGAATAGACTCCTGCCTCTGCTCCTCACCTGGCTTCCTGCTAAGGTGCCTGAGAGGCACCAGGTGTCGGCTCGGCTAGTGGGGCCCTGCCCCCCACATTCCAGGCAGCTGGTTTGGGCTTGGCCCAGCCTTCGCTGTTGAGGCCATTTGGGGAATGAACAAGTATGTGGAAGATCTTTCTCTTTATGACACTCTGCCTCTCATATAAATAAAAATGTTTAAAGACCTAAACTGAGGGCCCACTGTGGCTAGTGGGTTAAGCCACTGCCAGCATCGCCTATGAGCACCGGCTCCAGTTCGGGGGCTCCACTTCCAATCCAGCTCCCTGCTGATGCTCCTGGGAAAGCAGTGGATGATGGCCCAAGTGCCTGGGCCCCTGCACCCACATGGGAGACGCGGATGGAGTTCCAGGCTCCTGGCTTCACCTGGGCTCAGCCCTGGCCATTGTGGCCACTTGCGGAATGAACCAGTAGATGGAAGGCAGATTCTCTTTCCCCCATCCCGTCACTCTGCCTTTCAAATAAATAAATAATATTTTTTAAAAGAAAAAAAAAAAAGACCTAAACTGAACTTACGAAGATGAAGACTACAGAGTCTGAGGTGGAACACACCCTGGGAGAGCTTGAGGGTGAGCGACAGAAACCGAGAAGCGAAACCAGAGAGAAATCAAAATCAAAATACAAAGAGAGCATGAACGAGATGCTAGATAACGTGTGTGGGCGCCTGTGTGTGTGCGCACCTGTGGCGTCTGTATCTGTGTGTCTGCCTGTTGTATCTTTGTGTTCATGTGTGTCAGTATGTGTGCCCGTGTGCACGTCTGCCTGGTGTGTGTGTGTGTCTCTGTGCACCTGTGGCTGCCTGTTGTGTCTGTGTGTGCTTGTCTGTGTGTTATGTGTGTGCCCGTGTGCACGTCTGCCTGGTGTGTGTGTGTGTGTGTGTGTGGTGAGAACCCCCGAAGGAGAGGAAAAGAAGACAGAAAAAAGATGGGCGAAACGGCCCCCAACTGTCCAAACTTGATGAAACTCTAAACTCAGGGACATAAGAAGTTCATGTGCTCAGACACATACATGATGGAGAAAATGACACCATGGCACACTGTCCATTGCTCAAAGCCAGTGATAAAGTATTAGAAGCAGCCAAGGGGCTGGCGCTGTGGCTTAGCAGGAACAGCCGCCGCCTGCGGTGCCGGCGTCCCCTATGGGCACCGGTTCGAGTCCCGGCTGACCCACTTTCGATCCAGCTCTCTGCTGTGGCCTGGGAAAGCAGGAAGAGATGGCCCAAGTCCTTGGGCCCCTGCACCCATGTGGGAGACCTGGAAGAAGCTCCTGGCTCCTGGCTTTGGATCAGCTCAGCTCTGGCCATTGCAGCCATTTGGGGAGTGAACCAGCGGATGGGGGACCTCTCTCTCTGTAACTCCATCTTTCAAATAAAAAAATATTTAAAAAAAAAAGAAATGCATTAAAAAAAACTGAAGGAAACCGCATCCAAAGAATGAAATCAGATTCATCCTCAAATAGGGAATATAAATAACAAAATATAATATTTTCAAGGGAAAACCAGAATTATTTGTTTGTTTGTTTAAAGATGTATGTATCTGAAAGTCAGAGTTACAGAGAGGGTGAGGAGGATGCAGAGAGAGCCTTCCATCCTCTGGTTCACTCCCTAAATGGCCACAGCGGCCAGGACTGGGCCAACTGAAGTCAGGAGCCAGGAGCTCCATCTGGGTCTCGCACATGGGTGCAGGGCCTTCCGCTGCTCTCCCAGGTACATTAGTAGGGAGCTGGACTAGAAGTGGAGCAGCTGGGACTCGAACCAGTGCCCAGATGAGACGCTGTCTTTGCAGACAGTAGCCTAACCCGCCAGGCCACAACGCTGGCCCCTGGAAATTCTAGAGCTGAGAATACGACTGAGCAGAGGCTCCTTGGCAGATCTGAGCTGGTGGAAGGCGGCCAACTTAGAAAGAGGTCAATGTAAGGAGGAGAACGCAGGCACAAAGTGGGCGGCGACCTCGGAGACACCATCTGGTACATGAACTCCAGTCGTTTCCTATCGCTCCTACAACACGTTATCAGAAACTTAGCCGCTTACAACGGGGCCGCCATTGTGACAAAGCGGGTAAAGCCGCCGCCTGCAGTGCCGGCAGCCCATACGGGCGCCGGTTCAAGTCCCGGCTGCTCCACTTCCCACCCAGCTCCCTGCTGATGGCCTGGGAAAAGGAAAGGTGCTTGGGCACCTGCACCCGCGTGGAAGACTGGAGGGAGCTCCTGGGTTCTGCCCAGTCCAGCCCCAGCCGTCCGGGGAGTGAACCGCTGTGTGGAAGACTTTCTCTCTTTCTTAACTCGGAATCCCAGATAAATAAGCGAATCTTCTAGAAAAACAAACTAAGCAGCGGAAAATGACGCGGTTTCATCGCCACGCAGTTCTAGCAGCCAGAGGTCAGAGGCAGCAGGGCCCTGTCCTTCCGCGGGCTCCAGGGGAAGCCACTCCCCCAGCCCCGGCTTCTGGAGCTCGTGGGTACCCCTGGGGGGGGGCAGCGCAGTTCCTCTTCTAACACAAGGAAAACCTGACCGAATCGGAGGGAGCTGCGTGCCCCACCTGCCGCCAGGGACAGCCAGGCAGGGGCCGCCAGGACACAGGGAACATGAACAAGGCCGCCAATCACACACCGTGGAACGCCGCCCCAGGGGCAGCAGACACACTCTCCCCACGCCGCCACCACACACCACATGCTAGCCCATCAAAACAAACCAAAAAAAGGCAAAATAAGAATTTTCAGATCTTCGAAAGCTGAGAGAGTTCACTGATGGCACACGGCAAGTACCAGAATCCACAGAGCCCTTTGGGCAGAAGGAAAGTGACACCAGACAGAAACCGGGGTCTGCACAAAGGAGCAAGGTGCGGTGGCTGGGGCCGGCGCTGTGGTGCAGTGGGTTACACAGCACCTCCAACACCGCATCCCATATGGGTGCAGGGTTCGAGTCCCGGCTGCTCCACTTCCGATCCAGCCCCCGCTAATGCGCCTGGGAAAGCAGCAGAGGCTGGCCCAGGTGCTTGGGGCCCTGCACCCACGTGGGAGACCCAGAAGAAGCTCCTGGTTCCTGGCTTTGGCCTGGCCCGGTCCCAGCCATTGCAGCCATCTGGGGAGTGAACCAGAGGATGGAAGACCTCTCTCTGTGTCTCTCCCTCTCTCTGTACCTCTGCCTTTCAATCAGTCAATCTTCAAGAACAAAAGAAGCCCCTGCCAGCAGTGGCCCCCGCCGCCCCCTCAGTTTTCTAACCCTGAACACAGCTGCGTCGGGACCCTCACACAACAGTAGTTTCCTTTTCCTGTCTGATTGCTGGGGCACACGTAGGTGATACAGTCCAACTTCTCCATCTTACAGGTGAGAAGCCTAACGTGTAGAGAGGCTACATGGTTTTTATAAGATTCACTCATTCATTTATTTGAAAGGCAGAGTGACAGAGAGATCTTACATCCACAGGTCCACTCCCCCAAATGCCCGCAGTAGCTGGGACTGGGTCAGGCCAAAGCCAGGAGCCTGGAACTCCACCCGGGTCTCCCATGTGGGTGGCAGGGGCCCAGGAATGTGGGCCACAACCTGCTGCCTGCCAGGCGCATTGGTGGGAAGTTGGATCAGAAGCGCAGAGCAGCTGGACCACGAACCAGGCACTCCGACACGGAATGCAGGCGTCCCAAGGAGCAGCTTGCCCCCACAACCATTCTTACCCAAGATCTGAGTTCAATGGTCATGATCTCAGATGCCCCCTGCAATTCGGGAAAATCCATCGGCCAGCATGTGCAGTGCTGCAAATACACCAGCTCTTCCCAGGGATGGAGGCACTGGACACTGGACACTGGACACTGGGAGGCCCTCAAACACCAGCAAAGCAACCTCCCCTAAGAACCTGCCTGATTCCAGGGAGAATTAGACATCAACAGTGTCTGCGAACCTGGCCCTGTCACACATGCCCAGATCCGGGCAAGACCTGCTCCCCCACCCCCACTCTGAGGTCAGACACTGCCTCCGCAGGGGGGCTCACAGCCCACCCACCCTCTCAGCACCAGGAATCCACGGAGGTGGCCCGGACATGTTTTCTCTCGTTGCATAACACACTCCACAGACGTAGCAGCCTTGGGGTTGACTACCTCACAGTGTCCGTGGGCCACAAGCCCAGTCACGTGGCAGCTGGGTTTGCTAGCAGAGGTCTCGCGGACAGGCCAGGTGCTGGACGTCCGAGCAAGCCCTGTCTTGTTTTGAGGGTCAGAGTTCACTTTGCAGCTCGTTCAAGACGTTGCTGGACTTCAGATCCTCGTGGTCAGTTGTAGGACGGACATCTCTGTGTTCCTGCCGCCGGCTGGGGGGGGGGCAGGTGCCTCCCAGGATCCTCGCTGCGCGGCCCCCTCTGTAGGGAGTTTGCTCATCTCGCTCACATGTCACCTTTTAAAAGGGCTCCCTGGTTAGGTCGGGCCCACCCAGCACGACCTCCCTTAGATGAACTCAAAGTCAACTCACTGCAGCCCGAAAGCGCAGCATCCCCCAAGGCTGTGCCCTCCGTGTGGACACGAGGGGCCAGGAGTCCTGGCGGGTTACACGCACTGCCCGCTGCCTGTGCCCGAGAAGGGCCTCCAGGCCTGGAAGGCAACCACCACAAACCAGGCGAGCAGGAACCGGATGCCCTGGGAGGGTTTTCAGACAGCCCGTGAAGGCGCCACCGGGGGCCAGTGTTGGAAAGCCGCGGCAGAGCGGGTCCAGGTTCTCCGTCGACGTTCAGAAACATCGTCAGAAAATGGCATTAAAAGCCCAGCTGACTGTGGAGGCCCTTGTGGCGCACGTGGGATGTGCACATCCCGAATCCGAGCCCCTGGTTGAGTCCCGCCTCTGCTTCTGACCCCGCTGCCCATGGGAGGCAGCAGAAAATGGCCCACAGACTAGGGTCCCTGCCACCCCCATGGGAGACATGGATTGAGCTCCTGGCTCCTGACTTCGGCCTGGCTCAGCCCCAGCTGTTGTAGGTATTTGGGGAGTGAGCCAGCAGGTGGAAGCTGTCTCTCTCTGTAGCGCCGGCATCCCATATGGGCACCAGTTCAAGTCCCGACTACTCCACTTCTGATCCAGCTCCCTGCTAATGCAACTGGGAGAACACAGGAAGATGGCCCAAGCACTTGGGCCCCTGCACCCACATGGGAGACCAGATGAAGCTTCTGGCTCCTGCCACGGCCACTGCAGCCCTTGGAGAGTGAACCAGCGGACGGAAGATCTCTGTCTCTCCTCTCTCTCTCCGTAATGCTGCCTTTCAAAAAAATAAATTTTAAAAATTTATATATTAAAAACCAATTCAGGCTGGCACCGTGGCTCACTAGGCTAATCCTCCGTCTGCGGCGCCGGCACCCCAGGTTCTAGTCCCGGTCGGGGCCCCAGATTCTGTCCCGGTTGCCCCTCTTCCACTCCAGCTCTCTGCTGTGGCCTGGGAGTGCAGTGGAGGATGGCCCAAGTGCTTGGGCCCTGCACCCGCATGGGAGACCAGGAGAAGCACCTGGCTCCTGCCTTCAGATCAGCGCGGTGCGCTGGCCTCAATGGCCATTGGAGGGTGAACCAACAGAAAAGGAAGCCCTTTCTCTCTGTCTCTCTCTCTCACTGTCCACTCTGCCTGTCAAAAAAAACAACAAAAACAATTCAGCTGACCTGGCAAGAGCGGCCAGTTGTGAGCAGCCTCACGAGGAACCAGGAGACGGCGTGTGTTTTCCACGGCCACCGGAGCCAGTGAACCCAAACTCAGCTCAAAACAACAGGGATTTTCGCCTACACTGCAAGAGGCTACGTCCAGGCCAGTTTCACTGGGCAGACATCATCGTGGCACTGGCCGGGCCGCGTCCTCCCGGAAGTCCGAGGGGGGACCCCACTTCCTCGTCTTTTTCAGCTGCTGACGGCTGCCGCGTCACCTTCTCTGGGGCAGAATCTGCGTCTGCCTCCCTGTCGTCAAGGCTGGGTCGCGGGATCCACCTGGGCGATCATGGGATCCACCTGGGTAATCTCCACACCTCAGCCAAGTCCGTTTGCCTCGTACACAACATCCCAGCTCGGGGGGCCAGGACGCGAGTATCCGGGGAGCCACCGTCCAGCCCACCACAGTGACCAAGGGCGAAGTCAGGGTCTCACAGAACAAAGACTTCAAGGAAAACACGGACATAAAAGCTACCGGGGTAGGGGGAGAAACGCGGGGCACGGACAGAGGAGACAGGTGTCACTCGGACCCGGAGCAGTGAGCGCCAAGGCTGACCCCAAACACAAACCACACCAACACCTGTGCTGCCCCCGGAAGCCTAAGTAACCGCGCTGCGACGCACAGCCCCCTTCCTGGGAGGAATCCTGGGGACCAGAGTCGCCTGTGTGAGGCTCTGCGCCTTCCACCGCAGCCTCAGGCCAGGAACACAGGAGCCCGGGGGTCAGGCGCTCCGTCGAGACAACTCCCACCCACCCCGCAATCGTCCTGCAAGGCTTTCCGACCAAAACCTGCCACGTGCTGTCTCTGTCCACGCGTCCCTCTCCGCCGGTGCCACCTTGAGCCGCACCATGGTTTTAAGCACACGGAGACGCGCCCACATCCGGGCATGAGATGCGGGGATGTGTGTTGGGGAGCTGGGTCTTGGGATCGGTGACGACACGCCAAGGCGGACTGAGTCGCGTCCATCCTGACCTCACTGTTCACCTGCTGGGTTCTCATCCTTGACATCGCAGCAATTCAGCGAGGGGCTCCATGCGGTTTTACCTGAATTTCAGCTGAGAGAGGGGCGTAAGGAATCACGTCCGGGGCCGGCACTCGGACACAGCGGGGCAGGCCACTGCTTCTCAGAGTCCCAGCCACTCTGGCTTCCTGCCCACACAGCCTGGAAAGGCGGCTCAAGTCCTGGGTCCCCGCCGCCCACACAGGAGGTCTGGATGGAGTTCCGGGCTCCTGGCTTCAGCCTGGCCCAGGCCTGGGGAGTGAACCAGCGGAGGGAAGACCTCTTGGTCTCCCTGTCTGTCTCTCTGTCACTCAGTAGATGAAAATGAGTTCATATGCATTTTTTATAGTGAGAGAGATGCATCTGGGCTCACAGATCCTGACACACACACACGTGCACCCCCATCCCCGACATCAGAAATCCTAACTCCAGGCACAGCCGCTTGGAAGACCCCAGTGTCCCCGAAATTCACCTGCCGGCACACAGCCTGGCTCACACCGACCACACGGTCCTGTCTGACAGCTCCAAGCAGAGCACCTGGCCCGGCGCCCTCCTGGGGGGGCCATGTTTCCTGCTCTCAGGTTTGTGCCGGGAGACTTGGATGTGGGTTCTCCAGGATGACAAGAGAGGGGCCGTGTTTCCAGGCCATTCCAAACGTGTCTGCGGCAGCCCCTCGGACGGCCCCTCCCTCCATGGAGGTCCCACAGAGACTCCGGCTCTGCTTTCTCCTTCCACAGAGAAATGCCCTTGACCTTGGTCGAGCTGTTTCTACAAGGGAACAATCGATCTTCAGCCCTGGGGCCCAGCAAAGAGCTCACTGGGGGCTGAGCGTCTTCCTGTCCCGGGCCTGTGGCGGCTGAGCTGCGCCACTCAGAGTCGATTCTTCGGTCGCAGTCACAGGGAACTGAGGACGCCCCCCCCCCCACCGCCGCCGCCCCATAATGCGGCTGTGACTCGAGCTCCAGGGTGGGGTCTCCGTGGTGTGTTTGGTCTTTCATTCTTCTCGCGGTGGCGGCGGGCGGCAGAGGTCAGCCAGCGGCCGTGGTGGGACAGCAGGGTCACTCAACAACGATGCACTGTGGATTGCAGCCCAGCACAGAGGCTCCACGCATGAGCCGGGCAGAGAGCCCGCCTCGTAGTACCTTAGATTACCGCTGTCCACCAAAACCCACCACTGACCTTGGAAACACCCAGTCTCAAACTCCTGACCCCGCGGTTACACTGGGCCCAGCAGCCCTGCAGCCGGGTGCAGCTGGGGTCGGACTCCTGTTGCTTATTTCATTATCTTGTGATTATCGCATTGTTCGTTGTTATTCCATGCAGCGGCTGAACGTGTCCTTCCCAGGGCTTGTACTCTTGTCTCTCACAAATCTGCTAACACTGATCTGGACTCCCGTCCGCTTCAGGGCTACTTACACCCAGCGCGTGCAGACTCTCACCTCTGGACAAGTGACGGTGTCTGACGGCGCTCTAAGGTTTCACAGGAATCCTCGGCTGTCACCCAGAGAAAACGTGTTGATTCTCAGGGCAACACGTCAGTGGTAAGTAGGAAACTTGGGCTTAAAAAGAAAACAGCGAGGGGCCAGAGCTGGTGGCATAGCCGGTAAAGCCGCCACCTGCAGCGCCGGCATCCCATATGGGCACTGGTGCTAGTCCCGGCTGCTCCACTTCCGGCCCAGCTCCCTGCTGTGGCCTGGGAAAGCAGCGGACGATGGCCTGAGTGCTGGGGCCCCTGCACCCACGTGGGAGACCCAGAGGAAGCTCCCAGCTTCCGTCTGGCCCAGCCCTGGCCGTTGCGGCCATTTGGGGAGTGAACCAGCGGGTGGAAGGTCTCCCTCTGTCTTTGTGTAACTCTTTCAAATAAAATAAATATCTAAAAGAAATAAAACAATGAGAGCGGGGGCCACCTTTCCCAGTCACTCCCTGTGTGTAGGAAACTCCGAAGGGGCCCATTCGGAAAACTCTTGGCGCTCCCCCAGGTGGCCACCTGGTGGCGCCAAAAGGTCCAGTCTGCGGCTGCCTCCGCCTGGGTTGGGGAGACCCAAAGGGCAGGTGATGGGTCTGGGTCACCCCGTCTCAGCACAGACGCACCACACCGCGTGCGCGGCCGCACCTGCACAGGGTCTCCAGGACAGACTGAATCCATTCGACCAGTGGCAAAGCTCAAAACGTGGGGCCCCGGCATTCAGGGACAGGGCAGACGTGAGGACATAGCCCCCACCCACCCCCACCCCGCTGCTGGGAGTCTGATCTGGAGCAGCACCCGTGGAGGGCGATCCGGCAACTGCCGGCCGTGCCTAGCACTTTGTCCTGCTCACACGTGTCAGTGCCAGTCTGGGGAATTGTCAAAAGCTTGGGGTTAAAAACAAAGTGCCTGCAATCTGTGGCGTAGTAGGTTAAGCCCCTGCCTGTAGCGCCGGAATCTCATATGGGCGCTGGTTCAAGTCCCGGCTGCTCCACTTCCAATCCAGCTCTCTGCTATGGCTGGGAAAGCGGCAGAAGATGGCCCAAGTCCTTGGGCCCCTGCACCTGTGTGGGAGACCCTGAGGAAGCTCCTGGCTCCTGCTTTCGGATCAGCCCAGCTCTGGCTGTTGCAGCCAACTGGAGAGTGAACCAGCGGATGGAAGACTCTCTCTCTCTCTCTCTCTCTCTCTCTCTCTCTCTCTCTCTCTGACTACCTCTCAAATAAATAAATCTCCAAGAGGAAAAAAAATGTGCCCGTGATTTGGAACTTGTGAACTAAGTTATGGACACTCAGAGGCCGGCACAGTGCACGGCGCAGACAGGGGGTTTCGGCGGTCCCACCCCAGCCCTGGCCGCGGTCCCGTGTTCACCACCTGGGAGGCCCTCCAGCCGTCGGTAATCGCCTGCTCCAGCTCTTCCCAGGTCACCATGGTGACTTCCTCTTGGCCAGGAATGAGACTCAGCTTCTGGCCCACGAGTTCCTGAGGACAACAGAGAGGCTCACAGCCCCGGCTGACGGGAGAACCAGGGAGAACCCACTGTCCTTGGAGGGACCAGGGAGCCCGCCACACAGCACCCTACCCAGGAGGGGCAGAGACACCAGGGGGAATGTGGACAGGCCGCCCAGGAGAGGCCAGGCTGGGACGGCCACCCCCGCCCCGCAGAGCTGGCCGAGGTTACCAGGAATTCATCCCGATCTCGAACTATCTTCTCCACCTCCTCGATCCGCTGCAGGATCTCCTGGAAGAAGCGTTAGAGGCGGAGGGTCAGGGCGGCCATCAGCCACCCAGGGCCCTGCACGTGCAGAGAGGGGCCGGGAGGCGGGGTGGGTCCTGGGCCCAGGAGCTGCTCCGGAGGACCCAGCCCAGCGGGTGTCGTCGGATGCCGGGGAGGCCAGCAGGGCCGAGCACCCATCTCACCGCCCACCGAGGGAGGAGGCCCCGCTGTCGGGGGCAACAGCGTGTTGAAGCGTGTTCTGCAATCGCGGATTCGCTCTAAGAATACCCCGAGTTGGCCGCTGGCTTTGGGTCAGTCTGGGTCCCTGGGGAGGAGCTGCCCCATCGCCCACATGCCCTCACCTGGGGCTTCAACGCAGGCAGCTCCTGAATCTTCTCCTGGGCTTCCTTGAGGATTCTCACCTCGTCCACCAGGTCCTGCAGCAGCCCCGCGGCCTGCAAGGGAGAGCGCCAGGGTGGGACCCCCGCACCCGGCCCCCGCGGCGCCAGGCTCAGCCGCAGCCGGGGGCCGCGCGGCTCACCTTGGGGGGGACGACCTCGCTGTCCTTCAAGGGCTTGGAGATCCTTCTGTGCGTCCGGTCCGGCCTCTCGGAGCCCTGGGAGGGCCTGGTCTTCTCCTCCAGCCACTCGCGGGGCGGCAGGTCCGGCTCGCTGGCCTGGGAGGAGATGTGCTGCACCTGCGAGGCGATGTCCTGCACCCTGCTGCCCATGGCCTTGAGCTGCTGGCTGAGGTCCTTCACCTGGCTCTCCAGCGCCAGCGGCTGCGAGCGGCTGCCGCTCCGGCGCCTCTCTTTGGGCGCCGGCGTCTCTGGCGACAGGTGCGGGGCGCTGTGCGAGGACCAGGTGGGCTCCAGCAAGCCGCCCGACTCGGAGGCCGACTGGTAGTCCACGCGCGTGCCCAGCAAGCTCAAGTGTTTGAGCATGGCCACGATGAGCGTGTGCAGAGCCGTGAAGTTGACGGCGCCCACCTCCGGGGTGCCGATGGCCAGGTCGGCCAGCTCCCGCAGGGTCACCGTGGTCGCGGGCGGCATCGTGCGTCCTGCGTGCCCACCGCCCCCGGACCCCTCGCCGCGCCCCTGTGCCTGGGCCCAGCCCCGCCGGACGACGGTCGCCGGACGGGGCCGCCTCCAACGCCGGCCGGGCCGGGTCCCAGACGCGAGCCGGGGCCTCGCGGCCGCCGGACGTTTGAAACGAGGGGCGCCCGCGCGCCCCGTGGAGCGAGGCCCCCTCCCCCAAGGGGAGCCCGCGTCGGGGGCCTGGGGTCCCGCCCCCCGGCAGGGACCCTCGCTCTCGCGGGCTGCGTCTCCCTCGTCCCGGGCGGGCACGCGCGGGGGCGGCTCCCGCCATTTCGTCCAGCCAGAAAGGCCCCGGGAGGGGTCCGGCCGCCGCGGCCCCACCCCCTGCAAGCGCAGCGTTCTGTCGGGGGCCAGCCTCGGCGCACGGCGGGAGCGGCCGGCCGGCACCGGCCAAGTCTGGCGGCCTCAATTAGCTGAGCTCCGATGTCTCCAGATGCTTCGAGGAAATGCATCGGACTTGCCAAGAAGCCCCGAGGGGCCGGCGCTGCGCCCTAGCGGCAAGGTAGCCGCCTGGGCTGCTCCAGTTCGCGCCAGCTCTCTGCTGTGGCCTGGGAAAGCAGATGATGGCCCAAGTCCTTGGGCCCCTGCACCTGCGTGGGAGACCCGGAAGACGCTCCTCATCAGCCCAACTCCGGCCTTTGTGGCCATTTGGGGGAGTGAGCCAGATGGAAGACCTCTCTGTAACTTTGCGTTCAAATAAATAAATCTGGAAAAAAAACAAAAGAAAACAAAAGACCTGACTGCTGCCCAGCCATGCACTTTCCAAATTAAGATTTTCCAGTTTAGTCTGAGCTGGTGCCTTCCATTTAACTGGAAGGATTTGGGTTTTACCACATTCCGGGTACCTGGCCCACCGCTGGCCCCATTTCACAAGACCAGCTTCTCTGTGAAGCTCCTGTCAGATCCCACGCGAGGCACAGGGGGTGGGGGGTGCTGGGGGCCACAGGCCATGCTTCTCCTTTCCTCTGGTCAGTGCCTCCCAGACCCAGGTTACAGCCCCGCCCACCATGCCCCTCCCGCTAACTTGTGTGTCCCTCCCCGGGCCTCGGTGTCTGGCCAGGCACGGGCTGGCAAAGGGCAGCACGTTGACTACTAAACACTGCGCTAAGCTACGGCGTCTAAAAGTCTCTACCCCTGGAGACAGAGGCAACCAGAGGCAGCGTGGAATAGTCTCGCGTGACACCAGTTTCCAGCCCCAACCCTGCTCTCTCACAGCGGACGAGAGGCCCAGGCACTGCCACACAATGACAGCCAGGTCACCCGGCCGAGCGTCCACAGTCAGCCACGGCTTTGCTTGGATTCTCTTTAAAGATTTATTTATTTGAAAGCCACATCGACAGGGTAGGGAGGGTCTCCCGTGTGGGAGGCAGGGCCCCAGGAACCCGGGCCACCGTGCCATGCCCGCTCTGGCTGACCCCAGTACGCGACGCCGCGTGGCCCGGGTGGCCGCCCCCGACTCCCCTTCTGCTTGAAAAGGCAGCTGCACCTTCCCTCTTGACTGTGGGGTGGGAATTTCTGTCACTGCGAACAGGATCAGAATACTGGGCAAACTTCCCCACAGAGAAACGCGACTGTACGAATGCGAGGGTTTCCCACCCGCCCCTGGGCGCTGACAACCACCGGAACCTCCAGCCGGCCATTCCGGCCGACACCGGCTGCAGGCAGGGGGAGGCTTCGCGCCGCGGGTGATGACACTACAGGTGCACGGTGCCCTCTCAACGCAGGGCGACGACCCTGAGCGCCGCACCCAAGGGAAAACCAGGGCTCGCTCCGGGAGGGGCTTCCAAAGTTCATGGAAAACGATTTCGGTCCATTTCGGTCGAACACGTTTTATCATCAAACTCCTTTTCCATGACCTCCTGAAGAACTGAACGGTTTTGAACTTCGGATTTTCAGATCTTATTCAACTAGGATCCCCTGATGCCTGGGAAGGGGAGGGCACCTGCAGAGGGGTCGTCTAGGGGCTGCGAGTGGCCGTGGACCACAGCTGGCCGGGAGTCGGTCCCCACCGAGGCAGGGCGCAGTGGCCCCGCGGGGCAGACAGGAGACGAGAGAGACAACGAAGTCTTTTATTTGCATCTTGCGAGCAGCAGACGCCCGGAGCCGGGCCGCTCTTCCCGACCCCACACTCGCCAGGGCGACAGCACGACGGCTCGCTGTCCGGGGGCAGCAGGCACAGCCGCTTCTGAAAGAAAAGACTCCCGTGGACCCGACCCGGGAGAGGAGGACCCGAGGCGGCCAGGGCCGGGGCGCTCGGCCCAACCCTGCACTGCCCCGTGGCGGCTACAGTGAAGACGGATCCGTCTGCCCTGGACCCCTCTCCCATGTCGCAGGATCTTCTGACTCCTCAGGAAAGTGAGGGGAACTTCTGCTTTAAGGAACCAGGGCTGCCAATGGCGGAAATGTAAGGCCGAGTTGCTCAGTGCGGTCGGCTTGACGACAGCCTGAGACCATCCCGACGGCTGACAGCCAGAGACCACCCCGACGGCCCGGGGCCCCTCACCAGGAAACACCGTGTGCACGGATGCCAGCACCGCCGCCCGCGGGCCGCCGGGGGAGTCCCGGGCCGTGGCGAGCTAGTCGTCCACGGTGATGTTTCTGAACAGGTAGGCCATGGACTCGCCGTTGTGGATCCTCCGGATGGCTTCGGAAAGGATCAGACTGATGTCCACGGTCTTGATCTTGGGACACTGCAGCTTCTGGACCTCATGGGGCACAGTGTTCGTCACCACCACCTGGGCGTTGGAGCGACAGAAGAGACACGTGACCGACGCGTGTCCCACCCCGCTCCTCAGAAAAGCAGAGGGGACGCGGAGCCCTGGAGCCCCAGTCCCGAACCACAGAACTGCTCTGCCGAGCGCCCCTTACGAGGCCCACTGAGCTGCACGGCTCAGCGCAGACGCGGCTCCCGGGGGCGTCGGGGACACAGGGAGCCCTAGCACCGTGCAGGACTGAACGTGGTATCGGGGAGGAATTCTCGTCTCCAGAGAAATGCTGCTGGGGCCTCACGGTATAGGAGCGCACGGATGCAGGCAGACACGGCCCTGAGCGTACCCCACTGCCCCCCAGACTGACTGAGTCACCGCATCTCGCACGGAAGATGCTGTGAGCCCTTCCAAGGTGGACCGACCTCATCAATGGAGGACTCCTCAATGAGGCGAGGGGCGTCGGCGGACAGGATGCCGTGAGTGGCCATCACGTAGATCTTGTATGCGCCCCGCTCCTTGAGGATCTCTGCCGCAGCCACAAAGCTCTCCACGTCGTCAATGATGTCATCCTACAGCGGGGCCTGCGTCAGAGCCATGCGCCTCGGCCCGAGGGCGTGCCACGGACAGCCAGAGCTGTGCACCTGCGCCTCGGCCCGAGGGCGTGCCACGGACAGCCAGAGCTGTGCACCTGCGCCCCAGACCGGGCATCCAGAAACGGCAGAAGGGCCACAACTGAGCCTCGCACATCTGGCAAAGGACAGGGGTGCTTCCCAGGCAAGTCCCTGCGACACTGAGCCCTGCCCTGTCCCAGACTGAGACGCCCGCGTCCCTACCGCATCCCTACCGTGAGCCCGGCAACTCTGTTCCTGATGAGCAGCCTGGGCCACAGCGAAGGCCCCAGGGCTCGTGTCCTCCACCCACGTGGGACACCCAAACTGAGTCCTGGCTCCTGGCTTGGGCCTCGCCCACCCTGGCTGTGGTGGGCATCTGGGGAGTGAGCCAGAGCATGGACAATCGCGCTCTGTCTCTGCCTTTGAAATAAAGTGAAAGAGAAGACTAATCCCTGATCAGATCAACCCCACAGTCACCGCCCCACGTCATTCCTTCCCGAGAGGACATGACATGAGAGGAGACAGAAACAACGTGGCCGGGGCGAAGAAAGGACTGATGGCGCTCGCCAGCAGACGAGGAGCGCGTGCAGGGAGCTGCACCGGGCCTGCGGCCTCCTCGGTGGGCGTGGCCCGAGGACAGGGCCTGGCGCCTGTTCACCTGCACACGTTCCCGCCACCCGTCCTGAGGGAGCTTGGGTGAGAGCACAGACGGACCCGTGCGGATCCAGCAGTGCTGCGCAACCTACGGACAGACGAGCAGTGCCATCCTGCACCCGGGGCGGGGGGGGAGGGGGGCAGCACCTACCACTATGATGGCGATGCGTCCTCCGACGTCCCCGACCACGGTGATCGGCGGCTTCTCTTTGGCCATCATCACTGTTGAGACGAAGCAACACCAATCGCAAGAGCCCCGTCAGCACCGTGCAGGACTGAACGTGGTATCGGGGGAATTCTCGTCTCCAGAGAAACGCTGGAGCACCGGACGAGTGCGGGCACCGCTCCTCTCGGCCTCTCAACCAAACACAACCAGCAGGCGGCGGCGGCGGCAGGTTTTACCTCCCCTAACACATCTACGTGTCCCCATCACGTGTAGCTGACATGAACACGTATGAACGACATGCTCCACACTGCTCCCGTCCTAAGCCCCAGCATTCGGTGTGCACTTCACGTGCAGTCTGCTCATTCCAGGCCAGCCACATCTCCAGAGCTCAGTGCCACACGTGACTCAGCCACACGCTGCCACACACGGGCCGTGTGTGGGGAAGGAAAGACGTCTCTGACGCACATGAGTGCCGCGATGGCCTTCACAGTGGAAAACCCCAACTCTCACAGGGGCCAGCAGACAAGGGGGAACAGGCGTGCCGTGTAGACGCCGGATGGCTGCACGGCGACGGGACCCCCCCAACACCAGGAACGGAGTCAGCGGCCGCTGCCTGAAGGAACTGCTCCTGAAAGCAGAGGCCTCATCTCACTGCGAAGCTGCCTCAGGAGACGCCAGCGAGGCACAGAGCCCGGCTGCGCCGGACGGAGAGGAGGCAGCACCCTGAGGGCTGGCAAGCCGGGAGGGAGAAGCCCAGAGACACGGGCTGATGCCGAGCAACAGAGAGAGGCGGAAGCAGCGAGACCCTCCGTCTGCTGTGAGGTTCACTCCAAATGCCCTAACAATCGGGGCTGAGCCAGGCCACCGGGTCTCCCCAAACACCTGGGCCATCATCTGGGGTCTCCAGGGTGTGCGGTAGCAGAAGGCTGGGTCCCAGGCACCCCCATAAAGGACGCAGGCATCCCAAGCGGCGGCTTAACCCGCTGTGCC
>CM027400.1:3623808-3691670 GCA_015711505.1 Sylvilagus bachmani | reverse complement strand
GGGCGCACGAGACCCCAGGTCAGCCGCTGCCGGGCGGGGGGGCGCGCACGAGACCCCAGGTCAGCGCCCGCCAGGGAAGATCAGCACAAGTTCAGCTACAGTCATGATTTTTGTGTTGCCTTGTCGTTTTTTCTTTTTTTAGATTTATTTATTTAATTGAAAGGCAGAGTTAGATAGAGGCAGAGGCAGAGGCAGAGAGAGAGAGAGAGAGAGAGAGAGAGGGGTCTTCCATCCGATGGTTCACTCCCCAAATGGCTGCAATGGCCAGATCTGGGCTGATCCGAAGCCAGGAGCCAGGAGCTTTCTCTGGGTCTCCACACGGGTGCAGGGCCCAGGGACTTGGGCCATCGTCCACTGCTTTCCCAGGCCACAGCAGAGAGCTGATCAGAAGTGGAGCAGCCGGGACTCAAACCGGCGCCCATATGGGATTCCGGCACTGCAGGAGGCAGCTCCACCCACTATGCCACAGCACAGGTCCCTAGAGTTTACTTCTATACAACCCTCCCTCCTCCCAAAGTCTACTGCTGGTTTGAAATGAAAAACCGAGGCTCGGCTACACTGGAGGCTGAAGAGAAGGCCCCTCCCCCCAGTGTAATCACTCCTTGTTCACATGGGACTTTAGGATCTGGGTAATACGGAACCCATAATTTGGTGGCTACTAAAAAACAGAGACAGACTATTATGGTGTAGAGGAAAATGATAGTACCTCATAGACTACGGGGGAGCCAACAATTTTCTAATTGCTTTCCCAGAAAACAAAACGCTAAAAATTGCAAATTTTTACTAAAGTATATATGTCCACAGGGTTGGCGCCGCGGCACAGTGGGCTAAGCCTCTGCCTGCGGCGCTGGCATCCCATATGGGCACCGGTTCAAGTCCCAGCTTTGGATTGGCCGAGCTCTGGCCGTTGCAGCCATCTGGGGAGTGGATGAAGGACCTTTCTCTCTGTGTCTCCCTGTCTGTAACTCTGCCTCTCCAATAAATAAATAAAAATATTCTAAAAAAAAAATGCATACATCCTGAAGGTCAAGGATGAAAGGTACAAAAACCACGCCCAAGTCTGTGATTCTGCTTCCTGTCTCCTTTCTCTCCTTTTGAAGATTTGTGTATCAATCAGACAGGCAGAGTTAGAGAGAGGGAGAGAGTGAGCTTCCAACTGCTGGCCCACTCCCCAACGGCCATGATGGCCAGGGATGATCCAGGCTGAAGCCAGGAGCCAGGACCCCTCGCTTGGGCGTCTCCGCTGCCTCTCCAGGCCATCAGCAGGGAGCTGGGTGGGAGTGGAGCAGCGTGCACTCGGGAAGCCGGCGTCCCGGGCGGTGGCTTAGCCTGCTGCGCCACAGTGCTGGCCCCTTCTCTCCACTTTCTCAAACAAAACCCAGCTCAAGAATAAAACGGCTCTCTCTCCCTCTCTCCTTTTCTCTCTATCTCTGCCTTTCAAATTAACAAGTAAAACTTAAAAAAAAAAAAAAGATCCATGCAACAGTACTTGCTGCTGGAACCAATCAGCCACAGTAACGTCTTGAGTTCACCGGATGGTTTCCCCTGTACTGACGAGAAGTAGAAAACTGTCTTTTGTTTTAAGATTGGCATCTTTCCAAGTACAATAGTGCTGTGCTGGGGCTGGCGCTGTGGTGCAGCGGGTTAAGCCACGACCTGCAATGCCAGCACCCCGTATGAGCTCCAGTTCAAGTCCTGGCTGCCCTGCTTCCAACCCAGATCCCTGCTAACGTGCCCGGAAACGCGTGTTTGGGCCCCTGGCACCCACGTGGAGAGCCAGATGGAGTTCCAGGCTCCTGGCTTCAGCCTGGTCCAGCCCTGGTCATTACAGTCATTTGGGGAGTGAACCAGCAGATGGAAGACCTCTTTTTCTGTCTCTCCCTCTCTCCAATTCTGCCTTTCAAATAAATAAATCTTTTTTTAAAAAATCATCACATTGTACTACGTAAATGTAAACGGTTATTATTTTAAAAATGTAGAGCTGCATTCACAGTCGTCCTCGGGTCACAGAAGGACCACCCGGCTTTCGTGAGCACGGGCACACGCACACATTTGCGTTCTTCACCGCGGTCAACAAAACTTCTGTGCTAAAATCACAGCACAAAACGACTCATTCCTTAACATTTTCACCTTGTTCTACTTCTAGTTCAGCGGAATGTCAAGCGTTATCAACAGAAGGTCACTAAAGGGGCCCACGCTGTGGCGCAGCAGGTTAATGCCCTGGCCTGAAGCGCCAGCATCCCATATGGGCACTGTTTCTAGTCCCGGCTGCTCCTCTTCTGATCCAGCTCTCTGCTATGGTCTTGGAAGCAGTAGAAGATGGCCCAAGTCCCTGCACCCACATGGGAGACCCGGAAGAGGCTCCTGGCTCCTGGCTTCAGATCAGCGCAGCTCCGGCCGTTAAGGCCATCTGGGGAGTGAACCAGCGGATGGAAGACCCCTCTCTCTGTCTCAACCTCTCTCTGTAACTCTGTCTTTCAAATAAATAAAAAATGACTCTTTAAAAAAAATAAAAAGGTCATTAAAAAGAGGACAGGAGGGGCTGGTGCTGTGGCATAGTGGGTAAGGCCCCGCCCTGCAGCGCCGGCATCCCATATGGGCACCAGTCCCGGCCGCTCCACTCCCAATCCAGCTCTCTGCTGTGGCCTGGGAAAACAGTGGAAGATGGCCCAAGTCTTTGGGCCCCTGCACCCATGTGGGAGACCCGGAGGAAGCTCCTGGCTCCTGCTTCAGATCAGCGCAGCTCCGGCCACTGCGGCCAGTCGGGGAGTGAACCATCGGATGGAAGACATCTCTCTGCCTCTCCTCTCTCTATGTAACTCTGACTTTCAAATAAATAAATAAATCTTTAAAAAAAAAAAAAAACCAATACACTGAACTTGGAAGGTACAATTATACATACAAAAAAATAACAGGTTTGCTTTTTTCCCCTCCAAAAAAAAATTCTCTAGAGTAAATCTGTATTAAAATGAGAAAATGAGCTAGGGTCACTGTCAGTGTTACAATGTAACCACACCGGAATCTATGAAGGAATGCAAGGTCACGTTCCCATGATGCACAGAGTACAGGGGGGTACACCATCACCATCACAGGAACAGAGCAGCATCCTTGGGGCGGAGAATCTCACCAGAGGAAACACTGCGCTGACGCAGCAACTTAGCCCGAGGGCCAGAATGCTGCTGCCCAGAGCTGTCCTGGCAGCAGGACCCCAGTCCAGGCCAGTCGGGTAGTGAGATGGTACCCGCTGTGCACCCTGCAGCCCAGTCCTGGTCTCCAAACATCATTCCCACCAAAGGATCAGGGCTCCCTTCAGAAACGGCCTATTCCAGGGCTAAGAAAACAGCAGAGGAACGTGTCAGAAAAAATGAAGGGGCCGTGTAACATCACAAGGACACAGGCGGGGCTGGCACTGTGGCACAGTTTAGCACCACTGACACCGGCACCCGTATCAGAGCGCTGGGTCGAGTCCCGGCTGCTCTGTGTCCCATCCAGCTCCCTGCCAGTGCACCTGAGAGGGCAGCAGGTGATGGTCCACGTACCTGGGCCCCTGCTGAGCATGTGGGAGACACAGCCGGAGGTCTGGGCTCCTGGCGTTGGCCTGGTCCACTCTTGGCGGCTGTGGCCATTTGGGAAGTGAACCAGTGGATGTCTCTCCTCCTCTGTCACTCTTCAAGTAAGTCAATAAACAAGGCTTCAAAAGACACAGGAGGCAGCTCGGCCAGGTCTGAGACACTCTGAGCATTAAAACCAACAAGAGCAATGGCTTATAACCCCCTGGGGAAACCCAGGCTCTGGGAATCCACACTGACAGGAATGGGGGATGAGCAAGGAAGGAAGGAGGACGTGAACGAATAAATGCAGAAGGAACGAGGGACTGGCGACACCACCGTGACAACCGATCCAAGCCAGACTCATTCCCGGACGCCAGGCAGGACGAGAAACCAGATACCACGTAGGCTCCACACGGACGTAATCACACGGGGAGAAGAGCGGCCGGACTGCGAGAAGCCCGCCTCAGCCGACACCCTCGCCAGCAACGGGCACGTCACGTGCCTCCTGCGAGGCTGTGCCAAGTCGCACAGCCTGGATCTGACCGCGAGGACACAAACAAGCCCCAATTAGGGGACAGTCTACAAACTACAGGCACCACGCTGTTTAAAAGCATCAAGGTCACAGGAGACAAAGGACAGAGGAGCCATCCCCGATTAAACGAGGCTAAAGAGAAATGACAACTGAAAGCGCTGTGCGGCCCTGGATCAGGCCTGGACAGGAAAGAGGTTGTATCTTTTGTTCCTGAGAACACTGGTGGGATGTGCACAGGCCTGTGGATTACATAACGGCGTTACAACAGCGTGAGTTCCAGAATCTCATCGCTATGCCGCTTACGTAAGAGGCGTCAGGAACAAAGCTGCTTTGTGTCGGCAGCTCACCCTCACCACGGCACCAACACGGCGTGCAGATGTCACACTTGAGGGCCGTCCGTGAAGAACAGTGGGAACGTGTGGGATTCACCTTCTCTCTAAGATGGGTTCTGGAGCCAGCACCTCATTCCAAAGCCTGGCTCTGCAAGCTGCAGGCCGGGTCTGCTGCCCGCTGAGCCCAATGAGGGTGGACAACAGGGGCCGGCGCTGTGGCGGGTCAAGTCACCGTCCGCCACACCAGCACCGGTTCCAGTCCAGCTTCCTGCTAAGGCACCTGGGAAAGCAGTGGAAGGTGGCCCAAGTGCTTGTAGGAGACCCGGCTGGAGTTCTAGGCTCCTTGCTTTGTCCTGGCCCATCCCGGCCGTCATGGCCATTTGTGGAGTCAACCAGTGGATGAAAGATCTCTCTGTCTCTGTCTACAACTCTGCCTTTCAAATAAACAAAACAAATCTTTAAAGCGAAAGAAGGCACAGGCAGGGCCGTGTGAGGACAAGCGCCCTGATCCGCTGATAGGCCTGGAAGAGCCTAGCTACATGGTGGGGGGTCAGCAGGTGTTCACTACTGTGGGACTTTGTTTTCTGCAGCTGCAGACTGGGGAAAAAGCCCACATGTATACCAATAGGGGGGTGAATACTATGAAACTGCAAAAGACCAAGAAATCTGTATGTTTTGGGGCTGGCGCTGTGGCACACGTTCAAGCCCTGGTCCAAAGCACCAGCATCCCATATGGGCACCGGTTCTAGTCCCGGCTGCTCCCCTTCCGATCCAGCTCTCTGCTGTGGCCTGGGAAAGCAGTACAAGATGGCCCAAGTCCTTGGGCCCCTGCACCCCCATGGGAGACTCGTAAGAAGCTCCGGGCTTCGGATCAGCTCAGCTCTGGCCGCTGCAGCCATTTGGGGAGTGAGCCAGAGGATGGATGACCTCTTTCTCTCTCTCTGTCTCTACCTATCTCTGTAACTCTTTCAAATAAATAAAAATAAATCTTTTTAAAAAAAAAAAAAGGAAAAGAAATCTGTATGTTCTGAGAGCATACTGAATGATAAAGCAATTGTATGAGAAAAAGCAAGGGGTGAAACAATGTGTACAATCCACTATCCCCTGTGTGGGAAAGAGAAAGAAACACACGTGTGCTGATCCAGCGGCTACAAGAACCTGCTGTGCCGCAGCTCTCAAAGGCTGGGGTGGCTGGGACCTCTGAACCGTGAAGGAGTTCATACTTTCTGAGCTTTTAAATAGGTGAATGTGTAACTCACTCAAGAACTTTAATTAGGAGATCCTCAAAAATTAAGTAAAATTCTGATATCAAGAATTTTGATTAGGCCGGCGCCGTGGCTCAACAGGCTAATCCTCCGCCTTGCGGCGCCGGCACACCGGGTTCTAGTCCCGGTCGGGGCACCGGATTCTGTCCCGGTTGCCCCTCTTCCAGGCCAGCTCTCTGCTGTGGCCCAGGAGTGCAGTGGAGGATGGCCCAGGTGCTTGGGCCCTGCACCCCATGGGAGACCAGGAGAAGCACCTGGCTCCTGCCATCGGATGAGCGCAGTGCGCCGGCCGCAGCGTGCCAGCTGCGGCGGCCATTGGAGGGTGAACCAACGGCAAAGGAAGACCTTTCTCTCTGTCTCTCTCTCACTGTCCACTCTGCCTGTCAAAAAAAAAAATTTAAAAAAAAAATTGCTAAAAAAAAAAAAAAAAGAATTTTGATTAGGGACCAGAATCCCGGCTACACAGGTTAGTCTGCTGCCTGCGACACCTGCACGGCGTATCTGAGCAGTGGTTCAAGTCCTGGCTGCTCTGCTTCCCATCCAGCTCTCTGTTAACACAACTGGGAAGGCAGCAGATGGTGGCCCACGTGCTTGGGCCGCTGCACCCACATGGGAGACCCGGATGGCGTGCCAGGCTCCTGGCTTCATCCTGGAAGATCTCTACCTCTATGTAACTCTGCTGAAAGAAAAGAAAGCGAGCCAGCAAGTTCAAAGACTACGAGAGCTAAAGCGATCTGGCGGCCACAGTCTGGTATTGGCCAACCGTTACTACCACTCACCTCACCGAAGCACGCAAGCCTAAGATTCCACACCAGCTGCATATAAATCCACAGCTCAACCATTCAACGCCCTCGGAATGCCCTCCTACTCAGATGAGCTCAACTGTCCTCACCCGGTCTGCAGGTGCCTGTAACACAGGCGGTCCCCTCTGCAACCGAGGCCACACCAACCAGTTAGTTAAAAAAAGCAAACAGCGAACAGCATCAATGCACATAGATGTGCTTGACCGTCAGGCTACTAAAGCCTTCGGTTCACAAGCACGTGAAGCACGTGAAGACAGAGCTCATCTTACACGGCAACTCCAGGCCTGGGTGCACAGTGGCGTTTTTGACCATTGGAGGAGAGTGGCGGCCGTCGTCCATGTCCAGCTCCGCGCACTGAGCTTCTCCGTGGATCACAGCTAAACCCAGACGCAGTCTCTCGGCATAGGACTGGGCCCTGCATGGAAGACAGAGAAGACAATGGGAAACGGGGAGACTGACGGAAAGAAACCCACCCATCACTGCAGGTCATCAGGCGCAAACACACGCCTGTAGGGACACACAAAGGCTTCTGCCTACTGTCAGGGTGTCAGGTGCAGGCCGGGAGGCAGATGCCTCCGGAGGCGTCTAAGCTAGTACCTGGCCCTAGGTGATTCTGGTTCTATCCTTGTCCAAATATTCTAAGTCATGTTCAAAAGAGAGGACTCGGTTCAGGGGCTGGCACTGTGCCACAGCAGGTAAAGCCGGGGGCTGCAACAGCAGCCTCCCAATAAGGGTGCTGGTTTGAGTCCCAGCTGTTCCACTTCCAATCCAACTCCCTGCTAATGCACCTGGGAAAGCAACGGAAGACGGCCCAAGTACCTGAGTCCCTGCCACCCACATGGGAGACCTGGAAGAAGCTCCTGGCTCCTGGGTTCAACCTGGCCCAGCCCTGGCCATTGCAGCCACCTGGGGAGTGAATCAGTGGATGGAGGATTCACTTTCTCTGCCTCTGCCTCTCTGTAACTCTGCCTTTCAAATAAATAAATACGTTTTTTAAAAAAAGAAAGGAGTTTGATCACAAAAACATCCTAACCCCCCCCCCCCAAATGCTCAAAGCCCCATTGTTTTCCTTTTCCCGAGAACTGGAGGGAAGAACTCCACCATCCCTCAGAGGAGGCTGCGGAAGTCAGGGGCCCACTGTGGGCACCCGGGCCCGGGGACAAGGCGTGCAGCGGGACGTGACAAGCATGTGGGGACATGTGCAAAGAGCTGCCCTGGGCTCAGCTGACAGGCTGGACTCCACACAGAAGCACCCAGGGAGGGTTTTCACAAATGTCATGTACTTGCCTTTTGGCAGCATCGGGAGACTTAGCCACAATGACTGCATTCCTGTAATTTGGAATCTAGATTTGGAAGAAAAATAGAAAATACTGAAGAGATATCAAAACATAACACGTTGGGGGCTGGGGCTGGTGCTGTGGTGCAGTGGGTGAAGTCATCACACCTGACATCACAGTTCTCCGCCTGGGCCCCTGCCACCCACATGAAAGACCCAGATGGAAGCCATGGCTCCTGGCTTTGGACCAGCCCCGCCCTGGCTATTGCAGACATGTGGGGAGTGAATTAGTGAATGGAAGATTATTTTCTCTGTTTCTATCTCTGTCTATAGTCACTCTGCTTTTCAAGTAATTAAGAAAAATAACAGGCCGGCGCCGCGGCTCAACAGGCTAATCCTCCGCCTTGTGGCGCCGGCACACCGGGTTCTAGTCCCCGTCGGGGCGCCGGATTCTGTCCCGGTTGCCCCTCTTCCAGGCCAGCCCTCTGCTGTGGCCAGGGAGGGCAGTGGAGGATGGCCCAAGTGCTTGGGCCCTGCACCCCATGGGAGACCAGGAGAAGCACCTGGCACCTGGCTTCAGATCAGCGCGGTGTGCCGGCCGTGGCGGCCATTGAAGGGTGAACCAACGGCAAAAGGAAGACCTTTCTCTCTGTCTCTCTCTCTCACTGTCCACTCTGCCTGTCAAAAAACAACAAGAAAAAGATGTTGTAATAATAAGAAATAAAACGCCCAGACGCTGGCATTGCACTTCAGATTGGCTGTAGCAATCAGGTGCGCTAGAATACCATCCACACATCTAAATATTTAACAGTTACTGTCACTGCAAAAGTACTGCCACATCAAGAAAACAATTCTTAAAAACCTTCATTCATGGGGCCGGCGCTATGGCGCAGTGGGTTAAGCCACCGCCTGCAGTGCAGGCATCCCATATGGGCGCCGGTTCAAGTCCCGGCTGCTCCACTTCCAATCCAGCTCCCTGCTGTGGCCCGGGAAAGCCGTAGAAGATGGCCCAAGTCCTTGGGCCCCGGCACTCACGTGGGAGACCTGGAGAAGCTCCTGGCTTTGGATTGGCGCAGCTCCGGCCGTTGCTGCCAACTGGGGAGTAAACCAGCAGATAGATGGAAGACCTCTCTCTCTCTCTCTCTCTCTCTCTCTCTCTCTGCCTCTCCTCTCTATAACTCTGACTTTCAAATAAATAAATATTAAAAAAAAAAAAAAACAACCTTCACTCTCAGTGGCCGGCGCTGTGGCACAGGTCAAGCTGCCTGCAGAGGCAGCACCCATGTGAGCCAGCGGGGGAGGGTCTGTTTCCTTCTCTGCCTCTCCCTCCCTCTAACTCCTGCCTTTCAAATGAGCAAACTTTGAAAAACAAAAAGACAAACTTCATTCTAGAAAACAGAAGCGAACTGCTGAAAGTCCTCATAAGGAAACCTGCTTTGGGTCTCTCAAAACCTGATCCCGTCCGGCTGCCTCGGGAAGGGCCAAGGTCACTGGCCGGGCCTCTTGGTGGACCCTGACTCGAGAGGAGAGCACGGGGCGTGCGCCAGGCTCCTCACTTCCTCCTGGATGTACTGCAGCAGGAACGGCGAGGCCCTGAGGTTGTCCACGGGGAAGCTGAAAAAGCCCTGGATTTCCTTCTGGTGAAGATCCATGGTGATGATGTGAGTTAGACCTGCAAGTGCAGAACAGGAAGTCACGACGCGCGTCCCCACAAGTTCCAGACCACAGATGCTCAGGGGACTGGGTGCGGGCGCAGCACAGCAGTCAGACCGCGCCGTCACCCGAACACGACTGCGACCCAAGGCCGTGCCAGGCCCAGGGCTAGGACGCGCTGAGCTTCCCGGGGCAGAGAACTGACACTGGGAGCAGGCGCTTCGCCCACTCTTACTATTAGCTGGGTCCTGAAAATTGAGAAAAGAAAAATGAGGCAGAGGCAAAACTCTGCGTAGGGAGCTAAGACACCCCAAAGTAATCACAGATCTAAAAACACTCAAGGTCTCGATCAAAGGCTGTCAGGAGGACAGTGGCCGAGGCAGGAAGGAAGAAGACAAGCAGAATGACACACTGACCGGAAGGAGGGAACTCACTGAGCTCTGGAAGGGCTCGCCCCTGACGGCAGGGCGGGTCAAGTGCTCTCACAGAAGCAGAGGAGACCCGCTCGCACGGCCAACAGTGCCAGCAACAAGGGGCCGAGAAACGCCCCGCGAAGGAGGCAGCGCTGCCGGCAGAGGCGGTGGTCCTCGCGCTTTAGCGACACGACGCCTTCCTAGCAGGACAGAGCTCACGTGCACGCAGTCTCTAGGGGTCACACCGAGTTTTAGAATAAACAACAGGCAAATGACATTCAGTAACTCCCAGACGTTATTACATTTTATTTTCAGGTCAGAGTGCCCGGCCTACTACGTACGGAGAATAGAAGCAGTGAACGTGGCTGCTACACAGAAGGGCGACGGGAGGAGGGGGCAAGAACATACACACCGGAGAAGCAGTGGGAGAAAAATCCAGTTTAAAACTATGGACATAGACGGAATGCAGCCAGCCTAGGCAAATCCGTAAACCTAGACCTGGAGCTCAGAACATCGCGCAAGAACGCAAGATGGCCGGCTAGCCCTTCCATAATGATCAGATGAGGTGGAAACGTGACAGAGGACAGAAGAGCCCGCAGTTTGGAAGCGCAGGGAATCCTGAAGCAATGTCATTCTAAAGTAAAACACACAGAAAACGGCCAAACAAGAACCGCACCTGAGCTCACGGGTCCCTAAGCAAACTGCACAAGGAGACAAATGAGAAGAAGCGCTCGCTGAACATGGACCGGACAGCTGCGGGCTGCTCCCCTCCAACAGGGCAGAGCCTGCTGGGGTGCCGCGAGCCCAGGCCTCTGCTCACTCACCCGCTTTCGCCAGCATCGAAGCCAGGAGCTTGCACACGATGGAGCCCCTCTTCCTCATCTTGCTCTGCTTGCTGTAGGGGAAGTAGGGGATGACGCCGATGATATTCCTGGCACAGGCCGTCTTCAGCGCGTACGCCATGATCAGTAACTCCATCACAGCCGTATTCACATCTCTGCAAGTCGGAACGTGGATCTAGGATGAGCTCTATGTACTCACTCACCCCTAGAAGGGATCCTGCCTCCAGCAATTTCACATGGGCAGCGGGGACGGTGTGCCGGCACTCCCTCATCGACCTAGCTGAGGATGGCACCTCTCGGGGGCAGGGGACGGCTTAGCCCGTCTCGCCGGAAGCTGGGCAAGCGCAGGTCTTCACTTGTGGGTACTCAGATCCACAGCACACTTAACCCACCCTCACCTTTCCCCGGACCTGTGTGTCAGTGACGCAGCTGCTGCAGTGGCCAGTTACTCAAACACCTGCTGGCGCCCTTCCAGGAACTGAGACTCAGGCCAAGGTGAATGCCAAGGGGAGCCCCACCTGCCCTTCCATTTAGGTGCCATTAACAAGAGGATTTATTCTTTGTCTTGGGAGGGTTGAGAGGGACAAGTCCTGGTATTTCTTTTCTTTTAACTTTATGTATTTGACAGGCACAGTTAGACAGTGAGAGAGACAGGTCTTCCTTTTTCTGTTGGTTCACCCTCTAATGGCCGCCGCGGCTGGCGCACCACGCTGATCCGAAGCCAGGAGCCAGGTGCTTCTCCTGGTCTCCCACGGGGTGCAGGGCCCAAGCACTTGGGCCATCCTCCACTGCACTCCTGGGCCACAGCAGAGAGCTGGCCTGGAAGAGGAGCAGCTGGGACTAGAACCCGGGACCCACATGTGGAGAAGTAACCAAGTGAGCCACAGCACAGGCCCCAACTGGTATTTATTTTCAAAAACCACCCTGTCCCATTATTCCCTGAGATATGCAGATTCCTGACAAAGGCCACGCAGAGGAAACGTGAGCCTGAGGCTGCCAGGAAGGGGATTCCCAGGAACAGCACGGCTCCTCCCTGCCTGGATCTCTCCCCTCCCGGGCCCTCCAACAGCCCCCACCCCGCCCCACCCATCTCTCCTGGGCCCTCCAACAGCCCCCACCCCGCCCCACCCACCCGGGTTGTGGCAGGGAGGAAGTCCACACAGCAGGAATCTGACTAAGTGCCTAGTGCTGGAATGAAACACTGAGAGACGCAAATTGAAAGACAATCAGGCTGTCTCTCCCAATCTCTGCCTAGCCTCTCCCTCAGGCAGAGGGTATCTGGGAGTGAGCAAACACAAGGACAACCTTTGACCCCCAGGATGGCTTCCACTTCCAGTTCCAACCTCACCGCTGTGATCTGTCTGGCAGATAAACACGCTTCTGAAGCAGGCGTTTGGTAAGCTGTCCCCTCTGCTGGGGACACGTGCATCCACACAGGAGGGCAGGGGTGCCCATCCCAGCACACCCTGGGAGGCAGCAGGGGCCGGCTCGGGGACCTGGGTCTCTGCTGGTCCTGCACCAGCGTTTGGGGAGTGAAACATTGGATGAAAGAACTCTCTCCATTCGTCCCTGTCTCTCCTTCTCTCTGCCTTTCAAGTAAGTACAAACAGGTTAAGAAGAAAGAAACAAAAGCTGACCCAGGCCTCACCTTCAAGACAAAGACATTCCCTTTGGACTGCTACTAAGAACCTGCACTTCTAGTTATCGTTTTTTTCTGTCTTCTCTTTCATATTCCCAAACTAATAATGTCCTAAGTCTGGCATCAAAGGGCAGAAGACACACACACTCTCTCTGCTTTAGCCAGGACAAAACAACTTCAAACACCTGATCAATTCATAACCCCTGATCCATTTTAGTTCAATTGTGGCCATTCGGGGAGTGAAGTAGATGAAGGTCTCTCTCTCTCTCGCTCTCTCTCTCTCTCTCACTCTCAAATAAATAAATAAATAAACTCTCCTGCACCCCGTACAGTAATGCCTGGGTCAATTCCAGCTTCCTGCTAATGTGCTCCCTGGGAGGCAGAGGCGATGGCGCGAGTAGTCGCATCCCTGCTACCCACAAGGGACACCTGGATGGAGCTCCTGGCCTGGCTTCAACCTGGCCCAATCAGAGTCATTGTGGGCGTCCAAGGAGTCAACCAATGGATGGGAGCTGTATCCGTCTTTTCTGTCTCTCTGGCTTCACAAATAAACAAAAATTAAAAGAAAAAAAATACTGAGTCAAGCACTGGGTTAGGTAGGCCGACTTCCCCTTGAGAGCCTTGGGTGGCTCTTACTGTCATTTCCCAAGAAGGAGTGAATTCACCTGGGTCAGAAGGCCCCAGAGAGGGCAGTGCTCCCCTCCCACAGCAGACCCCCAGGGCGGATGCCTTGTGAGGCTGGGGGCCTGGAAACACCTTGGGGTCCACAACAGGACCCACAGACGTCACAGGGACGCCAGCAGACGCCCTCCTGTCTACAGGCTGCTTGTGAGCCTCAAACGCAACTAGAGCATTTCTTTCTTTCTTTAATTTTTTTAAATGTACTTTCATTTTATTTGAAAGAGAGAGGGCTTGCATCCACTAGCTCTCTCCCCACTGCCGTGGCCGGAGCAGCATCTGAGAGCGCAGGGGGAGACTGAAGGGTGCTTTGCAGAGTGCAGACAGTGCGGATTCCTGGGACCCTGCGCTCTGGAATTCAAACAACAGGCAGAAACCAGAGGACTTCCCTGGGGTGGGGATCTGATGGGAAGGAGGAAGCTTCGCACAGGGCTCACAGAGAATAAGGAGGAATTCCAGGCAGTGGGAAGGAGATTCCTTAAAGGTAAACAACCCCTCGGCAACACTTCCTGTTGCCACAGTGAAGCCTGTTAGGGACTTTGCCAACTGACACCGCCTTTGAACTTCAACCTCCAAGCCAGCCACAGCTGGCCGGCCTCTGGCACGAAAGCTGAGGTTCTGTCCTCCTCCGGTGACCCAGGCAAGGACTGAGGGTTACAGGCAGCTCTTCCTATGCCCCAAGAGCTCAAGGACTCAGCTGGAAAAAGTGGTGACAGCGCAGCCTTACCACCCCCGGCTGACAGAGGCCAGGGTGAGCAGACAGCCACGGAGCAGCCACGGAGCAGCCACGGCAGTGCCCAGGCTCCCTGCAAGTGACAGCGAACACCAAGCTGACCAGGGGCGAGGGTAAGGCGGCCGAGAAAATCTTCTCCAACCAGCAGCCACTGAAGAGGCCTGAACGAAGCGAGCCAGCCACCCGCCGGCGGGGAAGGTGGGACGTGCGGGAGGAGGGACGGCGACTCCCAGCAGAGACTCTGACTTCCGGATTTATGTGGCCCAAATGAAGTATACACAGAAAAATAAACTACCTATCCATCTCGTGATACGCGTCTCCACATGACACGCACTCACAGGAAAGGACCCGTGCGGGACCACAGCCAAGCCTTCCTCCAAGACCGTCCCTGAGACCCCAGCACGACTGCTGAGGTGCCCATGCACCGGGCACCGCGTCCAAAGCTATGGGGGACAGGACGCAGAGGCAGGCTCAGGCCGTCTCCCTGTGGGTCCCTGGGCAGCCCCTCGACCCTCCTCTCCTTTCTTTCACTTTCTATTTCAGAGGTAGAGAGCCAGACACCCAGGGTGACAGGCAGAGCTGCCAGCCAACGGTTCACTCCTCAAGTCCAGCAACAGCAGGGGCGGGACCCGGTGACCCGACCATACAAGGAGCCAGGAACTCCACAGGTCTCCCGCCCGGGGGACAGGGACCCGGTGACCCGACCATACAAGGAGCCAGGAACTCCACAGGTCTCCCGCCCAGGGGGACAGGGACCCGGTGACCCGACCATACAAGGAGCCAGGAACTCCACAGGTCTCCCGCCCGGGGGACAGGGACCCGGTGACCCGACCATACAAGGAGCCAGGAACTCCACAGGTCTCCCGCCCGGGTGCTCCACTTCTGCTCCAGCTCCCGGCTAATGTGTTTGGGAAAGCAGTGGTTGGGCCCCTGCCACCTGCGTGGGTGATCCAGAAGAGGCTCCTGGCTCAGCCTGGCCCGACCTTTCCATTGCAGCCAGTGGGGACATGACCCAGTGGACAGATGACCTCTCTGTCTCTCCCTCTTTCTGGGCGATTGTGCCTTATACATACATACATACATACAAGGAAGGAAGGAAGGAAAGAGAGAAAGAAAGAAAGGGAGAGGAGAGGAGGGGAGAGAAGAGTCAACAGAGTGGGGGCCGGTGCCACCTGTGGTGCCAGCACCCGATATGGACACTGGTTTTAGCCCCAGCTGCACCTCTTTGGATCCAGCTCCCTGCAACGGCCTGGGAAAGAAGACGGCCCAAGTCCTTGGGCTCCTGCACCCGTGTGGGAGACCTGGAAGGACCTGGCTCCTGATCGGCCCAGCTCTGGCTGTTGCGGCCATTTGGGGATCGAAGACCTTTCTCTCTGTCTCACCCTCTCACTGTCTGTAACTCTCAAATAAATAAATAAGATCTTTTTTTTTAAAAAAAGCTCAGAGTGAACTGCAGACTTCCTCTCTGTAGAGACTGAGAGAACCGCGTACGACGTGATGGCTCGATGGGGCCTGGAGCAGCGCAGCCCCCAGGGAGGGCAGCCGGGAGGCAGAGGCCGGGCAGAGGTCACATGTCCGAAACTCCAGCCCCTTACATAACTACTGTGCGAGGGACATTTAAATTGCCAGTGTTTTGGCTCTGAGGATCACTTAAACTTCCGGAGTCCAAACTGGTCTACGCGCACTGAAGCACGCGAGGACAGCCGTGGGAAGCCAGTGCTCTAAGAATGGGGTTTCTCACACACACGTCTACACTGCCTGTGTTAGGTCAGAATCAGAGAGAGGCGAGAAAAACAGGTACCCCGCACCTCCCACTTGCAGGATTTTGTTCTCTGTGTGTGCACCGCTCACTCCGCCCTCAGACCCAACAGGGACCATGAAGAGCTGCACGCACGAGTCAAGGACTAAAAACGACGCATAGGTGTCGGGAATCCCAGCTGACCAGGGAACGGCAGACCTGCTTTTCCACAGCCCTGCTCCTGAGAAAGGACGGAACCCCACAAGGAAGTTCATGCGCAGACTGGCAGGACCCCTGGGTCCCCCTCCTGCCCTCTGACGACGGTGATGGAGAAAGGCTGGAGGTGGAAACCGGAAAATCGCGGTGCAAACAGCAAGGCCTTCTGCAGAGCCGAACTGACAGCACCAGCCGAGTGGGGCACCAGCGCACAGTGGGGCAGGACGGTCTGCCTCTGAGGCAGTTAAAGCTGTGGCAAGGTCAAGTCCACCAGGGGTCAGGTCCACCAGGGGTCAGGTCCACCAGGGGTCAAGTCCACCAGGGGTCAGGTCCACCAGGGGTCAGGTCCACCAGGGGTCAAGTCCACCAGGGGTCAGGTCCACCAGGGGTCAGGTCCACCAGGGGTCAAGTCCACCAGGAGCCACACAGCCTGGCAAGCAGGGCAGGCGGCACCCTTGGTTCCGCGTGCATGTGGAAAGGTAACGAGTCACGTCACTGAGGTTTCTGGAGGACCGGCTGCGTCACATGTGCTCTTACCTGGGTATTGTCTGGATGATGAAAATATCCTGGCCGCGAACGGATTCTTTTATTTCAACTCTGGTTTCTGGAAAACAAGAATGTTCTGAAGCTTTACAAAGTGCGTTTCGTGACGCAACCAGGAGGCAGCATTCGGGGCAGAAAAGGCGAATCTACCCCAGCACCCACCTCTTAACAGGCCTCAGAAGGCCACCAACCCCGGGGAAAATCAGCCAGAACCAGCGCGCAGACACAGGACATCTGACCAGCAGCCTGTGCAGTCTCAGGGAGGGAACAAAGCCCACACCCGTCCTCGCCGGCTGGGGAGGAGCCCACAGCACATCCTCATTACTCCCCTGGGCCCTGCAGTGGAGGACTCGAGCCTCACAGGGACAGAGACCAAGCAAGGACACAGCACAGGCAGGTTCCCGGTGCCAGAATCACCCCTGTGATAAGGGAGAGTGATTAGGAGGGCGGGGACAAAGGCCTCACTCAAGCTGGAATGTGGAAGACGTGGGGGCAGGGTGAGCTTGGTGAGTGACGGGAAGGGGTTGACAGGGGTTGAGGAACCCGCAGGCCCTGCGCATCCTGAGTCCAGAGAGGACAGGGAAGGTGTGATCTACTGGCAGGACAGGAGCGGCAGCAGGGAGGGGCCCCACCCCCGCCTGCATCCACAGGGGTCCTAGTCAGAGACGTGACCAGGGACCAGGCAGGTGAGCAGGCAGAACCGGATCCCAAAGGGCCCCGCTTGACCACTGGGGAGACTGGACTCCAGCCTGGGGGAAGCAGAGCTGAGTCCTGGGGGAGTGGAGGGAGGTGGGGAGAAAGGGCGAGGGAGAAAAGGAACAGAGACAGAGAACGAGGGAGGGAAGGGGATCCTCGCCCCCACCCTCTCCGGCTCAGGCTCCTCCTCACATGAGACCCCTGAAGGCGTCACCTGAATCCAGCCAGTGGCTGCCAGGTCTCTGTGGAGCAGGGATCCAAGTTGCTGCCTGCAGCCCCAGCAGCCCCTAGCACGGGGGAGTCCCCCCGCTGCTCCACTTCCCACCAGCTCCCTGCTGTGGCCTGGGAAAACCCATGTGCTTGGGCCCCTGCACCCACGTGGGAGACCCGGATGGAGCTCCTGGCTTCAGCCTGGATCAGCCCTGGCCAGCGTGGTGGCTTGGGGAGTGGACCAGCGGATGGGAGAGCTCTTACTCCCCCCCATCACTCTGCCTTTCAATAAATAAATAAGTCTTTAAAAAGCAGAGCACCACACCCACCCACACCCAGCTTCAGGTTCTTAACTCCCGGCAGGAGACAAGTCTCCAAAGTCACCAGGTAGGAGGCGCTAGTGGGGGAGCAGGATGACGACACGGGCTGCCGGCTCCCGGGACTGACACCCTTCCCCTGGCGTTCCCTCCGCACTCCAACCATCCTCCTGTGTCTTAGCTCACCTACTCAAGCTACGGAGATAATCACAGTTACAAGGAGAAAAGGGGCGTAAACCACAATCCTGGAGTTTCACAAGTATCCCACAAGAATAAACCCACATGACTTCATGCCAGCTTCACAGGAATGAGAGCATTGTAACCGGAGCGCGTGGCTCCACCGGGAGGCTTCCAATGCAGGGCTGCCAGCACCCTCGGCCGACGTCGTGCCGCAGAGGGGAGCAAACACGGCTTTCCGCCCCAGTGCGAGGATTTCTTAAGAATGGAAAAAGGATTTTGTTTTTTAAATTTACTGGGGGGCTGGTGCTGTGGCGTAGCAGGTAAAGCTGCCGCCTGCAGTGCCGGCATCCCATATGGGTGCTGGCTCAAGACCCGGCTGCTCCTCTTCCAGTCCAGCTCTCTGCTGTGGCCTGGGGAAGCAGTGGAGGATGGCCCAAATCCTTGGGCCCCACACCTGCGTGGGAGACCTGGAGGAAGCTCCTGGCACCTGGCTCTCCATCAGTTCAGCGCTGGCTGTTGAGACCATCTGGGGAGTAAACCAGGGATGGAAGGCCTCTCTCTCTCTCTCTCTCTCTCTCTGTATAAATCTTAAAAAAAAAAAAAAAAAAGATTGTGACTCACCTCCATTGGTCTCTTGGTATACGACAGACTTCCCCAGTTCAGCCCCAAGGCGCCTGTGGGCACAGACACACACACAAAGGCAATGAAGAATTATCGTGTTTTAAAGAAGTTCCAGTTCATATGTACACATTTTTTTAAACATTTATTTATTGAAAAGTAGAGAGAGAGAGAGAAGGAAAAGACAGAGAGAGGATCCACTATCCACTAGTTCCCTCCTCAGATGCTCCAACAGCTGGCACTGAAGCCAGGAACCAGACTCCACCCAGGTCTCCTCCACGGTGCAGGGCCCAAGCCCCTGGGCCGTCTTCTGCTGCTTCCCCAGGTGCACTAGCAGGGAGCTGGGCCAGAGGTGGGGCAGCCGGGACCTGAACTGGCACTCTGATGTGTATATGTGTTAACAACAACTCAAACAACTAGACGTGCAGTCTTCCCCAAGCAAGCTCAGAGAAAGTCTAATTCACTAAGAACTAAAATTCCAGTGTCACTCGGTAAGCTGCTCATCATTTTACAACGCACCGTTTTTACTAGAAAGAGGCCACCAGCCAAAGTCAATGTCTAGTTTACTGCTTTACGAGCGACTGGCACGGAAACCATTCCCAAACATTTGGTTATTAGCAATGATGTCAAACATCTCGGGCGGAGACACACACCTCATCTGTCAAACGTGTGGAGATCAAGATCGACGGCAGTGTGAGTGTGGACCTGCCGTGGGCCTGGTTAGAGTGAATCAAGGGGTAGGTGTTCGGCGTGCAGTGACCAGGCCCACATCCCACGTCGGAGCCTGGGTGCTTCCTGCACCCCGGGAGGCAGCGAGTGCCGGCACAAGCAGCCGGGTCCTCGGTGGGAGACCTGGGCTGAGTTGTTGGCTCCTGCTTCAGCCCGTCCCAGGCCTCAGCCACGGCAGGCGTTTCAGGGGTGAACTAGCAGATGGGCCATTTCTGCCACTCTCTCTCTCTCTCTGCCTTTTAAATATTAAAAAAAAAAAAAAGTCCAGCACAAAGAGCCACTTTTTACCCAGTCAGAGACGGCCGCTCTGTTCCCACCCAGCTCCCTGCTGATGCGCCCCGGGAGGCAGCGCCCATCTGAGTGCTGAGCCCTGCACCCACGTGGGAGACCCCAAGGAAGCGTCTGGTTTTGGCGGACCCAGCTCTGGCCTTTGCAGCCATTTGGGGAGTGAATCAGCAGAGGGAAGACCTCTGTCTCTCTCTCCACACCCCCACTCTAATTCTGCCTTTCAAATAAAATCTTAAAAAAAAAGGGGGTGGGGTAGGGGTGGCACTGTGACCTAGCAAGTAAAGCTGGCACTGGCAGTGCCGACATCCTGTATGAGTCCCGGCTGCTCCACTTCCGATCCAGCTCTCTGCTATGGCCTGGGAGGGCAGTGGAAGATGGCCCAAGTCCTTGGGCCCCTGCACCCCCGTGGGAAACCTGGAAGAAGCTCCTGGCTTCAGATCCGCCCAGCTCCGGTCATCGCTGCCACTTGAGGAGTGAACCAGCAGGTGGAAGACCTCTCTCTCTCTCCCCCTCTGTGTCTCTGTAACTCTGCCTTTCAGATAAATAAATAAATCTTGAAAAAGTTAGTTTTTCAGATCCTTGCTTGAAGCTTAAACCTGAAAGGAATGAGGGCACTGGGCACAGGCAGACGGCCCGGGCCGGCAGTGCAGCGCTCAAACTCAACTTCCACACGAAATCCGACTGAGAAACCCGCCTTGCTCATTTTTCTCAGCATATTGATTATTTATAGTAACTGAAAATCTCGCTGGAATGCAGAGCCAAGAACCTAATACAAAAAAAGCAAAAACCCAAACAAGCGAAGGCCACTCTGGCCGCCCTCCGCCTCCTTGCTCACGGACGAGGCGACCCGCAGCGCCAAACGCCTGCTCCCAGCTGAAGCCGGCGCCCTTCAGGCCTCCAGGCGGCCGACGGCAAGAGGGGGTTCTCTGCCCTCCTCCAACCCTACTCGGGCCCCATCCGAACAGAGAGCAGGCCAGTGGAAACTCCAAAGTCTCCCCGTTCTCAACTTGCAGCTGCTCGCTCGTGTTAGTTACCGACCCGGGACCCCTCGCGGGCACCCCGCGTGAGCCGACCCCGGACCCCTCGCGGGCACCCCGCGTGAGCCGACCCGGGACCCCTCGTGGGCACCCCGCGTGAGCCGACCCGGGACCCCTCGCGGGCACCCTGCGGCAAAGCCCAGCCTGCCTTTAGGTGTCACAGGCCAAGCTGCTCCTTTAGTCTTGTGTGCGGCACTGCAAACGGCCCGTGGATAAATGGAGCTAACAGGTAGGTGTGGGGCGGGCGTTCGGTGCCGCCCATCTCCCAGGGCCTGGGTTCGAGGTCCGGATCCACTGTGGACGCCAGTTTCCTAATGCACACCCAGGAGGCAGCAGGGGCTGCCCACGTCCTTGGGCCCCTGGCACCTGCCCTGAGCTCCACTCCCGCCTGGCCCAGACATCTGGGGGGTGAGTGAACCTGAGGATGGGGGGGGTCTCTGCCTCTGTGTCCCCGCTGAGGATGGGGGTCTCTGCCTCTCTCCGTCTCCCCGCTGAGGATGGGGGTCTCTGCCTCCGTCTCCCCGCTGAGGATGGGGGTCTCTGCCTCTCCGTCTCCCCGCTGAGGATGGGGGTCTCTGCCTCTCCGTCTCCCCGCTGAGGATGGGGGTCTCTGCCTCTCCGTCTCCCTGCTGAGGATGGGGGGGGTCTCTGCCTCTCCATCTCTCCACTGAGGATGGGGGTCTCTGCCTCCGTCTCCCCGCTAAGGATGGGGGTCTCTGCCTCTCTCCGTCTCCCTGCTGAGGATGGGGGGGGTCTCTGCCTCTCCATCTCCCCGCTGAGGATGGGGGTCTCTGCCTCCGTCTCCCCGCTGAGGATGGGGGTCTCTGCCTCTCTCTCCCCGCCGCCCCCTTCTCTGCCTTTCAGATGGGCTCTTTCTGAGCAGCCCTCTGCTTTCTGGAACACTTGATCTTATCGCGGCCAGGCTCCGACACCCTTGACCTCGGACACCCCTGCTCTGCGACGCTAATACGGGAAAACCAAGTGTCTCCCAGCGACGGCGCGCCGGGAACGGCGAGGCCGAGCCGGCGGCCCCAAAGGCCACTGGGGGCCACAGGCGAGCAGCGCGCTCCACTTTCAGAGCGGGTCCGAGCTAAGGCCGCCGTGCAAACCGCCACTGCGGACACCGACCCGGGCGAGCCGCTTCCCGTCCTCCCCGCCCCCTGCCCCGCCGCCATCGGCCGGGGGTCCCCCCGCGCTCCGGGCACCCCCGCGAATGGCGCCGGCCGGACTCCGACCGTGGGAAGGGCAGCCGAGCCCCGCCGGGGCACGCGCTCGGGGGGCTGCCGGGGCTCGCCGCCGCGCGGGGCGGGGGGACCGGGAGACAAAGGGCCGGCGAGCGGGGCTGGGGGGCTCAGGTCCCCCAAGCGCTCAGCCCAGAGCTCCTCGGCTTGCAAGCTCGGGGCGCGGGGCGGAGGGGGGCGCCTGCCCCTCCGAGCGCTCGCGACTCCGCGGCCGCTGCCCCCGGGCGGCCCCGGCTCGGGGTCCGAGGGGCGCCGGCCGCCGCGGCCTCCGGCGGCGACCCCAGCCCCGCCCTCCCGGCGCCGCGGCGCCCCCTCGCTCACTCGGTGATGCGCTTGGCCAGCTCGGTGCAGGCGGCCGTGGAGTTGGCCGAGAAGACCCGGTAGCCGGCGCGGGCGGCGTTCATGGCCGGCGGCGCGGCGGGCCGGGCTCTCGGGGCGCGGAAAGCCGAGGACGCGCAGAGCGGGGGCAGCAGCAGCAGCTTCCTGGGCATCTCCGGCCCCGCGCGGGGCTGCACCCGGGAGCGGGGCTCGGACGGCTGGCGTCGGCTCGCGGGAGGCGCGCGAACCAACGACGCGCCGAGCCCACGCGCGCCGCGAGCAGCTCCGCGGCCGCCTCCGGACGAGCCGCCTGGCCACCGCCCCCTGCGGGCGTCCGAGCAGCGCGGGCTAGAGCGGCCGCGCAGGCCGCCATCTCGGATGAGGGCAAGGAGCGGGCAACCTCAGGAAGCCCGTTCTTCCTGGGGATGCGTGCTGGACTCACCCCGCCGCCTGCTTTTCCGCTCCCACGGGAGCTCTTTTGCCCTCGAGGTGTTGGGCAGTGCGGCCCGGCTCCTTATTGTTCCCAGCCGTTCGCAACTTTCCTGCCAGAATCCAAAATGTCAGCCACGCTGGCGGTGGACCATCTAGCTCGCAGTCTCTGTGCTCCTCGAGGGCGTGTCCCTCGCAGGCGCATGCGCCCCGCTCGGCTCTTTATTTGAAAAATGGAGGGAGGGGTTAGTTCTCCTCCGTCTGGGACGGTGCAGGGTGGGCTGCTCCGCCTGGTCTCCGAGGCTGACCCCAGTCTCCTTCAGACAAGGTTCCCCGAGCGCCCCAGAGGCGCTGGCCCTCCCGCCCCGGCCGCCCAGTGCCCGGCTCCCGCACCGACGGCGTGCGGGGCCCCGGCCCCCCGGCTCTGGACGGCTGTCTTCGCCCCGGGGACGGAGCCTCCCCGAGGCGGCGGGGTTTGCGGTTCTAGAGGGCGGGGGCGGGGGTCAGGAGGGCGCCCTGCGGCCCCGGCCCGGGTGACCCAGCGCGCTTCGGGACCCCCGACCCCGGCGCCTGCGGCCCCCACCTGCTGCCTGCAGAGCAGCGGGCGCCTGCACCCCCCCCCCCCAGCAGAATCGCTAACAGCGAGCCCGGGTCAGTCTGCAGCCAGCCCTGCCGATGGGCCCAGAGGTCTCGCTACCTTAAGGGGGAGCAGAGCCCCCCAAGCCTTGATACACCCACCTTCATTTTCTCCGTTCTCCCAGGCTGCTCCTCCTCCGTTCCCCATGCGAGTGGCCTTGGCCACAGGCCCGCGGACCGCGAATACCCGGAGTCCCCCGGCCCCTGCACCTGTACCTTCAGCCCTGCGGTCACGTGTGTGGAGCGCCTACTGTTGACCAGGCCGGTGTTAGCTGCTTGGCCACTTATTTATCTATTTAGACAGGCAGAGTGGACAGTGAGAGACAGAGAGAAAGGTCTTCCTTCCGTTGGTTCACCCCCCAAATGGCTGCGCTGATCCATGGCAGGAGCCAGGTGCTTCTCCTGGTCTCCCATGGGGTGCAGGGCCCAAGCACTTGGGCCATCCTCCACTGCACTCCCGGGCCACAGCAGAGGGCTGGCCTGGAAGAGGAGCAACCGGGACAGAATCCGGCGCCCCGACCGGGACTAGAACCCGGAGTGCCGGCGTGGCAGGTGGAGAGTTAGCCCAGTGAGCCGCGGTGCCGGCCGCTTGGCCACTTTAGTGCAGAAAAAAGCAAAAATTCCTACCTAGCAAGGGAAGATCAGTTAAAAAAATAGTCAAGAGTGATAAAGAAAACCTCAGCTTACTCAGAGAGCTGGCGGCTGGCGGGGGGGGGGGTGTTAACTGCCTTGACGCCTTGACATTCCTGGGGGTGTGTTGAAAGCCAGCCAGGAGCACAGGTCCACCCCCAAGCCGCCCCTCTGTAGCCAGTGGAGGAGCTGGCGTGTAACACCAGCATCGCACATCCGAGTGCCGAGTGCGCTTGGATTCCAGACTGCTCCGTGGCTGATCCAGCTGCCTGCTACTGCGCCTGGGAACGCAGCGCAAGACGGACCCAGTATCTGGGCCACGGCCTCCCGTGTGGGAGACCCAGATGCAGTTCTGGGCTCCTGGCTTTGGCCTGACCCAGTCCTGGCTGCTGCAGCCATGTGTGGAGTGAGCCTACCAATGGGAATGGATGGAAGTTCTCTCTCTCTCTGTCACTTTGCCTTTCAAATAAGTAAAGAAGAAGAAGAAGAAGAACTATGTCTGCCTTCCCTAAGTTATCTTTCTAAACATTTTTAAAAGATTTATTTATTTATTTGAAAGAGTTACACAGAGAGAGGAGAGAGAGAGGTCTTCCATCGCTGGTTCACTCCCCAGATGGCTGCAACAGCTGGAGCTGGGGTGATCTGAAGCCAGGAGCCAGGAGCCAGGAGCTTCTTCTAGGGGGTGCGGGGCCCAAGGACTTGGGCCATCTTCTGCTTTCCCAGGCCACAGCAGAGAGCTGGATGGGAAGTGGAGCTGCTGGGACTCGAACTGGCACCCATATGGGGCACCGGCCCCCAAAATATTTTTGTTCTCATTTGCATGTGAAAGGCAGAGAGAGACAGAGATCTTCATCCGATGACTCACTCCCCAAATGCCCACAACAGCAGGGCTGGACCGGGCCTAAGCCAGGAGCCCAGAACACCGTCCAGGACTCCCACGTAAATGGCAGGGACCCAGGTGTGTGAGCCAGCACCCTCCACCACCCAGAACCTGAACCGGAAGTGGAGGCGAGATCAGCCCAGGCACTCCACTAGCGGGGACGGCAGCTTGGGGCTGCTCGTCCTCACCCAAGCAATTCAGACTTGAGACAGAGAAACGGCAGGTGGATAGCAACGTTTAATAGCAGCTATCCACCTGCGGGGCCAGGCGTCTCCGGGAAGGGTGGAGCGCCCAGTCTGCGTTGGGGGGGTTCTATGGACATGAGTGTGGGTCCCCTGTCTCTCCTCCTCCCTCTTCTGGGAAATGGGGGGGGGGGGGGAATAACTCCTGATATGGCGTTCCTGAAGTCCCGCCCGGACCTTATCAGCGCAGTGTTACTGGAGCTAACAGCCCCCGTGGCCCACCAAACAGTGCCTGAGCCGGAGCGGGACGTCGGGCGCCTGCTGCTCAGCGCCCAGGGCTCGCTTCCTCCGTCCACTTCAACACATTTTCGCTAGAAGTTCTCCTCGTCTCAGTTTCTTCAGCCCATCTTACACACACAGGCTAATATCCATCCACCTAGGACGTGGGTGTCCCAAGCAGCGTTAAGTGCTAAGCCGCCCATCTGCCCCATCCCCCAAATTTTTCATCATTATTAAAAACTGCTCCTGGGGGCCGGCGCTGTGGCCTAGCAGGTAAAGCAGCCTGTGGTGCCGGCATCCCATATGGGCAGCAGTTCCAGTCCTGGCTGCTCCACTTCCAATCCAGCTCTCTGCTCTGGCCTGGGAAAACAGTAGAAGATGGCCCAAGTGCTTGGGCCCCTGTTCCTGCGTGGGAGACCCAGAAGAAGCTCCTGGCTCCTGGCTTCAGATCTGCACAGCTCGGGCCATTGTAGCCAACTGGGGAGTGAACCAGCGGGTGGAAAACCTCTCTCTCTCTCTCTCTCTCTCTCTCTCTTTCTCTCTCCCCCTCTCCTTCTATCTCTGTGTAACTCTCACTTTCAAATACATAAATCTTAAAAAAAAAAGAACTGCTCCTAAGCCAATGTTTTGGTGTAGCGGGTAAAGCCGCCACCTGCAGTGCCAGCATCCCATGTGGGCAGTGGTTCGAGACTCAGCTGCTCCACTTCTGACCCAGCTCTCTGCTATGGCCTGGGAAAGCAGTAGAAAATGGCCCCAAGTGCTTGGGTTCCTGCACCCACATGGGAGACCCGGAAGAAGCTCCTGGCTCCTGGCTGCGGCCTGGCCTAGCTCTGACGGTTGCAGCCTTTTGGGGAATGAACCAGCAGATGGAAGATTTCTCTCTGCGTCTTTTCCTCTCTGAAACTCTGACTTTCAAATAAAACAAATAAATCTTAAAAAAGTAACTAAAACGCCTCTGGATCTGGCCTTATTTCCCATTTCTGTGCTGTGCTACTGGTCACACGGGAACCTGTCCGGGTCCCGATGCTTTTGCGGGCCAGCATCCTTAGCGGCTCAGCAAGTCCTTGTATCCGGGCCATCTGTCTCAGGAGTTTGGTTTAACAATAGTGAGGAGGGAGGGTGGAGGTTGGGGCCTCTGTCTTCTCCACAGTGAAGAGTTGCACAGAGTTGCTGGGTTGCAGTGACACCTGCACAGGGCTGGGCTCTGTAGCTCGGACATCTGAGCCTCCACGGCTGTGCCCATAGTGGAGGCCCCCGGGACTAGCCATGGCCTTTGCCACTCTCTGAGGCCGGCGCTTGGCTCACGGCCCCATGCTCCATGTTCAACCCCGCCTCTGCGCCCTCTCTCTCTCGTTCCCCACCCAGCCCAGTTCCTACTGTCCTTTCTCCACTCTGAGTTTGATTCTTAACTTGGAGGCTGGGTTAAGCCACTGACCTCAACACCAGCGTCCCCTCTGGGCCCCAGTTCCAGTCCTGGCTGCTCCACTTCCACCCCAGCTCCCTGGTAATGTGCCTGGGAAAGCAACCAAAGATGGCCCAAGTGTTTGAGCCCCTGACACCGCCATGGGAGGTCTGGAAGGAGCTCCTGGCTCCTGGCTTCCGCCTGGCCCAGCCCTGGCTGTTGCAGCCATCTGGGGAGTGAACCAGGGGATGGACGCGCTCTCTGTCTGTCTTTCTCCCTCTCTGTCTCTCCTCTCTCTGTAACTGTGCCTTTCAAATGAATAAATAAACATTTAAAAAGATTATTAACTTAACCATAGCACCCCTTGCCTCATCAGGGGACATATTCACTCCGTCCTGCTTCCACAGCAGTGATGGTATAAAAAAGGGCAGGGCCGGAGATTCCGGAAGGGGGTGGCCAATGGCTTTGTCTGTCCTTCCCCCTGACTGCTCCTGGCACCCGTCCCATCCCCTTCACCAGGTTGCCGGTCTCCCTTTAGGGTCACCAGGGCGTCTCCCTGGAGTCCCATCCAGCCGGAATGAGAACGGAAGTGACTTCTGCAAGTGACAGGCACTGGGGGTCCAGACCCAGAAGCCCCGCGCAGAGGATGGCGGAGTTAGCTCACCCTCCCGAGTCACTGGCCGGGCTGCCCAGCCTTCCTCGGGGTGCGAGACCAGTCTCTGTTCTGTGTGATGCACTGTGTGTTGAGGTCTTGCTCTGGGAGCCATAGCCTGTCCCCAGCGACCCGAGCTGGGCGAGCAGCTGCTGATCTGTCTCTGTGCCGGATTGTTCTGTCCCGCCGCCATGGAGACACTGTGCTCACCCAGGAAACCTGGCCGCCCGGCCCATGTCATTGTCAGGAATCTCGGATCAGAATCAAAAACCTTGAGATCTGAGGCACCGGCACAAGTCCCCGGTGCCTCGATCCCTCCAAACTCCTGCTGCTCCACCGAGGAGACACTTGCAGAGGCGAGTTTGGGGGATGAAGCTTTGGGGACAGCCGGTGGTATCCAAAACAGACTCCCGTCCACTGCGGCTCGGGCCAGGCGATGGAGCCGGGTGATGCTTTCGTCAAAACTCTTGCGAGTTTCCTCCAGCTAAGCCCCTGTGTGTAATAGACTGTGGGTGCTGGGGCGCCCCCAGAACTAGAGCGGGGAGCAGGTGCAGGCTGCTGAGAAGGCCCCCAGCAGCACCCCCAGTTTGCAGCCACCTGCCCGGCTGCAGCACACCTGTTTGTGGACCTCAGGTGTGAAAGCTGTGCTTTTAATATTCCCCCCGACCCCGGAACACAAAGGGGTCTCAGTAACTCTCTGAGAAGTGTGGACACAGAACCCAATTAGGCTGTTACAGGCGGAGCCCCGGAGAAGAGATTGGGTTGGGTCAAGGTGTCAGGGTGGTCCCAGGGTGGAGTCCTGCTGGCTTTGGAGGAGACGGACACAGGTGCGCCCCTTGTCTTTGGCCTCCGGATGCTCGGCTCCACTTCGGGGCTTGGCCAGCGAGAGTCTGTGGCCAGCGAGAGTCTGTGGCCAGCGAGAGTCCATTCCCAGGGCTGGACGCATGGGGCCTCCAGAGCTGGGAGCCAAATAACTCCTTCCCTCCTTCCTCCTTTCTCTCTCTCTCTTTCCTTTGTCTCTCTCTTTCTTCTTTATTAAAAAAAAAAAACCTATTTATTTGTTTATTTACTGAAAGGCAGAGCTACAGAAAGAGAAGGAGAGACAGAATCTTCCATCTACTGATTCACTCTCCAAATAGCCACAGAAGCCAGGCCAAAGCCAGGAAGGAGCCAGGAAGGAGCCAGGAGCTCCATCCGGGTCTCCCACGTGTGCAGGGGCCCAAGGACCTGGACCATCTTCTGCTGCTCTCCCAGGGGCATCAGCAGGGAGCGGGATGGTAAGAGGAGCAGCCACTGCCACATCTCCCCTGCACCCACGTGGGAAACCTGGGTGGGGTTCCAGGCTCCCGGCTGGACCAGCTCTGGCCGTGGCGGCTGTTTGGAAGTGGAAGGGGTGGGTGACCGGGGCCCCTTGGGAGCTGTGTGCTGAGAATGGCACATGCTGCTCACTTGGATCACGGATGACTTAGGCAGTTGACTTTTCCTGACATCCCAGCAGCAAAACACAGTCCTGGGAGGTGGGGGTGGGCGCAGCCGCTCAGATGCTGGTTGGGACCCCCCACCCCATACTGGAGTGCTGGGTTTGTGGGTCCCCGCCGCCAACGTGGGGTTCCTGGCCCCAGCCCCAGCCACTGCAGACATTTTGGGAGCGGGCCACTGGATGACGGCTCATTCTGTCTGTTTCTTTGCCTCTCAAATAAATAAACAGTTTTTAAAAATTAGCCCGGGGGTTAACCCAGCTGTAAATAAATTTGGAAATTGATTCTGGCTGGGCAAGGGCGCGCTCTGGAAGAAGGGAGGGCACAGCCAGTTGGGCCCTACCACAGTGCCCCCTACTGGCCCTTGGGTTCCTTGCAGCTAGCACAGTACCCGGTACACAGTGTTTATTTTTTATTTTATTTTTTTAAAGATTTATTTATTTATATGAAAGTCAAGAGTTACACAGAGAGAGAAGGAGAGGTAGAGAGAGAGAGAGGTCTTCCATCTGCTGGTTCACTCCCAAATTGGCCGGAGCTGAGCTGATCCAAAGCCGGCAGCTTCCTCCAGGTCTCCCACGAGGATGCAGGGGTCCTTGGGCCACCTTCCACTGCTTTCCCAGGCCACAGCAGAGAGCTGCATCGGAAGTGGAGCAGCCAGGTCTCGAACCAGCACCCACATGGGATGCCGGCACCGCAGGCGGCAGCTTTACCCGCTAGGCCACAGCGCCGGCCCCAGAGTGTTTAATAGCCGCTATTTCCAAGTCTGTAGCCATGATCAATGTATCTTCCTTTCTGGGTCACAGTCGGATGATCAAAGCCGCCTGCTGAACTGTGTCCCATCGCAGTGTCTACTCAGTTCAGTGGATAAGTCCTGCCTGCTGAGGGCAGCATCGTGGGGCACGAAGCGCGGCCACTGCCCGCGGCCCGCGGCCCGTGTGGGCGCCTTTGAGTCCCGGCTGCTCTGCTTCCATCAGCTCCCTGCTAGTGCGCCTGGAAAGGCAGCGGAAGATGCCCCAGGTACGTGGGTCCCCGACACCCACGTGGGAGACCCGGATGAAGTTCCAGGCCTCTGGCTTCTGCCTGGCCCAGACCTGCCTCTTGTGGACACTTGGGAAGGGAACCAGCGGATAGAATCCGTCTCTCCCCCTCCCTCTGTGTCACTTTGCCTTCAAATGAATACATAAATCTCTTTTTAAAAAATGCTTGCTTGAGGATTCTGGAAATTGGCCTTGAGAAGGCCGGGCTAAAGTTGCAAAGTAAGCTGCCCCCACCCCACCCCAGCCAGCATGGCCAGAGGACTGGGTGTCTGCAGGACGGAACTCACCACTGTGAGTGACCCCAGCCGGCCCCGTATCGCCTGGCCAGAGGCCACCGTGCAGATAGCCCTGTCGTCCTTTCCCCTCGATCTGGCCCCTCTCACCCTCCCCTCCCGGATGCAGGTCCCTTGACTGAAGCCACACCCTTGCATCCAGTCTCTGCGGTGACTGCGCAGCGTGGAGCGGCCCCTGCCTGTGCGTCAGCGGCCCAGCCGGGGCGCCCGTGTCCCAGCACCGGGGTAGACTGTGCAACCATGTGGCTGCCTCTCCTGGTCAACGGGCTCGCTAGGAACTGGATTTTGCATCCTCCCACAATACCCAAAAGCCCTAATCCCCGTGCGATGTTTGCTGGGAGGAGGGGTCTCTGGGAGGTGACTGGGGTCCATGATGGGCTTCGGGCCTTATAAGCAGAGATGGAGGGGCCGGCACTGCGGAAGGTTAAGCCTCTGCCTGTGACAACGGCATCCCCTGTGGACGCTGGTTCGAGACCCGGCTGCTCCCTTCCGATCCAGCTCTCTGCTATGACCTGGGAAAGCAGTAGAAGATGGCCCAAGTGCTTGGGTCCCTGCACCCACATGGGAGACCTGGAAGAAGCTCCTGGCTCCTGGCTTCAGATCAGCACAGCTCCGGCCATTGCAGCCAATTGGGGAGTGAACCAGTGGGTGGAAGACCTCTCTCTCTCTCTCTCTCTCTCTCTCTGTGTGTGTGTGTAACTGTGACTTTCAAGTAAAATAAATAAATCTTTAAAAGGAAAAAAAAAAAAAGGAAAGTTGCCTTCACCTTCCCAGTTCTGGAGAGGGTCCCCTTCCACCAGAGCTGAACCCTGCTGCTGGCCCGGGACTGTCCCCTCGAGGTGGGGAATCCACCTGCCCTGCCTGAGGTCTTTCCAATCAGGCCCGAGGAATGCCGGCGCGGTTTAACCACAGAGAAACCAGGAATAACTCCAACGCCCAAAAAGGACGGCATGGCTCAAGGCGTGAACGGCGGCCCCTCCTGTTAGAGAACAGTCCTGAGGCTCAGTGGAAGAGAAACCACAGGCCTGCTCGCGTTCCTGAAAACTCCCAGCCCTGCCCCAGGCTCGGCCTCCTGCTCCTGTGTACGCCCACAACCCTTCCAGAAGCTGCCGGCACTCCTGCCCCAACGCCCCGCTCCACCTGACCCCGCGCCCGGCCTCTGCCGCCCTCGGAGGTCCAGTGCACACCCTTCGTCCTTCCTTCCCTCGGCTTTTCTTTCTTTCTTTCTTTCTTTCTTTTTTTTTTTTTTTTAAGATTTATGTATTTATTTGAAAGGCAGAGTTACAGAGAGGCAGAGAGAGAGAGAGAGAGAGAGAGAGTGTCTTTCATCCACTGGTTCACTATGCAAATGGCCACGGTGGCTGGAGCTTCGTCAATCCAAAGCCAGAAGCCAGGAGCCTCTTTCTAGGGCTCCCATGTGGGTGCAGGGGCCCAAGCACTTGGGGCCATCTTCCACTGCTTTCCCAGGCCACAGCAGAGAGCTGGATCAGAAGTAGAGCAGCCGGGTCTCGAACCGGTGCCCACATGGGATGCTGGCACTGCAGGGGGTGGCTTTACCGGCTATACCACAGTGCTGGCCCCATCCCCCAGTTTTTCTTATGAAAATGCTGTGGCTCCTAGGTTTCCTGACATAGTTCCAAGCCCCCACTGGCCCTGCCGTGGGCAGTTGCGGAACGCGTCCCAGGACCCGGTCTTCTCCGGCCGGCGTCTGCAGGGTCGCAGGAACCCCTTTTGGTGCACAGATTCCTTCATCTCGAGAGTTTGGTTTGGGGCCTGCGTTGTGGCACAACGGTATAAGCCGCCGTGTGCAACGCTGGCATCGCGCACCAGGCGTCACTTCAAGTCCTGCTAATGCGCCTGGGAAAGCGGCCGAAGATGGCCCGAGCACCTGGGTCCCTGACACCCACTTGGGTGGCCTGGAGGATGTTCCAGGCTCTTGGCTTTGGCCTGGCCCAGCCCTGGCTGTTGCTGCCATTTTGGGAGTGAAGTAGCAGAAGGAAGATCGCTCGCTCTCTCTCTCTGTCACTCTTCTTTCAAATAAATAAAAAAAAAAACTTTCAACAAAGGAGAGAGTTTTGGTTGAGCCTCCATACCACGGACTACTAGCAGCTGTGGGGGCTGGCTCTTCGGGGGCCTGCGAGGCGGTGCTGGGGTTAAGCCAGCCCACACCCCCAGGCCTGGGTTGGGGGTTGGGAGAGTCCCGCCTCCACTTCTGATCTGGCTTCCTGTTAATGCACACCCTGGGGACAGCAGATGATGGCTCAGGTGCTTGTGACGCAGGGATGGTCCGGGTTCTTGCCCCCTTGCAAGAGAGAATTCAAGGGAGAGACACAGATAGAGATGAGCAGCAGAGCAAGATTTATTTAAAGTGAAAGTGCACCCTCAGGAAGGACCGCAGGACACCCAGAGAAAGAGATGGAGGGAGAGGTGTGTGTGTGGGGGGGAGATGCCCTTTATAAGAGTTGGAGTGAAGGGGCCGGCGCTGTGGCGTATCGGGTAAAGCCACGACCTGCAGTGCCAACATCCCATAAGGGATTGGTTCCAGTCCCGGCTGCTCCACTTCTCCGCTTCTCTGTTATGGCCCACATCCTGCACCTGCAAGGGAGACCTGGAAGAAGCTCCTGGCTTCGGATCTGCACAGCTTCAGCCATTGTGGCCATCTGGGGAGTGAACCAGTGGATAGAAGACCTCTCTCCCTCTCTCTCTCTCTCCCTTTCCCTCCCTCCCTCCCTCCCTCTCTCCTCTCTCTCTCTCTCTCTCTGCCTCTCTGTAACTCTACCTTTCAAATAAATAAACAAATCTTAAAAAAAAAAAGGGTGTGGAGTAGGGGCGGGGCTTTACGGAAGTCCTGGAGAAGTCACGCGTGGAGGGAGCACAGGTGCTGGCCTCGATCGCTTTATTTTAACGGCATTACAACGACCTGGAGCTCATCGCAGGAACCCAGGCGCAGCCATGTTGGGTGCTACTCGCCGGCACCAGTTCTTGGGCAGCGAAACCCCAGTGGCCGAGGTGGGGTGAGGGGTGTGGGGTGTGGGCAGTGCACGCAGGGCTGTGGCGCACTGAGCTCCTCTCGGCTGCTTCCTGCGGCCCTAGTGGCGGCTCAACCGCTGCAGCTCCTGCCTGCCCCATCGTCTCTCCCTCTGTTTCTCTCCGAACATGGACCCCTAGAGGTAGACAATATGGATCCCAATAGCAACGCCTGGTTACACGTCTTGTTCTCTCGAGGTCCCTGACTGATACAAGGATGGTTCTTTTGTTTTTTAAACAGTTTTTTATTTATTTGAAAGGCAGAGTTACACAAAGAGAGAGATTTTCCATCTGCTGGTTCACTCCCCAAACGGCTCCAATGACCAGGAGCTGGGCCAGGCTAAACCAGGAGCCAGGAGCTCCATCCGGGTCTCGCACGTGGGTGCAGGGGCCCAAGCACTTGGGCCGTCCTCTGCGGCTTCCCCAGGTGCATCAGTAGGAAGTGGGATCAGAGTGTCCACACGGGCTGACACTGCACCGCCCCAGGACGGCTTGTTTTGTATAAATGCCTGTCTTGGCATCTGAAAGGAGACTTTGTTTGACTCCTTTCAGTTTTCTTAACGATTCTCTTTGTAAACACAGGCCAAGTCTTGTTTGTCCAGACCTGTGGGACAGGTCCTGGGAGAACAGAATCAGCTCTGTCTGCCACAAGGTGACAGCCTCCACGCACAACCCCACTGCAGTTTCAAGTCCTCCAAAAAACCGATCCTGTTGTTGCCCGGCCTGCAAGTTCAGCGTGAATCAGGGACAGACAAAGGCTGGCTCCAGTTCAGGTTCGATGCCAAGTGCGGGCCAAGGAAAGCCAGGAGAAAACAAAGAGGTATGTTTAGGCGCTTGTTCCCGGCCCCACGGGACAAGGTCAGTCTCTGCTACAAAGAGAGCGTTTCAGGCCAAAATGCGGGAGTGTTGCATCCTGGTTGCACTGCTACCACTCTGGAAAAATTTAAGTCTTTTCTCTGTTTTCACGCTCCCAACAGGACTCAGCAAGCTGAGTCGGAATGATCTTTATTTCTAAAAATAGCACCAACTTGGATCTCTGAGCTGATTCTCTCCGTAGGATACCCGGATCCACGCTGGGGGTGGGAGCAACCTTCTGGGCAGACCCAGCCAAGCTCACCACGAGTGACCCTTCCCAGCTTCAGCAAGGACGGTGGTAGCGAGCAGCCGCTGGAAGATCCGAAACGGATCGCAACGTAGAGCCTCAGGAGGTCAGAGACCCTGCCCAGGGCAGACTCTCGGGGGCGGGGGGCATTTCAAGGCATCCCAGAGACCCAGACACCACTGAAGACTTTGCCCCAATAGAAACACCCAGAGCCTGCTCCCCGGGCGCGGCAGAAGTTCCTGGCACTTCCTTGTCTGTGTGGCCAGATGATAACAGCCCTGGCAGGGTGGGATGCAAGAGAAGGGCAGAAGCCACGGCCGCAGGGGCTGAGAAGGCAGGAGGTGGATGCCCGGAGATGATGCGAACACATCACCGAGGTCACCAGGTTCTCGGGTCTCGTGTGCCCAACCTGTCAGGCTCAGAGACTGGGGCCTGCAATAGCCGAAGCCCCGGGCAACACCAGTGTCCAAGGGTAGCTGCGGTCAGCCCGTAACTGGGGTGTGATGTGGCCACTGACTCCCCCAGGGACGCTCCGAGAGGCTGCAGGGTGGACAGCCCACGCCCGCGCCAGGAGCTGGCTCTGACCAGGTGTCCCGGCTGTGCGAAACAACCACCTCCTTCTGCCGCTGCTGCTGCCCTGTGCAACGGGGTGGCCAGGTTCCGGCCTCTTAAAGTTCCCAGAGGGGGAGTGGGCCAAGCAGTTAGAACAGGTGTGGCACAGAGCAGAGCCTGAGCGAAGGGGCAGGGGAAACGTTTATGCCCATCTACCAGTCAAGGGCCAATAATAAAACAGACCCCACACCTGCTACGTTGACCATGTATGCAGGAAACTGAACTAGGTATGGCAGACACAGCAGACATTGGACACCGTGCGACTCAGCCACCACCTCCCCTGCCCTGCTATGGGACGAGAGCTCGGGCCTGCACCCCAGGAGCCTGGAGAAAGGAGAAGAAGCCGCGGTGGGCGGCTCAGCGGGGTGCAGGGAAAGCGGAACCAAAAGTCCCCACTGCCGGGAGACAGCGGCGGGCAGGAAGCCGCGGCCCACCCCTGCGGGACCCTGCAGGCCCTCCAGCGCCCCCTGTCGGCTGCAGTTCCCACTACGCCCTGAGGTCAGCTCGGCGCGCCCCTGCCAGCAGGGAGGTGTAGAAGGGCGTGGGCAGTGCGGAGGTCAAGCTTGGCCGCGGAGACCCGCTCGTCGTCTTAGAACTGGGTCTGTCCTGTTTGTGCCACTATCCTACCAGCAGAACTGACCACAACAACAAAAAGTTGGAACCTGTTGCGAGTAAAGAGATAAAAAGGTGGCCATGTCTCATTGGAGAAACTTTTTACCCTTTAGTTTATTTAAAGAGAGAGCTCTTCCCTCTGTTGGGTCAGTCCCCAAAAGCCTACAACAGCCAAGCTGGGCCAGGCTGAAACCAGGACCCCAGAATCCATCCTGGGCTCCCACGTGGCTCCGGGACCTGCCCACTGCTGCTTTCCCAGGCTTAGCAGGCAGCTGTGCGCAGCCGGGACTGGAGCCGGGACTGGAGCCGGGACTGGAGCCGGGTCTGGAGCCGGGACTGGAGCCGGGTCTGGAGCCGGGACTGGAGCCGGGTCTGGAGCCCGGACTGGAGCCGGGACTGGAGCCGGGTCTGGAGCCGGGTCTGGAGCCCGGACTGGAGCCGGGACTGGAGCCCGGACTGGAGCCGGGACTGGAGCCGGGACTGGAGCCGGGCGCTCCTCTGTGGGCTGTGGGTACCCACGTGGAGGCCTAACCCGCTGAGCCCGATGCCTGCCCTAGAGCGTCTGGATTTGACCTGGGAGGCCGCGGTGACGGCGCAAGTGACTGGGCTCCCGACACCCATGCGGGAGGCCAGGATGGAGTTCCAGATCTTGGCTTTGACGGGTGGCCCAGCCTCAATCTGCAGGCATCTGGGGAATGACCCAGTGGATCAGAGCGTTCTCTCTCCCTCCCTCCCTCCCTCCCTCTCTCCCTCCCTCTCTCTCTCCCTCCCTCTCTCCCTCCCTCTCTCCCACTCCCTCCCTCCCTCCCTCCCTCTCTCCCTCCCTCTCTCTCTCCCTCCCTCTCTTCCTCCCTCCCTCTCTCCCTACTTCTCTCAAAACAAATAAATAACTCAGACCAAAACCAGGACCGGCATTTGGTGCAGTAGTTAAACAGCCACTCACCGAAGCGCCCGGCTTCAAGTCCCAGATCCACTTCTGATTCCCTCCCTGCTGATGCACGCTGGGGGGGGGGGGGGGGGGGCAGCCGATGGTGGCTCAGGTGCCCACTGCCGCCCCCGTGGGAGACCCCAGATGGAGTTCCTGGCTCCAGCGCTGGTTGTGGCAGGCGTTTGGGGAGTGAACCAGTGGATGAGAGCTCTCTCTCTCTCTCTTAAATAAATAACACACGTTTACAAAGACTCTAGACCGCACACCCTGGGCGCGAGCCCCTGGCCAGCGGTGTCGTGTGTGCTGTCCCACGTCGGGGGGCCTGGAACGTGACGTTTGGCCCTGAGAATGCTGGAGCTTTGCTTCTGGGACCTGCCAGGCCTGGCCCGGTGTGTCTGTCCCCAGGGCGGGCTCTGGTCTGTGCCCTCCCTAGAGTAAAGCTGGGAAAGCAGGGGCCCTTGCTGGTGACCTGGGGAGCCCGGCAGGAGGAGGGGATTCCCGAATCTGCAGGGGGACCCGGGAACTTGCGGCTGGGGTCCACCATGGGGACGGCACCCGCCACGAACACCATTTGGCTGGGCTCCAGGTAGACCCCGGACGACCAGGACTCCAGATGGTTGGTATCAGAAGCCTGCATCCTTCCCCAGGAAGAAAGAGGGAGGGGAGAGCAGGGGTCTGTGACCAGGGCCTCACCCCTCCTTGCAGACGTGGCTGGCTTTTCTCAGAACTGGGTGGGGGTGGGGGTGGGGGTGGGGGCGGGGTGGCGTGTGGGGGAGGATAAGGAAGAAGTCCCTGTGCCTATTTGGCTGCCCCGTGGGTCAGGTGCTGGCTGATCTGCCCTGGGGCTCCCGATGTTTGAAAAGTGCCTGGAGGCGCTGGCACTGCAGGCGGGGCTGAGCCGGGCCGGGGTCCCTCGCAGGACGGGTCCTGCACCTGGGGTCCTAGCAACGCGTGGACCTGCAGAGTCCAGGATCGGGGGCAGCTGGGCGACCTCCCCCAAAGCAGTATGGCCAGAGGCCGCCTCCTGGAGTCAGCCAGAGCCTGCTAGCCAGGGGGCCGCCAGGGAGAGTCCCCTGCCCTCACTGTGACCCCTGGCCGGGCCTGGAGGCATCTTTGGTTGTCACGGGTTGGAGTGGGTAGAAACCAAGGATGCCGCCCCACAACAAAGAATTTTCCAGGCCCAATGTCAACAGCGCGGAGGCTGGAACCGTGCCCTCGGAACGAGCTAGATCAGCAGTGGAGACCCGAGGGGCTGCCGCATCCCCAGCGCTGCCCCCAACCAGGCACCGCAGGAAACACATCTGTTTCGAATTTCTCCCCTCCCCCAGACTGGGGCCCTGTGCTGGGAGGAGTGAGGGGTGGGGGTTGTGAGGCGAGACCGTCTTGGTGACCGCGTGGCAGCGGGAATGTGGAATCAGATGGCAGTGACTTCACCGGAGTCTTACGCCCACTGGGAGGGGGCTTCAGCCGAGAGCAGCTGGTGGTCATTACCAGGAAAAACAAAACTTAACAAAAGAGAGAGATTTGTTTTCTTTATTTGAAAAGCAGAGTGACACAGAGAAGGCAGGAGACAGCCTAAGAAAGAGGTCTTCCATTTGCTGGTCGCCTCCCCAAATGGCCACAAGCCGGGGCTGGGCCAGGCCAAAGCAGGAGCCAGAAACTCCATCAGGGTCTCCCACGTGGGTGCAGGGGCCCGAGTGCTCTGGCTGTCTCGTGCTGCCTGCCCAGGAGCGCTACAGGGAGCGGGTGGGAACCTGCGCTCGGACGTGGGACGTGGGACGTGGGACGTGGGACGTGGGACGTGGGATGTGGCACCGCAAGCGGCAGCCTAACCTGCTGTGCCACAGCGCTGGCCCCAAAACCTTTGCTCACCGTGCCAGGCAACAACACGAGTCTCTTGTGAAGCTGGCTTCCAGCGCGTGCCGCTCAGCTGTGCCCGGACAAAGCCCAAGGAGCTCAAGAAATCTCCCCTGTGGCCCGCGTCGGAGGGCCTGGGTCCAGTGCCCAGCGCCGGCCTCAGACGCCAGTTCCTGCAGTGCAGACCCTGGGAGACAGCAGTGACGGCCCCGTGACAGCTCTGCCACCCACACGGGGGACCTGGATTGCGTCCCCAGGTCCCGGGCTTCAGCCTTCGAGCAGCCCTGGCCCTCGTGGGCATTTGGAGGGAGAACCAGGAGCTGGGAGGTCTCTGTCTCTCTCACTCCCTCACAAATAGATAAAAATAATTTGCAAAGAGGGAAGTGGACACTCAGCAACTTCCAGTGGAGAGCAAAGGCTTCTGGGTAAACAGTGATGCTGGGGCGAGCAGCTCCACACAGCACCAGGTCCAGGGGCAGGGGAGCTGCTCACCGACGCACTGGGCTCTGGACACACATCTAAGGAGTCGTTTCTCTCTGTTTTTTAAATTTCATTTACTGATTTTCATTTTATTTGAAAGGCAGAGAGACAAGAGATCTTCTATACCTTGGTTCACTCTCCAAGGCTGGAACCAGGAGCCCAGAACTCAATCCAGGTCTCCCACATGGGTGGCGGGGTCCAAGGACCTGCTGGCTCCCAAGGGTACACACTATAGTGCAGGAAGCCGGATCAGAAGCAGAGGAGCTCGAACCAGGCGCTCTGATACAGGATGCTGCCATCAAAGCAGTAACTTAAACCGCTCTGCCAAACGCCCGCCCCAGGATTCCATTCTTAAGCTACAAACCAGCTCCCTAAAATCGTCCCGATGCTCACCTGCGCGGCCTCTCACGTGGGGGTTGCGTTGGGTGGGGGTGGCAGGTCTCATCCCTGGAATCTGGCCTGGCTACCAACTCACTTGACCGGAGTGTGCGGAAGAGCGTTCTGAGACTTCAGCTAAGGCATGGCCGCTTGGCTGCCTCCGCCTGGGTCTCACAGGACAGCCCCACCCCGCCCCGCCTCAGGGATAATTCAGCAGCACCACCCTGCACCCTGAACTCCCAGCTAGTGGCCAGCACCACGGCGGAGTGTGGGTGCCATCTTCGAAGTGCAGCCACGGGTACCCCGGGGGAGCCACCCCGCTGAGCCCGATCACTTCACAGCCCACCCTGCGGGACAATAAATGACCGCTTTGGGACAGGATTTCTCCCTCAGCTAATGTGTGCACGCGTCCCCAGGGAGCCCAGTGCTTTCGGAAACATATGCCTCTTTCTCGCATGAAAAATTGCCTTTCTAGTGATTCCCCAGGAAGGGGTCACACAGATTGGCATCGGGGCTGCTGGAAAGACACAGCCAAGTCCCACACTCAGTGCACAGTCGCAGCTCCCAGGCCAGGTGGCCCTTGACATGGAACATTCCGGAGCTGCCCTCCCCCGCTCGTCCCGTTTCTTCCTCCTTTCCTTTCTCTTCCTCTCCTTCCCATCCAGTTCCTTCACAAAGTTCCACCTGCTATTCCCAAATGACCACCTGGACACACGGCCAGATGCCTGGGGCTCTGACCCACATCGTGAGCAGGATTGGGGAGGAAGCTTCCTGGCTAACCCTAGCCGGCTACCCCGCGTGGTCTTCAGTCCTCCAGGTGGGACTGCACGTTTATCTTCCTTTTATACACAGGGGGAATCAGAACCCCTAGCAATTAAATACCAATTAGATATTAAGAAAGAAGCTCATGCAAAATTGTATTAACCATTCGACAGGGAAATAGGATGCAATTTAGCTTTTTCAATCCACGAGGGCGCCTGTGTCCCACCGCCTAGTGGGAGCGAACCAGGCCTGGCGCCCCTCCCCCAGCCCTTTCCTGGAGCCTGGGTGGCAGCCGGCTTTGTCACCGTCCCCACATTCCCACACCGGTGTCCGGGAGGAAGTGGGGGGCCGGATTGCAGCCGCATGTGTCACCTCTGATTCATCCGCAGACGGGGGGGGGGGGGGCTTGTGGCCCGCAATGCCTCCCAGATGTGGCCGTTGCACAAAGCTCACAGAGATCCATGGCCCCATTGTCTCTGCTCACCTACGCGGGAATCAGGCTTCAGGCGGGGTATGCTGGGGTGCTCAGCCATGCTTGTGTGTGCCCCTTGGAGTTGTGGGGGATGGCGGGAAACTCCAGACCAGTGGGGTCAGCGGACGGCTGCGGGAGCGGGAGGCCAGCCCGCTCGCAGCCTCCTAGCGCAGGGGTGTCTTCAAATGGCCATTTCTCATGCATTTCATTCTGATCAGTTTTCTCTCTATTAGAACAACAAAGAGGGATCTTCAAGAAGTCCAGGGGAATGTGCACTATGCGTATTACAACCGTGCGAAGTTCTCTGCTCCAAAATGAACTCATTTAAATCTCATTCTAAGATTTTTATTCAGGGGCTAGTGTTATGGTGCAGTGGGTTAAGTGGATGCTTCCGACACCAGTATCTCAGGTTAGAGCACTGGTTCGAGTCCCGGCTGCTCCACTTCCCATCCAGCTCCCTGCTAAGGTGCCTGGGAGGGCAGCGGAGGACAGCCCACGTCCTGGGGCCTCTGCCACACCTGTGGGAGACCCAGATGGAGCTGCTGGCTTCTGCCTTTCCAACAGATGGAAAATTCCTCTCTCTCTTTCACTCTATCTTTCAGGTAAATGAATCCTTAAAAAATAAAAATCATATTTATCTATTTGGAAGGTAGAGGCAGAGATCTTCCATCTGAGGATTCACTTCCCAAATACCTGAAGTGGTTGGGACTGGGCTGGGCCAAAGCCAGGAGCTTGGAATTCAATCTGAGTGTCACACATGGGTGTCAGGAGCTACAGTACTTGGGCCGTGTCTGTCACTTCCGAGGACGCATTCGCAGGAAGCTGGAATCCGAGGCACAGCCGGATGTCTCAGCCGCTGTCCCACACGCCAGCCCTCCCAGGAGCTCTCTGAAGGGGGGGGGGGAGTTTCTAGGAGGTGGTGTTGTCCTTTGAATAACACAGGGGAGTCGTTCATCAGTGCCGAGTTTTTGTTCTGTGTCCTTCCCTCTGTGTGGCTACCTTCTCTGCACACCCACACAGAAGAGAGGGCACCTCTGAGCAGCTGCGGGAGCCCCACACCGGACTCCAAACCCTCCGTGCCCAGGAGAAACTGGCTGGGGACGAGGCCGCCACCCTTCTACGGCCTTGGAAGTGGACACTTTGTGCATCACGAAGAGTGATCCGGAAACAGGCAATCCAGTCCCCAGACTAAGTTCCCAGCTCCTGGCTTCCGAATATGTTCAAGTCAATGTTTTTCAAATTGTGGGGCCAGCATGGTGGTGCCTGGTGCAGCAGGTTGGGCCGCCTCCGGCAATGCCAGCATCTGATACGAGCGCCAGCTTTGGGTCCTGGCTGCCCCAGCTCCCTGCCTGGAATGTGCGTGGAGAAGCGGCAGGAAGACGGCTTAAGCGCTTGGGCCCTGCCACCCACGAGAGTCCCGGATGGAGCTCCGGGTTCAGGCTTCGGCCTGGCCCAACCCCGACCCTCGCAGCCATGTGGGGAGTGAACCAGCAGAGGGAAGCTCTTCAGTCTCATCTGGCTTTCAAATAAGTAAATCTTTCTAAAAAACTGGTGAATTTCACCTAAAACCAGCTCAGAGTGAACAAGTCGGGGCACTAAGCAGACTCCAGTCCTGGCCTTGTGAACCCAGCACTTCTGCCTAATCCCAAAACCTTTTCATCACCCCCAAAGGAAACCCCACCCCCATGACACAACCACTTCCTGTCCCCTCCCCCCCAGTCCCTGGCAACTGTCAATCTGCCTGTGTCTCTCTGGATTTGCCTATTCCAGGCGTTGCATATGGATGCGACCTTTTGCGTCTGGATTCTGCATGTTTGTCCACGCTGTGGGTGTATCGGCTCTCATTCCTTCTTATGGCCAAATAGTATCCCGCTGTGTGGCTCCGTCCTCCCCTGACGGACAGTTGGGTCATTTGCCCTGTGGCTGACTAACGCAGCTCTGAGCAGTGAGGCACAAGTCCTCCCAGGGACACGTGTTTTCATTCTCTGGGCACCTACCTGGCTCCCATGGCAACTGTGTGTTTCATTTTTAAAGGACTCTGCAGCCTCTCACTTTAAAAGATTTTTTCCCCTCCAAGGCTGGTTGGCAACCTCGCCTAGTGCGCCATATCTGTTTTCACGGTTGGCACGCCAGCCTTTGTGGACTCCTTACGGCGGGCAGGGGCTCTGTCCAGAATTAGAATTAGGCTCCTGTGTTGCCGCAGGGTCCCGAGCCTACTCGAAGGCACACCCGGAGGCCTCGAGGCCTCGGAGACAAGAGCTCCCTTCAAGGCCCCGGGCGTGTGGCTGCAGCTCAGCCCTTCTGTAGCCAGTGTGGGTCCTGCAGCAGAGGCTGCAAACCCGGCTGAGCGTCCCCCCCGACGGGCGTGCGAGGGCTCGACCTGCCTCTCCCCCTTGGGAAGAGTACTTACGCCTGCCAGAGCTGGGAGGAGGCAGACTGGCCCCTCTGTAACCACCTTTTGCAGAAGTTCTCAATCTGAGAGCCGAATCGTCTCGGATACTTGTCACACGGCAGTGGGAACTCGGCCCAAAATGCTCTGCGCGTTGGCCGGAGCCAAGTTCCGACGCTATGGATTTTTTTTCTGGGTCACGCAGAGTCAGGAAGACTGATGTGTCTTCTTAACTCGGCGCCAGGGCCATCTGTCCCTCCCGGGACTCCTTGGCCTGCTGTGCCCAGCCGTGGGTGGGGGAGGGCGCTCGCTGTGTCCGCCAGCTAGAGGCACAGGGAGAGGTCAGCCGGGCATCTCCGGAGCGCTTTTGTGTGCAGAACCTTGCTGACTGCACCTCTAGGAAGAAGACAGAGAATTAAAAAGCTACCTTCTCCAGTTCCTCTGGGCTCCAGAGAGAGAGAAATCCATCTTCCGTCCACTGGGTCACTCCCCAAATGGCTGCAACAGCCGGTGCTGGGCCAGACAGAAGCCAAGAGCCAGGGACTCTATCCAGTTCTCCCACGTGGGTATGGGGGCCCAAGCACTCGAACCACCTTCCTCCGCTTTCCCAGGCCATTAGCAGGGAGCGGGATTAGAAGTGGAGCAGCCGGGACTCGAACTGGAGCCCACATGGGATGCTTTACTCGCTACCCCCCAGAACGGGCTGCTGTGTGCACGTGTGTAATAATCTCACTAGTTAGTCTGCAAGCCTTGACCTCTCAGAGGCATTCAAAATCAAACCTCTGGCCCTGGGCAGGTGGTCACTGCTTACCCAGTGCTGGATGCTGTAGCTCTGGGCGCCCGTGCTGGTGCCTTGAAGAACTGACATGGTCACTCAGTCTCCACGCGCTGCCGGGACTTCAGGGCAACGAGCCAAGAGAACCAGGACCTCTGCTTTCGGCAAAGGCTCTCCTGTCGGATCCGCCCAGCGTCACTCGGGCAGCCAAAGACGCCATGTGGAATTAGCTGACCGCGGCCCTTGTCCCGAGCTCCCCTCCCAGGCCCCAGCTGTCCGGCCCATCCTGTAGCAGCCGCGCTTCGATTACCAGGGCTGCATTGCCCTTCAGGAGCCGAGCCTCCGGGGATAGCGGAGTTTCTATTCTGGGGCTGTGGATAATGAGCGCGAGGGGCAGAAAGCCCCGCTCCAGGAGCTTGGCGAAACAGGGCACCCACCCCCTCCTCCGCCCCAGGCCCCCCAGTAATTGGCTTCCACGGAACAAGCCTGAGCCGCTGCACGTTTGAATGCAAGAGACAGGGGCGGGGGCAGCCAGCAGCTTGTCTGGGCCAGGATGAAGAGGCACATCCCCTTCCCCCACTGCCCACCGGGGCCACCCTCTGGCACAAAGGCACAGCCTGGCTCAGGGCCACGGCCAGTCCACTGTCGGTTTGCTTTGGGAGCCACCCAAGGACACGTGGGAAAGTAGACAAAGCTCAGCATCCAATCCACCCCCCGCCCCCAGGCTGCGCACACACCCGTGCCCTGGGCCTGCGTGCTCCCATCTCCTGCTTGCCAACTGCGGCGGGGCCAGGTGCAGCTTCCCAGTCCCTAGTTTTGCTCGTGGGAACTGCCGGTGCAGGCTGACGCAGAGCTGCTGGGTGTCTCTGCCCCTGCAGGTTTTCTTGGAAGGAGGACGCAGGAGCACCGGTGTGGACTGGGGCTGTCTGGGGCCTGGGCAGAGGGACCCAGCTCCCTCCCCCAGCCCCAACCAGCCCGGATGTGGGATTGGACACCAGAGACGGGCCAGGGCCCCTGCAGTGCTGATGTCAGCAGGAGCACTGGTCCAGCCCTGCCACCGTGGTGGGGTGGGAGCAGAACTGCCAGGTCACGGGACAGGAGCTGCGAGGGCCACACACTTCCATAGGGCGCCGGGGGGGGGGGGGGGGCTCAGAGCGTGGAGGCTCCTGCCAGGCTGAGAAAGGGCCGGCTGGCGTGTTTCCGCCCCCCTCCCACGGGTGAGAAGTCCGGGCTTTGCAATCCTGCAATTACTATGGTTAGCAAAGATGCCAATTCCTCCCTTTTGGGCAATTGTCAAAAATGGAAACCAATTTTTTTCTGCCAGAGGAGCCAAACGCCACAAGGTCCACAGAACCTCTGCATCCGTCCCAGCGAGAGTGCTAGGTCTCACCCCACCCGAGGAGGGCTTCGCTGGGGGATAGCAAGTTCCTGTGTGTATGCACCTGGGCGGAGCTGGGGAGGGGGCAGAGTTGGAAAAGAAGCTTTCGGAGCTGAGTCAGGACACGGTTTCCAGACTCTTCCATCTGTGACTGGCAAGGTGACAGCCTCTCAAAGAGGCCCGTGCCATAATCCCCAGGACCCGCAGATGGGACGTCGTCGCCCTGTGGGGCAGCAGGGGCTCACGGCTGGGATCAAGTTCAAGGTCTTGAGGAGGGGCGATTAGCCTGGGACGTCTGAGGGGGGCCAGTGCTGCCCCAGGTTCCTCCCCGGAGGGCAGTGGGAGGGTCAGAGGCAGAGAGGGAGGTGTGACAACAAAAGCCAGGGACAGATTTGACGAAGCCACAGTGCTGGCTCCAGAGGTCCAGGAAGGGGCCCTGGGCCAGGGGGTACAGGCCCTGCACGCAGGTGCACCCGAGACTTCGGACCTCCAGGCACGTGAGACACCGAATCCTGTGGTTTTCAATTAGCACAGCGGTGGGACTCCGTTATGGGAAGGCTTTGAAACATTTGTAGAAAAAAACGGAATTAAAAGATAACTGAAATTTCCCATGACCCTTTGAAGCCCCCTCCTACGGCATCCAACGCGAAACTCGGCTCAGTTCTTCCAGGGGCTGGGAGCAAACCCATCTGCTCGAAGTACAGGCGCAGTAGCCAAGGTGTGAGTTCTGAAACCAGGGTGGCAGGCGCGGGGAGGGAGTGGGCCCAGGGAGGTTTGGCTTCCTGTACGGGCATAAATAACTTTCTACGGGCCGCACCCTGGCACCACGGGAGGAGGGCAGGCCAGCCTTGCAGAGACACCCTTTCTTCCCACACGTGCGTGAGCACGCCCTCCATCCCTCTTCCAAGACACTCAGTGTTGTTACAGGTTTCCACCTGTAACAACATCCCGCTCCGGATGGCCACGTTCTATTCTGAAGGGGCTGGTTCGTCTCAGCTGCTCTGCTTCCAGTCCAGCTTCCCGTTAACGCATCTTGGGAAGGCAGCAGAAGATGGCTCGGGTGCCTGGGCCACTATCACCCCAGTGGGAGACCAGGATGGAGTGCCTGGGTCCTGGCTACCTGATCTAGCCCCGGCTGTTGGGGGCAATTGGGGAAGAGAACCAGCCAATGGACGATTCTCTCTCTCTGGCTGAAACAGGCATTTAATTTAAAAGAAAAGACACATGTGGCCAGCGCTGTTGTGTAGCGGATAAAGCCACTGCCTGTAGTGCCAGCAACCCATATGGGCATTGGTTCAAGTCCTGGCTGCTCCACTTCTGATCCAGCTCTCTGCTATGGCCTGGGAAAGCAGTAGAAGATGGTCCGAGTCCTTGAGCCCCTGCATCCGCATGGGAGACCTGGAAAAGGCTCCTGGCTCCTGGCTTTGGATCGGCACAGCTCTGGCCATTGCGGCCAACTGGGGAGTGAACCAGCAGATGGAAGACCTCTCTGTGTAACTCTTTCAAATAAATAAACAAATAATACTAATAAAAGACACATTGATGCACTCTAGCATCCTGGTAACTTCCTGGTTTCCCCTCCCAGAGCTGTTAGCATCTGGAAAAGAGCAGACCCACAGAGGGTAATGAAAGAGATCCCAATCTCAAGAACAAATCTCTGGTCAACCCCTTCCCTGGGAGAACACCGTGTGACAATGAAGACAGGAGTCAGAGAGTGGGGTGATGCCTGCTCAAGCCCAGGGACACCCAGGAATGATGGGGCCTCCCTCACAGCCCCCCCCCCCCCCAAGGAGCCAGCCCTGCCCACAGGCTGACCTTGGATTTGTGAGAAAACATATTTCTGTTTCGTAAGCCGCCAGGAAGCCTACACCTGGTCTCCAGACACCTACATTGAGAATGTTCTGCAAGCTGCAGCTCAGGTGTCGAGAACAAGTGGGAGGCAGAGCCCTGGGTCTCCCCGGTTCAGGCAGGACACCCACAAAAACAAGGAGCCCACCCCCACCACATGCCCAGAGCTGTCCAACCACTGCAGAGAAACAAGAGTTTGGGCCAAGCATGCCCTCGCTACACCGCCAAGAATCCTGCACCGCCAGTCTGCTGTCCTGGATCCCCACACACGGGCAGGTGGCACCCCTCCGCCCGCCAGGCTGGCACAAGCCGGAAGCCGCATCTAGAAAACTCTCAGAATGGAAAACCACACGCAGGACGGTCCTAGGACACGGGTCTTAAAAAGAGCTGGTGGGGCCAGATGCCCCTTGGTCTGCCTTGCCGCCGGGGAGGGGCCTCCAGGCTCTGCAGCTGGGAGCTGGAATCTCCTGGCCAGGTAGCTCCGGGGAAGGGTGCGGGCAGGCATCCCCCCCCACTGGCAGCCAACAACCTGCCACCTGCAGCCTCACTCCAGGTTATCTGAGAGCTGAGGCCAGACAGGTGAATGGCTGTTTTCTTTCTCAGAAACACAAAGCCACGAGGGGGCGGAGGGTTCTCGGTGTGAAAGACAACCCCTCTCACCTGTGAGACAGGTATGCCGAGGGAGCCCCGCCTTTCGTGGGTGATCAGGTCAGACCTCCTGGCCGGCCCACACCCGCCTAGCTGGGCACAGAGGGCCGAGGAGGGAGCCGGCTGGGAGTGATGCCGCTGTGTCCGGGAGCCGCTGCACCTGGTGCTGGCGCCACTCTGGGGCCCAGCAGGGATGCGGCGAGGCCCCTGCACCTCCCAGCCGTCGGGGGAGGGGGTAGCACCTTGCTGCGACAGGATCCAGGCTCTGGGGTCGAGGGTGGCAGAGGAAGGCAGCCCAGTCCGGGGGGGAGAGGGTGAGCAGAGTGAGGGAGGCAGAGCAGAGCCTTGGGCCGAGGAGCGAGGTAGCAGGGAGGACAGAGAGGACAACAGGGCCATTGTGCTCTCGAGAGCCCGGGCCAGAGGGTTTCGCCCTTCGCCTCCCTCCCACGGGGCCGTCCTGAGCCGGCGCCGCCCCCCAAGCCCGGAGACAAGGGGCCCCTCCCCCAGTTCCCAGTCAAGCCCGCCCCCGCGGACTTCAGGGGCCCCAGCGTGGGGTTCCCGAGAAGAAAAGGGGGCCTGTGCTCCAGGCCGACGTCATCACCGTGAACTCACGCACAGCCAGGTCTTCACGCCCCCTGCCTCAGTTTCCCCTCTCTGCACGGCAAACAGCGGCGGCTTTTCAGGCCTGTGGGAGATGCAGCGGGGGTCCGCGTCCGTCTCTCCGCCAGGGCTGGGGTCTCCGGGAACTCTGCCCCCGTCCCCCCACGCGTCTTCCAGGCGCCGAAGCCGGACCTGCACCCTCACCCTCGCTCGAAGGGAGATGAGCAGAGGGGAGGCGAGGGCCTGCGGCCCGGGGGCTCCCGCGCGCAGCCCCTGCCGCCCGCGCCTCCCGCGGCCCCGCAGCGCGTGACAGCGGCACTGGCGCTGCGGCTGCAGCACTGCCCTCCCCCGCCCGCCGGACTCCTGGGGCGTGGGGGTGGGGGGCCGGGGTGCAGGACCCTGTGTCCACGGGTGCGCCCCGCGGCGCCGCAACGGGGGGCGACGCCCCTGACCGTCGCCTCGCCGCGTTCTCGCTGTCGCTGGGTTCCTCCGCCCTTAAGCGCATAGCTGAGCCGCGGCCTTGGAACCCGGGGATGCCCGGGGGCCGCTCGGGGAGGGCGCGTCCCAACCCGCGCCCCGCTCCCGGCGGGAGAAACCCCCTCGGGGGGAGGCCGTCCTCCTGCCCCCTCCCCCGCCAAGTGTCACGAAACGGGGCCGGGCCGCCTGGGTCCCCGCGAAGGAAAGGTGCGGCGGAGGCGTGCCCGGGCTCGGGGCGCAGCCGGGTTAATTGGCTCCGCGCTCGTCCCGGTCCTGCCTCTTCGCGATTTAAGGAGCGACGCGAGGCGACAGGCGTGCGCGCGGCGAGCGGGGCAGGTGTGCGCGCCCGAGCTCTGCGCAGCCGGGGTCCGGGCCCCCTCGGCTTGTCCGCACTCTGGCCCTACCTGGTCGGGTCACCATGTCGGCCGTGGCAACTTCTTCCTTCCCAGGCGCTGCAAAGAACCGGGGGATTTAACTCGCGGTGGCGGCGGGCGCGTTCGGGTCCCTCGCGGGGATAAGTGTATTTCACACACTGACACACGCGTCCCCGTGCGAAAACCCCTGCGCGCAGGCCCGCGGGGGGCGGGGTGGGCAGCGGGGACCACGCCCTCCCAGCTTGGCGCTCCCATCGGGACCCGGGCCCGGGGCCCTTCTGCCATGCCGGGCGCCTCTCCTGCGGGTGACCAGCGAGGACCTGGATCGCCCGCTGCGGGCAGCTCCTCTGGCCCAGGTGAGCCTCCGTTCCGCTCCCCTGGGGGACAGGACCCAACTTTTGAGGTTCCCAACAAGGCCCTCTCCTCCCCCACCTCCCTTTCCAGTTCGGAGCCCCCCCCCCCCCCCCCGCCTTGTCACCCGTCCTGCCCAGGACGGTGCGTCCGGCTGCCTCCGGCTCCGTGGCCAAGCTGCAGCGCCAGGAAGCTAAAAATAACCTCACTCGGGGAGTGCGGGGGTGGAAAAGCGAGGGAAGCCCCGCGGGCCGCGGGAGAGAGACCCCGACCGGGACGAGGGGCGCCTGGAGAGATCCGGGCTTCGAATTCCTGGGTGGGCTTGGCAGGGTGCGCCAAGGGGGCTCTGCATCTCCGAGTTCTGCAGGCAGTGCCCGGGCGGCGAGGTCGCGGCGTCGAGATGCTGCGGGGGGTATCTCTGAGAGCGTGGAAGGGCGCGCGCCCGAAGCCCGCTCAGACTTTGGGCAGGGAGCCGGATTCCTGCGGGGCCCGCGCTGCGCGCTCACTTTCGCGCCCCCGACGCGCGCCGCTAGCGGCCGGGCCCGAGACTCCGCGCCTCGCCGGCTACCCGCGCCGTTCCCGTTACAAGCAGCGGGGACGCGCGGGTGCGCAGCCCGCGCCCCGGGACCCGGCCGGGAACCCGCGCGTGGCCCAGCGGCGGGCGCGGACTGTGCTGGGGTTGTGGCGGGAGGGCCCGAGCGGGCGGGGGCCGGGAGCGCGCGGGGCGCAGGGTCCACCCCTGCGAGCACGGGGAACGCGGGGCGTGGCCAGGCCGGCGCCGCAGCTCCCCGCGGCGAAGTTGGCCTGAAAGTTTGAGGCAGGAGCGAGCAGGCCCGCGAGTCCACCCCAGCCCGGGTCCCCCCTTGCCTATCAGATTGCGGGGCTGCGCCCGGGACGAGCTGCGTTCCGCTCCAGGCAACTGTAGGGAACGTCGGTGGCTGGTCTGCCAAGCAAACCGGACGGACTGGGTAGGGCCGCCCGGCCCGGCCTCCCGTGGCTGGTGGCTCCTGGCGGCCCGCCCCTCACCGGGCCCCAGGGAACTAGGCCACGCACCGCGCCAGTCGGCGCAGGGGCGAGGGCAGGCGGCAGCTGGCTGCACGGCTGGGGGTTCGGCGCTCGCGCAGCCCCGGCTCTGCTCCCCGCCGAGCGCGGCCGGATCCCGCCGGAGCGGGGCCCGTGGAGGCGCGTGGGGAGGCTCCGGCCGCTCTGGAGCTCGGGGCAGGGGAAGCGGGGAACCGGCCGGCTCCGGGGCGGGAATCGTCGCCCTGAACTTCCTGCTCCGCGATGACCGCTCAAGTTCTGGGATTTTTACGCAACTGGACTCCCCTCCCCCTGGCATCCCCGCGGGGTGAGGCGCTGGTCCGAGCGAGAGAGCCACGGGGCTCTGACTCATCCGTCCCGCCGGAACCCGAAGGCCCCAGAGAGGAAAGCCCCCGGGAGGAGACCCTTCGAGGCGAGGGTCGGGGGCGCAGTCCCCGGACGCGGGCGCCCTTGGCGGCGCCGGACCTCGGCTCTCTGAACCTCCCAGGAAGGCGGGCTCCCTGGCCGCGGGCTGAGCACAAAGCAGGAGCGCCGGGCGCCCACTGCCCCCACCTCGGGGAGCCGCGGCTCGGGTCTCCGCCAGCCGTCTCTCTTCTCCCTCAGATCCGGCCGCCGCCGAGAATGACGCGGGCGACCCCGCTGCTCCGACGCCGGGCGGGGAGGGCGAGCCCCGCAGCCGGCCCCGCGACGCGCGCCTGGACAGCGCCGATAATGAGCTGAAGGCAGACAGCGCCGCCACGGGCAGCGCCCCTACGGCGCTGGGGACGCCGCGGGCCCAAGTTATGGATCCAGGTTTGTGCGGGCCTGGCTGGGAAGGGCCTTGGCGGGGGGGTGGGGGGGGAGCGAGGACGGGGGGGTCCCCTTGTTCCTCGCCAGGAGCGTGGAACGCGCATCTGCGCGCGGGAGGGCCTGGGGCTTTCCTGCCACGAGCAGGGGCCCGAGCCCCGGAAAGGGGTGTCGGGGGCGCCCACCGCACCCGGAGGTCCCCACGCGAGGCCGCGGGCGGCCCCGAACCACCGGGGACCCGGCTTGTCCCCTGTGGCCCCCTGGCGGCCGATGGGGACGCGGGGCTCGTGGTTTGCTTCCGCAGCGAGCGGCCCCCGGGGCCTCCCCAGGCCCTGCCGCGTGCTGGTGTTGCTGAACCCGCGCGGCGGCAAGGGCAAGGCCCTGCAGCTCTTCCGCAGCCACGTGCAGCCCCTGCTGGAGGAAGCCGAGGTCTCCTTCAGGCTGACGCTCACGGGTGAGGAGCCTTCCCGAGCAGGGCCGGGAGCGCGGGCGCGGGCGCGGGGCGGGGGCCCTGAGAGCTGCCGGTCTCCCTGCAGAGCGGCGGAACCACGCGCGGGAGCTGGTGCGCACCGAGGAGCTGGGCCGCTGGGACGCGCTGGTGGTCATGTCTGGAGATGGGCTGATGCACGAGGTGAGGCGCGCGCCTGGCGCTGCCCCGGGGGGGCGGTGGCCGCGGGCTGCCCCCCCCCCCCCCCCGCGGGGCTGAGGCCGCTGGTGCTCCTGCAGGTGGTGAACGGGCTCATGGAGCGGCCGGACTGGGAGACCGCCATCCGGAAGCCGCTGTGCAGCCTCCCAGCAGGCTCTGGCAACGCGCTGGCTGCTTCTCTGAACCACTATGCGGGGTGAGTGCCCGGGGCCCGGGCGGGGCTTGGTTTCCCTCGGGTGCCCCCCATTCTCACTCCCACTTCTGTCTCCCCTGGAGGCCCCACCTGGCCACCTCCGCAGGGCGCACCCATGTCCAGGAGGAGGAGGCAGGGGAGGGTGGGGGCGGCTCCCACCCTGCCTCATACGGCCTCTTTGCAGCTACGAGCAGGTGACCAACGAAGACCTCCTCACCAACTGCACCCGGCTGCTGTGCCGCCGGCTGCTGTCGCCCATGAATCTGCTGTCGCTGCACACGGCCTCCGGGCTGCGCCTCTTCTCCGTGCTCAGCCTGGCCTGGGGCTTCATAGCCGACGTGGACCTGGGGAGCGAGAAGTACCGGTGCCTGGGGGAGATGCGCTTCACGGTGGGCACCTTCGTGCGCCTGGCAGCGCTGCGCACCTACCAGGGCCGGCTGGCCTACCTCCCTGTAGGCAGGGCCCCCTCGGAGGGGGCCCCCTCCCCGACGCGGGTGCAGCAGGGCCCCAGGGACGGGCACCTCGTTCCCCTGGAGGAGCCGGTGCCCCCCCACTGGACGGTGGTGCCCAGCCAGGACTTCGTGCTGGTGCTGGCCCTGCTGCACTCACACCTGGGCAGCGAGATGTTCGCGGCCCCCATGGGCCGCTGTGCGGCGGGCGTCATGCACCTGTTCTACGTGCGTGCGGGCGTGTCTCGGGCCTCGCTGCTGCGCCTCTTCCTGGCCATGGAGAAGGGCAGGCACATGGAGCAGGACTGCCCCTACCTGGTGCACGTGCCCGTGGTCGCCTTCCGCCTGGAGCCCAAGAACGGGGAGGGCGTGTTTGCCGTGGACGGGGAGCTGGTGGTCAGCCAAGCCGTGCAGGGCCAGGTGCACCCAAACTGCTTCTGGGTGGTCAGTGACTGTGTGCAGTCCCCACCCAGCCGGGAGCCCTTGTGACTCCGCCCCATGGGATTTGTGCCTTCGTCTGTCTGCTGGGTCTGTGCCCAGTTCAGGACCCTCCCTCCTTCCCCAGCGCTGGGGGTGGTCTGGGCGCAGCTCATGAGTTCAGAGTGGGAGGTGGTGGCTGTGCTTTGGGAGGGCCAGACTCAGCTGGCTGGGCCAGTTGCCTGGGGAAGGCGCTCGGTTCGGAGCCCACCCTGTGAATCAGATCCGAATAAAATGACGTTCCTGACCCGGTGGTCCTGTCCTGGGGACTAGGGAGGCAATGTGTTGTCGCTCCAGCAGGGCTGCACAATCTTAGTGACATCCTTGGCCTGGCCCCCAGGCGTGGCCCAGAGCTGCCAGGCTTCTCGCACCAACTGGACTTCAGACCAGGCGGCCTCAGCCCTGCGAGCTGCCGGATGCCACACATGGGCTCAGGGCTGGCCAGTCTCACCTGGGCAAATCCGGCTGGGGCCCTGTGGGGATTCAGCCAGAAAGGGAAGATGTCTCCATGTTAAGGGCATAAGGGAAACTGACAGGGAGCCGCAGAGAGCTCTGGGACGTGGCAGGCAGCTTCCAGGACTCCCAGGTCCACCTGGCTCGCTCGGCTGCCTTTGCCAGCTCCCACCTGTCCACAGGAGTGCAGGAAGGGCAGATACCAGTCTCCTGAATGGGCCACCACTGGTGTTTACAGAGTGACCCCTGCCCTGCACCGGTGCTGGGTGTCTGTTCCCCCAGGATCTGGAAGGGGCTGACCCGGTCGCTCATCGCCCTCTGGGAACCACAGCTACCCGCTGGCTTTCCAGGAAAATACGGGCCAGGAATGGACCCTGCCCAGAGGCAGGAGCACTGACCCTGGGAAGCGTGGAGCCTTAGCCTCCCAGCCCTTGAACCGTGACGAAACGAAAGGTGTGCAAGGCAGACAAGGGAGGGGCGAGGCGCTGTGTGCTGCACCCCTCTCTCTGCAACTTGGCCAGGGAAGCCAGGACCTGTGCCAGCAGCCCTTGGCCACAGGGGGTCGTTCTTTCCCTGGGGAGCGATGGACACACACACACACACACACACACGCACACACACGCGGGATGGGCACACATGCACACAAGGGGTGGACACATGTGCGCACACACACGCGCACACACACATAGGATGGACACACGCACACGAGGAATGGACACGCGCGCGCACACAGGCCTCAGAGGGAAGGAAGGCAGCAGAGCCCAGGTGAATGGCAGAGGCAGCTTTAATGGTGTCACCTTCTCTTGTTAATGAGCCAACCAAAAAAAAATGCAAGTAAAAAAAAGCTGAAATCACACAGCACTTTGTACACAGTGGAAGCGCAGGCGTTCACATCCACACCAACCACGCACTGGGACGCGGCCCCGCCAGCGCCAGCCCCGCCGAGGCCCGGGTGGCCGGCTCCACCCGCGGCTCGCTGCCCAGCGGTCCCGGCACCGCGCGGGTGTGGAGCCCACTTAAGGCTGACAAAACGCATCATGCTTTGGCTTTTTTTTTTTGTCTTTTTTTTTCTAATAAGAGTTAATATCTTTGCTTTTGAGATTTATTTTTTTCCAACCTTAAATATTACATACATACACCGAAAATTACATCGCTGCAGTGTGCAACAGCATCCTCTCAGCCGGAGCTTCACATTATCAAAAGCTTAGAAAACTCGTCAACCTCTGGGCCCGTCTGGCAGGGAGGGCCCCGCTGGCCGCTCGCTCGCTCGCTCCGCGCCTGCGGGCTCTAAGCGAAGGGCTCTCTTGCCACCTCCCAGCGTGGCCCCTGGCTGTGTACCGCCGCTCGACTTCCAGGGCTGAGCCCACAGGGGCTCCCAGTGCCCCTGCCAGCCCCCGGCCAGACAGCTGTTTCCAGTGGCTCCCCGGCCCTCCACGCCGTCCCCCGTGTCACCCTGAGCCTAGCCTGGTGCCAGCCTCTGAGGGCAAGTTCGGCAGGCCTAGGGGCTACAATGTGCTAACCAGGCCAGAGCCAGGGGTTGCTGACAGTGGCTACAGCTCCCTTGGGAAGGTGCTGATGCCAGGGGACAGGGAGAGCTGGTGGTGGGAACGGCAGGAAGGTCTGGGATGGGGGGGCTCCGGTGGACTGGAGAGGTTGACGGGGACCGGGGGACAGCCGGAGCAACCCACACTTCATGCAAGGCACATCCGCCCTCGGGCCCCGGGAGCACCCCGCTCTGAGCTGGGATGGGGCAGCAGAGGGCCAAGTGCCGGGACGTCCCGCCTGCGGGGGCGGCGGGCAGGAGAGCCGCAGGGGTCCCTGGACAGGCGGCAGCACCTCGGCTTCTGGCACTTCAGCATCACACTCACCTTGGGGAGGGGCAGGGGGCTTGCACGGGGGACAGAGGGGCGGGGAGGGAGTGGGCGAGCGGCAGCAGCTGGCCTCTCCCGCTGCAACGCTGCTTCCTCCAGGCTGGCGGCTACTTGTCCCCAGTGCTCTCGGGCAGGCCCGCCTCCAGCAGGGCCGCCCGGAACTGCGTCAGGACCCCCCGCACGCTCTTGATGAAACCCTTGGACAGCGGGAAGAGGGGGAAGCCGATGTCAGGGTAGCCGCTCTTCTCGGGCAGGAAGCTCCGGTAGCTCTTTCTCCGCTTCTTTGGTTTCACGCTGGGTGGCACGGCTGCGTCTGGCGCAGTCTCGGGAGCCTGGTCTGTGTGGTCCCTGCTGGCTGGGGCCAGGCCCTGGGCGCCCCCTTCCGAGTCTGAGCCCTGGGAGGCCTCTCCAGCGGCCGGCCCTCCATCCTCAGGTTCTTCTCGGCCCGAGTCCGAGAGCTCGGCCGTGGCCGGTGGCTCCGGGGAGCTTCGGTCCTTGGGCACCCCGTTGGGCAGCCCCTGGGCCCGCTCCAGCAGCGCGTGGGTCTCCAGCCAGGACTCGATGCGGTTCACCAGCCGCCAGCCGCCGGTGCCGAAGTGCTGCCTAATCTCCTGCTGGAAGACCTCGGGCGGCCGCCGCACCAGCTGCGTCATGGACTGCACCACCCGGATCAGCGCCATCTCGTTGTAGCAGCGGCTGTTCTCGTAGCCCTCCTGCAGGCCCCGGTCGCTGTCAAAGCCGGCTTCGTTGTAGTAGGGCTCGTTCACCAGGATCAGCCCTGCGGGCAAGAACGCCTTCCCTCAGGGGGGCGGGCCCAGCAGGCCGGCCCTCCCCCCGCGGGCACGGCCGGAGCCGGCAGCCCTCCGCCTGCCAAGCGCACCTTGGATGGAGATGAGCACCTGGAGAAGGCTGGACTTGCTCGTCCACCTCTCTGTCCCCTGCAACACAAACACAGCACCATGGACGCCGTCCCACATGACCCCGCGGCCCCGGCCGGACTGGCTGCTGGCGCCGCACTCACCTTGCCGATCCAGGTGCCCAGCAGGCTGACGCACACCTTCCCGTTGTCATACAGGTTGGGGTTCAAGCGCCCGCTGCACTGGGAGAGGTAGCAGAAGTGGGGGGGCACAGCCGGGTAGATGTTGGGGAGCTGGATGTCAAACAGGTAGAGGCCGTCCTCGTAGGGGGTGCGCGTGGGGCCCTTGATGAGGGCAGAGAAGAGGTCCTGGGGGGGAGGGGCTGGGTTGGAGACGTGGGGCCTGGCCGTGCCCTTCTCCAGGGACCCAGACAAGGCCAACAATGGAGGAACGAAATGCAAGTAACCGCACTTGCTTCTGGGAGGCTGGGGTGTCTCACGACCCCAAGGGTGACCTGAGGGGAACCGCCAGAGACCAGAGACTCAGGTCACAGCCTGCCCAGCTGAGGCACAGGCATCCGAGCGGCACTGACGGCTGGGCAAGTCGTGGGCCAGGAGGCGGTAGGTAAGTGCCCACTGCTCAAGGGCCACCCTGCACAGAGATAGTTCCTTTTTTTGGCCCAGCAGAGCTGAGACGAATTAGACCCTTCAGAAAGTTTTATTGAAACTCAAGAAAGGGGGCTGGCGCTGTGGCATAGCGGGTAAAGCCACTGCCTGCGGTGCCGGCATCTCATTTGGTCGCCGGTTCAAATCCCAGCTGCTCCACTTCTGACCTGGCTCTCTGCTGTGGCCTGGGAAGGCAGCAGAAGATGGCCCAGGTCCTTGGCCCCTGCTCCCGTGTGGGAGACCTGGAGGAAGCTCCTGGCTCCTGGTTGTGGATTGCCGCAGCGCTGGCCATTGTGGCCCTCTGTGGAGCGAACCACTGGATGGAAGACCTCTCTTTCCCTCTCTCTCTCTCTCTCTCTCTCTCTCTCTCTCCCTCTCTGTAACTCTGCCTTTCAAGCAAATAAATCTTTAAAAAAAACAAAAAACTCAAGAAGCAACAAAAGTGGTGCCAAGTTCCCTGCCCCGCCCCCAGCTCTGCTGATCCCGACGCCGGGAACGGCCCTGCTCCGTGCAGCTCTCAGGATCCTGGCCGGATCCTTCCAGGGCAGGGCCAGGGTCTCGTGTGGAACCTGGCTCACAGCAGAGGCCAAGAGTGGCTGCTGAGTACAGGAAGCCGCCGACGGCACGGCCTGCCCACGCCTTCCACTGAGGCTTTGTCCAGGAGACAAAGCGCGGGCCTGGCCAGAGAGGGCACCACATGGCAGCCTGCTACGCCGGCGCTGGCTGAGGCTAAGCAGGAATGAGCCACACCACAAGAATCCACGGGCAGGGCTCAAGAATTACCCCGGAGCGAGAAAGCAAATCACTGATGCTGTGGAGGTAACACGCTACCATGTAAACAAGTCGTACAAAGAACCAGTGTCAGTGGTGACGGTGAGAACCGACAGCCCGAAAGGCCAGGTGTCCCAGGAGACACACACTGCCAAGGGCCCCGGCACGGGTGGCCTTGCCTCTTCGTGTGAGGTTGTAATTTTTCAAAAAGAGCAGAATCCGTAATAATTACACAGGTAATCTCAAACTAATTGTTAGAGAGAGGGAGGAAGCGAGGCATTATCTAGCCTGGGTGCGTCCGGGGCACTCCTCGCAGCCCTCACCTGCGTACACTGGAGCCCCAGGAGCCCCCTCTCGGCACTGAGCACCCGCCCGCGCCGCCCCACGGCCCACTTGCCATTCGGTCCTCAAAGGTCTTGACCATGATGCCGTCGGGCAGTGAGGTAGCCAGCAGCGCCATCTCCTTCCGCACCGTGCTGAAGAACTTCTTGGCTTCTGGGGGCTGGAACTCAATTTTCTTAAAAGAATGATTTGCTGGAGGGGGAAAGAGAGCAGTCAGTCTCGAGCAGAGGCCCCAGGAGCGCAATCTGCGGGCGGCCTGGAGGGGGCGGCCTCCTGGAGTGCTGCCCGGACAGCTGGATAAACCCACGCCTCCCTCCTGGGTGTGGCCACCCCCAGGGCAGCAGCTGGGGGCTCCACACAGAGGCAGGTGAGGGCTGACTCACAGGGCGCAAACTCCAGCACGGAGAAGACCTCGCCCTTGGCGCTGGTGAAGGTGACGCCGGGCTTGCCGCCGCACTGCTGGCACAGCACCGGGGTCTCGCTGGGCCACTCGGCCTTCGCGGGCGACGGCCCCTCGGGCTTGTCCTCCTTGCGCTCGGCGTCGGCCATCGCCTCCATCTTCTCTTCCTCTGCGATGGCCACGTTGTCCAGGGTCTTCTTGAGGTTCTCCTGCAGCTTCTTGATGTCGTCCAGAAACTTCTTCTCCCGGGTGGGCTTCTCGGGCTCCACGGTGGGGGAGGTGGGCGAGCCGGTCAGCAGCTGCTCCACAGTCATGTTCTTGAGGCTCTCCAGGATCTTGATGGCCTCCTTCAACTCCCGGAAGCTCCGGGGGGGCCCCTCCTTGCCAGCCTTCTCCATCAGCCCCGCCATGGGGGTGGCCATGGCCACAGCCCCCTGGATGGCGGCCGTGGCGGCCTCTTCGCTGATCACCACCCCCTTCTCCTCCTCGGGGGCTGCTGGCTGCTCGGGGGGTGGGATGGGGGGCTCCTCTATCTTGGGGTGCTCATCTTCCACCAGCCCGTTGTCTGTCTCCCAGCTGTCGCTGTCGTCTTCCCACTCGTCCGAGGAAGCGCCACTCGTGCTGCCCTCCACGGAGTCGTAGTCTGACTCTTCGATCTCAGACTCAATGTTGTACAGGTGCTGGGGACACAGGAACGCAGCGGGAACTCAGACCCTCACAGGTGGTGATACAGGGCTCACGGGGCCTGCAGACCCCACTCTAGCGCCTCCTTCTCTGCTCTGGCCTCTCTGTGCTAGGGGGTCCTAGGATTCTAGGAGGCGTCACCCCCAGGAGGACCCAGAGCCTCAGCCAAGCGTCTGTTCCTGCCCATCTGCCCCATGGCTGAGTGGCCCAAGGGGAAACCTCTGCAATGGAGCCGCAACCTTGCGGAGGGCTGGGGTGTGGGATGGGAGGGGCGAGGGGGAGCTGGCCTGGGTCAGGCCCTCCTCACTCCCGGAGGCGCTGTCAAGATGAGGGGACCAGCCTGGCCCTGCCCCAGCCTGGCCCGTGCAGGCACCAGGACAGGGGTGAGACAGCAGGGACGGGACCGGCTCTGCTGCTCCGCGGTCACACAGGGGCTGGTGCTGGCACCCAACATCCTCCTCCTTTACCCTGGAGCTGCGGGAAGGTCCACACACACCCGGCCTATGGGGACTGAGTCTGGGGGCTGGCTGTGGGCCCCATCCCCTCTCCCTGGCTCTGGGGGTAATGCCGGCCCTTCCTCCCTGGGTTTTCCCTGGGACCTTGCTGGGAAGATCTGAGAGCCCGTCTTCAGGTTCTTGGGGACAGGAGACAGCTCTCAGCCCTGGCGGCCGAATCTTACCTGGGGCAGGATGATGGTCTTTGAGTTGTCGGCCCACACCACCTCCACCTTGCTGCTGACGTCCACCCGGGCCACTTGGCCCACTGACGGCTGCTGGGCAAACGGGACAGGGTGAGGGCAGCTCCCGGGAGAGGAGGCACAGCAGGAGGCGGCCCCTGCTTGGACACCTTTAGAGCATCTGCCCACTGGGCTCACGCCCCGGCTCTCCTGACCCCCACTCACACCCCTCGACTCGCGCTTTCTGGTCTCCCTGCGCTTCCTGCCGTCCACAGAACAGGGGCCCTGCCTTGCAATCGTCTCTACGCTTCCCCTACCGGGATCTGTCCCACCTCACCCAGGGTCCCCATCTCTTCCTCAAGGCCCACAGTACTCGATGTCTCGCTCACGGACCTGCAATGAGGGAACCAGGCCCACCAAGAAATGCACCCGCAGGGCCCCTCCAGGAAATGCACCCGCAGGGCCGGGGGTCGATCTGGACAGGTGTCAGGGCTGAGCAGTGACACTGCGCCCAGGGGACTGCCAGGTCTTATCTCCTGGAGCCACCTGGTGGCACCATCAGGGACTGCAGCTGCTGCCTGGGCAGGGGAGCAGTGGCCTGGAACTTGGACCGGGGCTGTACCTCGTCCTCCTTGTGAGGAGCCCCGTCCTCAGCATTGCCAATGCGGATGACGATGTCAGTGGTACGGAAGCGGAAGTCGGGGTGGTCGGCAATGTCGTAAACGCTCACGTCTTCCTCTTCCCCGATCAGCTGTGGCACAGGACTACTGTCAGGGGTCTTCCCCTCAGCCCCCAGAGCCCCCGGGAGGAAGAAGGGGCCGCGTGCACTCACCTCCACGTCATCCCCACTTGGCCGCAGCTTGAACCACTTCACCATGCAGGTGCGGCCAATGTGGTCCCCAGACTGCACCACGCCGTAAACCGCAGGGTCTGGACAGCTCTGGACTGGGGAGCCAGAGGAGGTGACATGACCAGAAGGGAACCCCAGGGGTATCCGCCTGCCGCCCTAGGAGGGCAGGCTCTCCAAACCTCATGAGCTTGGACACTGAGACCGCTTGTGAACCCTTCCCAAGCCCCCACCCTGCGAGCCACACTACCTCGCTTGTCCACCACGAAGTCTCCAGGGCAGAACTCATTGTTGTCCAGGTGGTGCACGGGGAAGAGGTCATTGGAGCGGATGTTGCACTCCACGGAGCCGTCCTGCCACATCACGTCGGCCGAGGTCATCGTGGTCACCACCTCCACCGCCACCCTGCAGGGGCAGGCCGGTGAGCCAGGCCATGCAAACAGGCCTCCCAGGAAAGGGCCCCTGACCCTCCTGGCCCCCTGGTGGCCGGGAGAAGAGATCGTGACCCAGGCTAAACTCCCGCGGCATCTCGATGCCTCCTCTGGGGACAGCATCCGTGTGAGAGCTCAGGCGAGTGTAGTCCCTCCCAGAAGGTCTCGGGGCTGCCGCACGCCTGCTCTGCACCTCACCCAGACCTCCCCTTTCCGTAAGGGCCCACCCGGGGCACTGCACAGCTCGTCTTCGGGCGGCACCTGGAGCTGTTACCGAGCTCGCGGCCCCTGCGTGGCACACGCGGGCTCTCTGCCTGGTCTCGGGCTGGGGTCAGGCGCTGCTTACCTGTCCCCCGGTTTGAAGTCCCGAGTGATTTTATTCTTCTTCCTCTTGTGTTTTCGCTTTAGGTTCTTGATGGACAAGGGGATGCTCTTTTTGCGACCGGTGCCGCTGCCGCTCTGGGAGGAGGTGGTGGAGCTGGCGGAGGAGGTCACGGAGCTGGTGTCATCCGTGTCATCGGCGGCCTCGTCGTCTGCGTCCTGCTCCGCCGAGTGCAGCCTGTCATCCCCGCCCTCCTTCAGCAGGAAGGGGGGCAGCTGCTCACCAGCCTCGGGCGGCTCCTCCGCGCCCTCATCCTGCGTCCCCGGCGGGCTGGCAGACCCGTCGGGGGTCTCCTCAGGGCCGGCCGCCGCCGCCTCACTCTTGGCTTTGACCTCCCCTTTCTTGTCTGGGTCCTCCACGGAATGGTCCCGGGGACACTGGGTGTCCGGGGAGCAGGACATGATGCGCACGACCTGCTTCTTCAGTAGGCGCTTTACCTGCGAGGGAGGCCAGGCAGCAGGGAGCTGGGGGAGCGGCAGGCGGCTGGGCCTGCCCTGGGCCCGTGGGGCGCCCTGGTCCAGGCCTTGCTGTCTGGTGGCTGATGGCCATACACACCCAGGTGGCCAGCAAGGGTCCTCAGGGCGGCCCCTCAACCCCCCAGGCCTACAGCACAGATCACCCTTGGCTGTGGAGAAGGCTCGAGGCCACCTCCTGGAGTGCCCACCAACCTCCAAGCCCGAGCACATACCTTCTTGGCCATAGAGCCCTCCCCCTGGGCGCAGCCTTTTTCCGGACACTCCCAGGCAATCTTGGCCGGCTCTACCTTGGCTGGGAAGACATAGAGACAGCGCTCCCCGAGCTGCCGCTGAGCATGGTCAAAGCATCCGAGACGCTTCACCCTGGCGGGGGAGAAGCGAGGGCTGGGCCGGGCTGACTTCCGAGCGGCTGTCGGTGTTCTCGGCCCCCCGAACCCCACACACATCTGAGGCAGGGCGTGGCCCAGGCCGAGACACGCTCACCTGCCTAGGTTTTCCTGAGTGATGACAGAGGGCGGGGGGCTGACGCTGTCTGTGCCCCCTGGACAGAAACTCTTGGTGATCCATGTGACTTTCAGCTCCACGACCTGCACCTGGGGACGGTGACAGGGGCAGCGGCAGTCAGGCAGGTTCTGAGAGCGGTCACCTGACTCCTAGAGCACGCACGGGGACCTTCAGGCTCCAGCAGCAGGCTCAGAGGCGGCAGAGCAGGCCCTGACGGTGATGCGGCCCCCGCCTGTCCTGGGACCACCGTCACCATCGCAGCCCAGTGGGGCCGGCCCCCGCCTTGCTCAGCTGTCCGCTTCCCACCTGTGAGGGGCCCTGCGATCAGAGTGTGCGTCCCCTACTTCCTCTCGGCCTCTGGACCAACAAGGTGGAGCAGGCTGCACCCTCAGAGCAGGACCGGAAGGGGCAGCCCCAGGGGTGGGGTCAGCACTCCGCGCCCCAGCTCCCTGGCCCCTACCTCCTCCACCACCACGCGGAACTTGCTCTTGGTGCTCAGCACAGGCTTGACCCCTGACAGCCACTGCACGCTGGAGAAGATCTTGGCGGGGCCAATGAGCACCTGGCCCGGGTAGAAGCCGTAGGAGTCGTCAAAGAAGAGACCCTGAGGGTTGGGGGCCAGAGCAGAGTCCTTGTGAGCTGGTTCTCTCCACACCTGCCAGCCGAAGCCAGCACACTGCCCAAACCGAATGCTCTAGCACTAGCCCACCACTTCTCCCAGTGCACATGAACACCCAGGGATGGTGTGAAGTGGATCCTGACTCATTCTCCCTCCCTAACAAGCTCTACTGGAGCCAGTGCTGCTGGCCAAGGGGTCACTCCTTGGTCAGGCCTGAAGCTCTCGAGCCACTGGCCCTCAGCGTATTCGTCTACGTACAAAGTAGCCATCACCAGCGTACCCACCAGCACCTAAGGTAGCAGGAACACCCCGAGATGGAACCACGCACCCCCGAGGGGAAAAGACAACACGGGTGCGCCTCGAAGTCCTGCAACTCGGGCGCTCGGCGCACACCTGCCCCTTTCCAGCCTGCGCCAGCTCCAAGCTCCCCACCCAGAAAGCTGCGTCCTGCCTGAGCGGCCTGGGCAAGCCCACGTACCGAGTCACTGACGTGCGGGCACACATCGTAGAGCTTGGCACCGTCTTCCGTGTTCATGGAGCACCTGAAACAGTGGAGAGAGGCGTGGTCTCACCAGGGGCACGCGACCAAGTGCCAGAGTGCCAGTGGGGCGGCTCTGGGGCCCGGCGGCTTGCGCTGCCTGGGAAGCTGGTTTCCCATGATGGGCATGGGTTCAAGTCCCAGCTGCTCCACTTCTGATCCAGCTCCCTGCTAATGGGCCTGGGAAGGGAGCAGGAGATGGCCCAAGTGCTGGGACCCCTGCCACTCATGTGGGACACCTGAATGCAGCTACAGGCTCCTGGCTTCAGCCTGACCCAGCCCTGGGCCGCTGCAGCCATCTGGGGAGTGAGCCAGCAGATAGAAGACCTCTCTCCTATCTGTAACTCTTTCCAATAAATGAATCTTCAAAGAGTGGTGATCCAGAGGGGCCAGAAACTCCCACAGGTACATGACTCATCTTCTGCCAGCGGCTCAGCCTCTGAGCTGGTACAAAACCCTACGCCTCACCGGGTGCCTCAGACTGGGGCAAGGGCGGGCGTCTGGTGCAGCGGACACTGCCATCCGTGCCGTAGTACCTGGGTTCAAGTTGCCACTCCTCCTGCTCGTGCACCCGGGAGGCAGCAGGTGCTGGCTCGAGTAACTGGGTCCCTGCCACCCACATGGGAGACCTGGACTGATCTCCAGCAGCTCCTGGGAGAGATGCTGAAGGATGGTGCTTCTCAAGCCAAGGGACCAGAACTGGGCCACAGCAGATGAGGAGAGCGCACGAGGTTCGGCTCTGAGATGCAAGAGCCCAAATGCCCACAGCACCTTGACGAGATCTGGCCCCACAGGGACACCCCACTCCCCTCCTCCTCACCTGTCACTCCCCTTGACAAGATCTGACCCCACAGGCCCCACAGGGACACCCCACTCCCCTTGACGAGATCTGGCCCCACAGGCCCCACAGGGACACCCCACTCCCCTCCTCCCAGCAGGTGGAGACACCCACCTGGCACCATTGGACAGCTTCAGGATGATCTGGTTCTTCAGGTCATAGACCTTCCCCAGCCAGCAGTCGTAGGCAATGTAGTCCCCATACATGAAAGGCTGCAGACCAAGGGAACGGGACGAGGCAGGAGCAGGTGACAACGATGCCCAGGGCACCCACTGGGACAGGGAGGAGGGAGGTGGACACCTGTCCTAGCTGCCAGGCCTCCCCGAGAGCCCTGGGCCGCGTCCCGGATCCCCTTCCCAGCGAAGGCTGAGACGTGGTGGAGGGAGCTGTTCTGGTGGGGACAGGAGAAGGACGCAGAGGCCTGCGCAGCCCTGGCCCAGGATGCCTGGTGAGGGGGCCGCCGTGTGGCAGGGAGGCTGCGGTGCGCTCTGAGTCACTGGGCAGGTGTCATGGGGTCAGCGAGAGCCCAGCTTTTCGGTGCTGAAGGTGCTCACCAACTCGGGGAGAGAGGGAGGCAGTGTGCAGTGGAATTGGAATCGGGGGTGTCAGAGTGCACCCGGCTACGTCAGCAGACGCGGGCTAGGACCCCCGGAGCTGTCTGTCCTAGGAGGCCTGGCCGCAGTCAGCACACCCTGCACCCACATCTCGGTCTCTAACATAACGTTCTCCTCGCAAGGAAGAAGCAGCCGATCCCAGGCTGGATCAGAAGAAAACGCAACAGGAGCTCGGAGCAGCTCACGGTGTAAGAAAAAAAGAAAGTACTTCAAACACAGAAGGGAAGCAGACAACGACGCGTGACACGGCAGAAAAGCCAGCGGGAGGAGCTGCGCTGGCCAGGCCTGGACCATTAAGGCAACAGACGCCGGCAGGCACAGGTCACAACCTGCGAGAATCCAGGGACCTCGGGCTCCACACGGACATGAAAAGGGAGCACCAAGAGGCACATGGCGAGGTCACCACGTGGTAGCCACTAGAGACGGCCGGTTCTGCCGGGGCTGGGGCAAGCTGAGGCCAAGGACTGGGGTGTGGGTGGGGGTGATGACACATCCTGGAATTTGTCCCCACACACTTAACCACTTAGAGATAGGTAATGGAGACTTTATGATGGAGGCCATGGCACCACCAGGGGTCAGAGCAAACCTTCGCTCCCAGTGGTGCAGCCAGGGACTCACGGGCAGAGTGCGCCTGGCATGCACCGGGAGAGGCTGGCTGTGCCACCAGCTATCCCTGCCAGCAGATCTGCGACAGGGGAAGACCAGGGAGCCCCTCCAGGCCCGAGAGCTCCAAGAGTGAGCCAGTGCATAGAAGACCTCTCTCTCTCTGCCTCTGCCACTCTGTAACTCTGCCTAACTAACCTAACTCTGCCTAACTAACTAAATCTTTTTTCTGAACCGACCCGGATCAGGAGGGGAAGCAGGATTGCTGGGCAGAGCGGGCTGCGGGACGGGCAGTGATGTCAGCGCCATCAGAGCGCCCTGTGTCTGCAGAATGCACGCTGTGCAGTTCTGGGGTGACAGGGCACTGGGGCTGTAGTCTGCTCAGATGTCTCGGGGAAAGCAGAGGAGGACAGGAGGGTTGGGGGAGGAGAGAGACGAGCACAGCTGTGAGGCCCCTGTGTGAGGAGGGGCCAGGAGTTTACAACGTGTGGAAGCTAAAATAGCTTAAAAATAAATCCTGGAAAACAAAGATGGGAGGGCGGGCGCTGTGGCACAGCGGGTAAAGTCGCCGCCCGTAGTGCCGGCATCCTACATGGGCGCCAGTTTGACTCCTGGCTGCTCTATGTCCGATCCAGCTCTCTGCTATGGCCTGGGAAGGCAGTGGAAGGTGGCCCAAGTGCTTGGGGCCCTGTACCCATGTGGGAGACCTGGAGGAAACTCCTGGCTCCTGGCTTCGGATCGGTGCAGCTATGGCTGTTGTGGCCATCTGGGGAGTGAACCAGTGCATAGAAGACCTCTCTCTGCCTCTGCCACTCTGTAACTCTGCCTGTCAACTAACTAACTAACTCTTAAAAAAAGAAAGATGGGGACAGAGTTGTGGCATAGTAGGTTAATCCTCTGCTTGCAGGGCCGGCATCCCACACGGGCACCGGTTCGAATCCCGGCTGCTCCACTTCCGATCCAGCTCTCTGCTATGGCCTGGGAAAGCATCGGAGGATGGCCCAAGTGCCTGGGCCCCTGCACCTGCATGGAATACTCGAAGAAGCTCCTGGCTCCTGGCGTCAGATCAGCCCAGCTCCAGCTGTTGTGGCCATTTTGGGAGTGAACCAGTGGATAGAAGAGCTCTCTCTGTCTCCCTCGCTCTCTCTTTGTAACTCTGCCTTTCAAATAAATAAATATTTTTTAAAAATGTACTTTAAGTGTTAAAGCAAAACAGGTCTGCCACCTGACCTGGGGAGACAGTGCCTGGCGAGGGCAGGGGGAGGGGCAGCACAGAGTGGCTCCGCTGACAGCCAGAGGCCGCCGGGGGCCGGGGGCGGCTCACCCAGATGTGCTGCAGGTCCTTGCTGTTGACTGGGTAGATGATGCAGTTGGTGCCGATGAGCTTGACGGCGCAGTCAATGTTGACGTCTATCACGGTGCCACACTGACTGTCCTGGGGGAGGGAGGAGGCGTCCAAGCCAAGGCCACCACAGGACACCCTCCCAGACAACCCCAAGCTCTCGTGCACAGGCAGCGTGGGGTGGGCAGACTCACGGTGGATCGCATGTGCCTGACCACGTCCCTGGGCACGACGGAGCGGTCCTCCAGTTTCAGCTGCGACAGAAAACACACACCGATGAGAGACACACGTTTGTTTTCCAACTTCTTCCAAAGGGCATCAGCTGCCCCGCGAGGTGCGTCACCCGCATTTTCACAAGCCTCACGCACCCTGCCAGCAGCACCCAGTCCAGCGCTGCACCCAGGAGCCCCCAGGGCCCTGCGGCCAGTCTCCCTTCCCCTGGCAAATCGCAGGCTCCCTAGAGGGCTTCCAGACTGTGCGGAGACACGGATCACGCCAGGCTGCACTTCGGCGACGACTTCACAGCCCATCCCACGGAGAGCACTGCACTGCACTGTGAGTTTCCCCCTTTTCTGTGACATCAAGTGCCTGCCCTCGGACCTGGCCGGCCAGCGTGGAGGAGGGGGACAGGACGCTGGCTGAGGAGGGCCACCCCAGCCCGGCGAGCACCACAGGGCACCACGCCCATGTCTGGCTATCTCTCCTGACCAGCAGCCTGCTCCTTATCTGCTGAGTAACGCTCAGAACGTGGCCGCTGGAGCCCGGCCGACCCCACGAGCCCCCGCCCCCCGCCCTCCCCCCAGCACCAGCGGCTGCCCTGCTGTGGGGGCTCTGCTGGAGTCCAGGCAGCGGCTGGTTCTTCTTTCCGGCCATTCCCCGAGCCCAGGGCACTGCTCTGGAGTTCACTGCGTCATGGCGACGGGGGTCTCTGCAGACGCCCACCTCCAACACCCCGACCCACGAGACCGGCAGAGCTGCTCCCTCCAAGACCCCGCCAGATGCTCCCCAACACAGGCTGTTCTGCTCCAGCCCTGGGCACTAGAAGGGCAGCCAGCATCAAGGGACCAGAGCGATGGAGAGAGAGATCGCGGTGCGAGGTCCCAGCCACACCGGCAACGACAGCCGAAACCTTGCTGCCAGCAGGATGCGGCTCTTACAGGGGTCAGCGCAGCCCCCCTCAGCCTGCAGGAAGCACCACGAGCCTCACTGTCTGATGCAGGAGCCCCAGGGCAGATGCCTGGAATCCTCAGGCACAGTGCGCCGCTGCTTCTCTGCACTGAGAACGTTCCACGCTGCAACCCTGGGGCCAGCCCCACTCTTGCCACCCCAGGTCCCTGCCACCCATTTTAGGCATCAAAAAGCCACAACTGCAAGGCTTTCGAAGTTGCCAGAAACTGCAGTGCGGAGATACCCAAGAGCAGAGGGGCTGGGCCGTGTGGGTGGGAGGGCTGCCCTGTCTACTCGGGTGCCTGGGAATGGGCCCCTGCAGAGAGCCTGCAGACAATGCCTGGGCATCCGTGCTAGTCCCACGTGAGAGCTGC
>CM027400.1:3606679-3623708 GCA_015711505.1 Sylvilagus bachmani | reverse complement strand
CAGTGCACAGCCACAGAGCTGGTCCACGTGGCCTCTGACGCGACCCTGTCCTGTCCCACTTGACTGACAGTGCACAGCCACAGAGCTGGTCCACGTGGCCTCTGACGCGACCCTGTCCTGTCCCACCCGACTGACAGTGCACAGCCACAGAGCTGGTCCACGTGGCCTCTGACGCGACCCTGTCCTGTCCCACCTAAGTGACAGTGCAGGAGAAACTGAGGCTCCGGTTCAAAGGCCGGCTTAGGCACCAGACAGCACACGAAGCTGACCATCACACAAGCCCAGAACCGCAGGCACACAGGGCTGGGCACCTAGGGGCGGGGTCTGTGCTCTGGCCGTGAGCGGTGCCACTTCAACCGGAAGCTGCCTGCAGGGAGCTGGTCTCATCCTCCCACAATAAGCAATTCCCTTTCCTCCACACCATGACACAGTGGGCAGCAGGGGCTCCTCGTGGAGCTCCACCGCCGGGCTCCCAGGGCGCCCGCACCTGCACACGCATGCACACGCCTGCGCACGCCTGCTGGGCACGGCTTCTCCCCGGGCGCACCTCTGCTAGCTGCTCCGGGCAGCCTCTCGTGAGCTGCTCCGGGGGGGGACCGCTGTGTTCCCGGCAGGCATCCCAGGCATCCTCTCCTCGGTCACCCCCAGGGACCCTCCCCTGCGAGGAGCCTGCTCCACAGCTCCACCAAGCACCACCGCTGTCATCGCCACTCACGGAGACAAACAGGAAATGCCCCAAGCATCCCGGCCCCAGAGTCCACCCTCTACAACACAGATAGCTCATCCCTCCCTGGGCCGCAGAGGGAGGCGCGGGGTCACACTCTCTGGCAGCTCCGGCGTCTAAAGGAGCGACTCCTCTGGTGAGAAAGCTGACAAGCGTTTTCTCCGTCCGCGGGGGCATGTGGAAGGCAGCTGTGGAGGTCCTGGCTGCTGTCCTGGGGGCCCTGAGAGCCGGCTACTTCCCTCCCACCCTAAAGGAGCAAATACCCAACCCCAGGTACCAGCTGGCCCTCCAAGGGAACGCCAGAGGGCGCTGGCCCACTCTGGGAAACCAGGTGAAAGCTAAGCCAGGAAGCCAACCCCACTCTCTCCCGGCAGGCTGGGCCCTGCACGCAGTGTGGGGAAGGCCCTCTGGGGGAGGGGGTCCAGCGCGGGGGAACACACCCAGTCCAGCTGTCACTACAGGCGCTCATGTTCTCAGCAGCCTCAGGGCTGAGAGCTGCGGCCTCACGTTTCTTGGAGAGCGGCAGCTACCAGAGATTTCCAAACAGAACAAGGACAAGAAAGAGAACAAACCGGTAGCCGTGCTCCTGTGCGAGGAGGGTCCTGGGCAGTGAACTGAACGCGTACGGGTGGACATGTGACGGCACTGGGGCTGCCGGGGACCCCAGGACCAGCGTCTCTGCTTCCCTCTTAGAGCCGGGAGCAGATATAGCACAGCGGCCTGTGTGTGTACGCGTGGGGGGGTGAGCCGGGCTGGGCCAGGGTGCGACAGGCTTAAGGAGTCTGCCCGTCTGACCCATGCTGCCTGGGCACAGTGGGGGAGGCAGACAGACACAGGTCAGGCGGTGCTGAGAGTCGGACAGAAAAACAAGGTGATCTGGGAGTGGGGGGAGGAGTGTCCACAGAACTGATTTCGAATGTGTGGTCAGGAAAGGTCATGTGGCGGTTGACGTCTGGCCAGAGATCTGAGTGGAGTAAGGGAGTGAGCTCTCCACGCAGAGAGCGAGCAGTCACGAAGACGCACCACCGAGTGTGCCTGGACGCTGGCAGGCTTCAAGGGAGGGAAGGAGCCCAGGCCAGACCACGTGGCCTTAGAGAGCCGTGGGACGGACTTGAGGTGCCACCGCGAGGGCTCTGAGCAGACGGCGATGAGGATAGCGTCACCTGGCTGTCAGGCACAGCACGCGCGACAGAGGGGCAGGGAGAGCCCAGTGGTTCTCAACTGGGGGCCTTTCTGCCCCCGAGGACATCTGGAGATGTTTCTGGTGGTCACACCCGGGTCAGGGTGCTGCCGAAAAGCCTGCAAGGCACAGGACAGCTCTTGATGATCTGGCCAGAGCACAGCTGGCCATCCCAAGAGGCTGTTGGGAGGCTGCGGGAAGGCGACCAGGCAGCAAGGGAGGGGACGGAGGGCAACCCTGGGCAGCCGCACCCGGCAGGGAGGCTGGGCCCCTCTGTCCCACCAAGTGAGTTCCACTGAGCTGTGCTGGGGAGCTCACTGGAGGCCCCTCTCACTGCCCCAACTCCCAAGGCCATGTCCCTTCTCTGAACTGCAAGCTTGAGGCCTCCCCAGACAACGGGGCAGCAGCAATCCGCTCCCCCTGCAACTTCTGGTCTGGCCTCATTCATACCAACCACGGCTGAGCAGGTGGAGTCAACACTCACCTGTGAAATATTCCAGGAAAAGGCAAGTCAGGCCGAGCAAGGAAGACAGGGAGCAGAACGCTCGGTGCCCTCCCAGTGCCCTCCTGAGACTTCCACTGCCGCCAGGCCTGGGGCGATGGACCTCCAGGCTGGCAGCCAGCCCTCCAGCCCCTGCCTGGTGTCCCCACAGGTGGGAGGTGGCCATGGGCAGTGCCCAGAGGGCATGTCCAGCAGCCTGAAGGTCTCTGTGTGCCACCACCCGGAAGCAGAGCAGCCCACAGGTCTTCTGGTTGGAGCCCCACTGAGTGCCCGTGGAGACCCCAGGGCACTGCTGGCCCTCACATGGCTCCACATTGACTTCCTGGACCGTGGTGTGGGTCAAGAGCTCACCTGACAAGGTGGCCAGCGGAGTGCCCACCTGCCGGGCCCAGCACACAGCTGCTTCCTGAAGCCAGGGCAGGATCCGGGCCTGCCTATGAGAAGCCTGGGAACCACCCTGGCGGGGAGGGAGGGAGCCTGTGGCTCACCAAAGCTGCAGCCAGCGCCCAGGGGAAAGAATGCTACAGCGGCAGGTCCTATCAGGGGTCCTGACCGGCACATCCCTGCAGGGGCTGATGGCCCCTAAGGCCTGCTCAGTGGAGACCAAGCACCTGGGAAGACAGCCTTGCGCCTGGTCGCTAGCACGGGGGTCCGGAACCCTGCAGGGCTCTGATCCAGGGCAGGAGCTGCAGGAAGCCCACAGGAGGGCCTAACGGTGCCTCGGCACTCCCCTCTCAGGCTGGCAGTCCCAGCTGCCACGCCAGGGAGGTCACCGTGGAGGAGGTGTGGGTGTTCTCCCTAGTCCACAGGGAAGAGCCACCGTCTCCTCCGGCGGTCAGCGATGCCACCAACACCCCTCTTCAGCTGGCAGAAGCAGCACACAGCTGCAAACCCAGGGCCTACACATTCACACCGACGCCTTTTTGAGGTGGGGGCGTGGCACTAAGTTGGCTGAACAGTAAAACTAGGAAAGACAGAAAACCGGGGTGGGGAGGGGGCGGCGCTTCTGTTGGAGCGGGGCTCCTCTCTGGCTTTTTCTCCCTAAGCCAGAGTTTCCAGTTCAGCCTGGACTGGGGATCTGACTGGTCAGCTTGTGCTGGTGTGAGGACTTTCTCAGAGCAGCTGACCATCAGGTGGCTGAGCCCAATAGCCCAGCCATGAGCGTGCTGCCCACCTGAGGACAGATTTTACCAGCAGCCGGCCAGAGGGACTCACGTGCTTGGGGGATGGAGGGGGGACAGCTGGAAACGTCGTGCCCTAGCTAGAAAACTCCATCGATCGATCGATCGTGCTTTCCAAAGTGGTTCAAAAGCAGCTCTGCCAACAGCGCAGAAGGCGGGCGGGCGCGGGGCCGGTGTGCAAGGGGGGGGGTGGAGGGGAGGCTTCTGAATGCAGTCTACAGGTCAGGGTGGGGCAAGAACGCAGGAGCTCATTAGAGAATTTACATTTACATGGGGGAGACAGAAACAACACTTGAAAACGTTTGTTCATCAGTAAGCACACTGATTCCTGTTTCTGGACAGTGGGGGTAGGGGTGGGGGGCATGGAGCCAGGCTGTACACCCCCAGCACTCTCAACCACCAGGGCTGTCCCTTCCCCAGGGACCCCTCTCTGCCACCCCCACCCTGCAATCCGGGTGGGGCCGGCAGCACGGCTGGAAACTGCAGCAGCGCCAGCCTGCTGGGACGGTCAGGAGGCCCAGCCTGCCGGGCACAGAGAAAGGGGCCTGCGTCCAACTGTCTGCTGAGGGAGGGGGAGGGCCACGGCGCTGCGCTGGCAGGAGGCCACTGGGAGGCCTGGCCAGCCTGGCCGCTCTCTGCAGATGCCGCAGGGTTCGATGTGTGGGGCGTGCGCTCCAGGGCAGGCACTGGCACGGAGGAGCCCTGCACTGCACCCCCTCGTCTGGGCTCCGGGCCTGTCCATCTGGTTTAAAAGGACAAGAACAGCCCAGGACTTGCTGGGTTTGAACGGAGGGGACGAATGGGCCGAAGTATCAATAAAAAGTACGAAAGTGAACTGCTGAATTCCCCAGCCTGACTGGACAGTCGCCGCCTTCACTCGCCCCAGGCTGCCGTCAACTGTCCAGGCACAGAGAGAGCTCGCTGGCTCCACGCTGCCCTCCAGACACCCCTGCCACATGTCTGATGTCACTGGGCTCACCGACGACTCCCCAGGGTAGCAGTCCCACGAAGCCGGCCCATCAGAGCCGGCACTGTGCCAGGAAGGGCCGCGTGTGCCTCTTGACTCCAGGAAGGAGGCACTCCTGCTGGTCTAACCCTGCGGGGGCACCGGGGAGGCTGGGGGAGGTGAGGGACCTGCCCTGCCCTGTCCTTCCTCCCCTGGTGCGCAAACCGAGCTGTGCTGCCACGCACGCTGCGGTCTCTGGGCGGCACACGGCATCCTCCCTGAGCTCACTGCCATCACAGCCACTCAGGCCTCACCAGACCTGCTGCCCGGTAACCTGCACCTTAGCGAGGTTTCTGGGTGGTCTGTGTACAGACACTGTCCCCACAGAGCAGTGGCTCTGGATAGCATGGGTGCGGGGGTGTGGGGGCTGCTACGGCCTATTCTAGGCTCACTGCTCAATGCCCGCCTGGGAGGCGTCTGGGGAAAACTCCCAGTGTAGCGCAGAGTGACTGGTGCACACCCTCAGACCCTGGCAGTCCTGAACGGCATTTTCACGACAGCAAGGAGGGGAGAGACCGTCCGCCCGCGAGCCGCTCCTGGTTTGGGGGAAACACGGCTGCTCTGCTGTAGCTGTGCTTCCTGGGGAAGGGGGCCCTGGGGGATGACATCTGGGCCCAACGGGGCAGGGCCTGAGTTCAGCCATGGGGGACCCCTGTGGGGGCGAAGAACCCACTCCCCCTGAACCCGCACCAGCCTCCACTGGTTTCTCTAGCACCTGCGGTTACTATTTTGAGGCAGATGAAATGAACACCCGCCCGGGGGCTGGCGTCCCGAGGACATCGACCGGGTGCTGGCATCTGGAGGACACCACTCACCCTGCAGGCTCTGCACTGGAACGGCTCTGCGGGCTCACTGCACCACCTCTTGGTTGGGTCACTAATTCCCAAGAACCTCAACTGCCCATCTCTTCTCCCAGAATGCACCAGACACAAGCAACTCAGGTCAGGACTGAAATATTTCCCAACAGAGCCTGGGCGCAGGCTGTGACCAGCTGAACGGAGGCCACGGGCTGCGGGGGCAGAGGTGTAGGCTAGGACTGGGAGAAGGATGTGACCACCCCCAGAGGTGTCGTGAGGCACTGCACAGGGTCCCGCAGAGGCCAGCGTGCTGCCACACCCCAGCTGCGCGTGCTGAGGACCCCACCTCCCTGGGGACAGAGCTCTTCCAGCTCCCGAGCCCACTCCCCACCATGTCTCCAGGGGCCCCGATTTCCACCTGCCTGGCACCTATCCCACACCCTGGAGCCACGCTCGGCTCTTCACAGGAGGGAGACAGTATCCCCACACCCCCCCGAGGCAGGCTGGCCGGCACGACCAGAGAGGGCTCCCCACGACCGGCACTGGGGCAGACCCCGACGGCTCCTCTCCTAGGAACTGAGAGCTCAGCCGGAGAAGCCAACACAGAGGAAGTACCTGACAAGTGGAGCAAGGTGCGCACACTCGCCTACAAGCGAAGGACTTCAGGTACACAGGTCGCCACCCTCTGGTCGCCTGGTCAAGGCTGTCCGCGCCTTGGGGCGCACCCAGCCCAGAAGCAAGGAGCCAGTGAAGGGCTGAATCAGAGTGTGGAGGGCCGAGTACCCAGGAAGAAACAGCAGAGCATTAGCGGTGGGCAGGACAGCCGTCAGGCCTGGCGGAAGAGGGAGCGAGTCCGGACTCATCTTGGAGGAAAGTCTTATTCCCATCCAGGGACAGGAAACGATGCACGGGGCTGCATGTGCCTCACCCTGGTCCCACCACGGGCGGGGATGGCACCGAGTAGACCCCCCGAGTGTGCCCGGGCTGCTGGGCTCCTGAAATTCTGCAGGCATGTCTAGGCAACGGCACACACGACTCCCAGGGGGCACTGCAGCGCTAAGAACTCATCACAGACCTGAAGGAGGTTCAGGGGGTGCCTCCCAAGAGCCGCTGCAACCACAGGACCCCTACAACCAGCAACCACAAGGCAGCGTCTCGGCCAGCCCCACACTACTATGCTGGTCTCTGAGGAGCAACTGGGGGAAACCAACAAACAGTTCCATAAAAAACAGGGGGAGAAGCCCAGGCATTTGATTGAACAGCACTTAAAAAGCAGAAGACTGCGAAGCCGTGCCGAGCAGAGGGGCCACGAAGCGTCCCGGGGAGAGTGGGTTTCCTGACTCTTCACCCCACGCCCGCCAGATGGAGCCCTGTTGAGGCCAGGTACGATTCCTCAACACTCCCTGGGGGAGCCGGATAACCATCCTGGTTAACAGCTCCATTTCAACCGGCAATCTTTCCTTTTTCCTTAAACAGAATATACTCCAACTACGTGGGGGCTCCTTTCAATTTACAGATTTTTAAGGGGCTGGTGTTATGGTGTAGCAGGTAAAGCCACTGCCTGCGATACTGGCATCCTGTATGGGTGCCAGTTTGAGTCCCGGATGCTCCACTTCGGATCCAGCTCCCTGCTGATGTGCCTGGGAAAGCACCAGAGTACGGCCCGAGGGCTTGGGCCCCTGCAGCCACATGGGAGCCAGGAAGAAGCTCCTGGCTCCTGGGTTCAGCTGGCCAGACCCTGGTTGTTGTGGCCATCTGGGGAGTGAACCAGCAGGTGGAAGACTCTCTCTCTCTCTCTCTCTCTCCCTCTCTCTCTCTCCCTCTCTCTCTCTCTCTCCCCCTCTCCCTCTCCCTCTCCCCACCCCCCGCCTTTCAAATAAATAAAATACAACTAACAACAACAACAACTTTTTTTCAAAGCACAGAAACCTGGGGATCAAACTATAAATGCAGGATGACTTAAATTATGAACACAGTGAGGTTCTTCTTTCCCAGCACTCAGCATTCCTCCCAACGCACCTTGCCCGTGGCCTGGATAAACAGTGGTGGTGACAGAAAAACAGCCGCCAAGTCCCCGCACTCCTGGCCCCCGCCTTGACCAACCTCTGCTCGGGGGGGGGGGGGGGGGGGCCAGCTCCCATCGATGCCAAGTGCAGAGCCCTGGGTTCCGGGACACGCCGCACTCGGCCCCGCTGACCGAGAGAAGAGGTCGATGCAGGCCAGCTTTGACGTGAGGGCAACGGGCAGAGTCTTCGAGCACATGTCCTTGGGAAGCAGGAAGGGATGCGGTTTTGCCGCCCTAGAGCCTGCCAGCTGGGAAGGCAGATTCCTGGGCCCACGTTGTGGCCAGCAGAGCCGAATTAGAACTGGGTTCCTGGATGGGCACGCACAGGTGTGTGAACTGAGAGCTCCAAGTCCGGGAAGCAGTGCACCAGGAGGACACATCACCGCCGGCCACTCGGCCGTGGCCCTCAGCACCCCCTTCCTCACCTCCCCCACGGCGAACACAGAGTGACCTCACTGGGGGAGCACAGCTCAGCTCGCCACTCCCCTGCGCGACACTCCCCCCACGAATCAGCTGCTAATCGACAGGCACTGGCGGTCAAACACAGTCTTACCTCCCCAGGCGCTCTCCAGCAGTCTAGCGCTGCTATTTTAAACACGCAAACATGGTAGGGAAAGCGGGGAAAAGTACCACTGGGGGCCAATCCCAGGTGGGTTCTGGCTCTCACCAAAGTGGGCGGAGCAGGGGCAGTGCTGACCTGCCATCATTCTGCCTTCAGGGCACCTGGATTTGGGGTCAGTCTCAGAGGCCTGAGGCGGTCAGCTGAGCATGGCTACGGCAGGGCAAGGAGAACCCATGCTGGAGGAGCAGGTGTGCTTCGCGACCACCCTGAAGGACATCAGATCAACACTGGTTCTCCACCTCCCCAGGATGCCATGGCTACAGCTCTCTAGGATACAGGGGTGCTGCAAACACTTGTTTTTCAGAGAAGCAGGAGTCTGGCGCAGGCACAGGAAGCCAAGGAGGAAGAGACACACGGCCCCAGAGATGGCTGGCAGGCTGAGGCCTCGTGCTGTTTGGTGACAGTCCTGTACAGGCAGCCCGCAAGTCGGCCTGGTGCTCACCACCACCGTCCACAGCCACAGACGGTCTCCCGGACAGGGTGAGGGTGTGTGAGCCGGCAGGGTTGTTCTCACCACTCGCCCCCCCAGGACTTTGCAGCGCCAACCTCGTCCACGCACCGGCCTCTTCCTGAGCTGCCCGCACCACTGGAACACATGAGGGCAGGATCAGGTGAGCGGCCTTCCAAGCCAAGGTTTCCAACACAGCGCAGCCGCCACCCGCAGTGCCCAGGTCCATGGGCCCCTGGCTTCGGATTGGTGCAGCTCCAGCCATTGCGGCCATCTGGGGAGTGAACAGTGGATAGAAGACCTCTCTCTCTCTCTCTCTGCCTCTCTGTAACTCTGCCTTTCAAATAAATAAATAAGTCTTTTAAAAACAAAAACAAAAATAAAAAACCCATTTCTGCCCGGGTTGTTTGTGGTGACTGGCAAGGCCCATTTGGAAAGAAGAGGGGAGGAAAGTCCCACTAGAGCCAGAGACGTCGCTCCAAGAGGCCCTCTGTTCCTTCCCTGATCACAAATGGAGGAGTCACCACGAGTCCCAGCCAGCCAGAACCAACTGCAGGCAAACACTGCACATGAAGCGGTGCGCCCCCAAGGCTGGGGCTGACGCACAGTCCCCTGCCCCCCCCAAGACTGAAACGCTGGGGTCGTGCTCGCACAGCATGGTTTCGGTGACTTCTGTTCTCCCCAGGGTGCAGCGATCGGCACATCGGGGGTGCACGAATGCATTACCACTGGTGCAGGCAGCGTTACGGTGCTTGGCTGAGGCGGAGACAGAAGCGCGAGCTCTCATTCACTGCGTCACTCCCTAAACACCGGCCCAGGATGGGAATTCAATCTGGTCTCACGCGGGCAGCAGGGACCCTTCTACCTGAGCTAGACACCTGCCCTGATACTTTCCTGTGTTTCCCGCAGCCCCTGGGTCACGGACACGGCCAACAAGTTGCACCCAGGCCAGAGGAAGCAGGAGCACCCCAGGGAACCGCTGTGGCTGTGACACGTGCTCCACACAGCGGTGCCCACGCCACGGCTCAGAGCGGCCTCCCCGAGGGGCGGGCGGCGCTGCAGCAGGTGGGGCCCACGTTTGGGACTCTGGCACCCCATCCTGGAGTGCGAGCTGGAGTCCCAGCTGCCCCATTTCAGATCCAGCTTCCTGCTGATGTGCCAGGGAGGCAGCGGATTATGGCTCAAGCTGTTGGGTTCCTGCCACCCACGTGGGAGACCCGGGGTCCCATCCCACCTCTTTAGTGTCTGGGGGCTGATAGTATTCACGCTAGGTAGGTACACATGGATTTGCACACTGCCCATACCCCAGCCCAGTGGCTCAGCTCCCAACCCCCATCCCTGGCAGCCTGTTAGCCCAGCGTGACAATCCGATGGTATCCGTGGTGCTCAGGGCCACAAGGCTGTGCCTTCTCCAGGGCTCTGGAGGGGTGGGCCGGAGCACAGGGGGTCGCCTGCCCTGCTCATGGTCGTCTGGACACACTTCCTTCACTCCAAGCTCCAAGGCTAGACCTGTCCAGTGCTGGATTTTATTAAACGGGGCCTTTCTGTGGGGCATGAATGGCAAAAGGGAAGAAAAATACGGAAAAGGGGTCTGCAGGGGCAATTAGAAAAAAACACTCCACATTTATTTATTTGAAAGGCAGAGTTAGAGAGGGGGAGAAAGAAAAGCTCTTCCACCCACTGGTTCACTCCCCACATGGTCACAACAGCTGGAGCTGAGCCAGGGTGAAGCCAGGAGCCAGCAACTCAACCTGTGTCTCCCACGGGGTGGCAGGGCCACGGTACTGGAGCCACCTGCTGCCTCCCAGGGTGAGCATTCGCAGGAAGCTGGATCAGAAGCCGGGGAGCCAGGCCTCAAGGCAGGCACCCCAGTATGGGATGTGGGTGCCCAAGTGGCGACTTAACTACGGCTGCACCCAGCATGCAGAGTGCCGCCTCCTTTCTCCCAGGACCTCCACGGACGCCAGTTCTGTCGATTCTCTAGCCACACCCTTCCTGAACATCACCAAATCGCCTATCTGGTGTCTGCTGGCCACCTCCCCTGTACCCACCTTGCTCACCTGCATCGGGCCCTGTGTCTCTGGATCCCAGGATGACCCCTCAAAGGGGGGCACACTTGAGAACCTCTCCCCTCGTCCTTGACCACTGAGGGAAGTACTCCACCGTCTCGCCGGGCACATTTTCCCTGCGTGGCCTTATGGTGGGCCACATGGATTTATTTCTATTATCTTTAGGACTTTCTACCTACCACACTTTTTCTCAGCTCTCTTTCTTCTAGAATGATGACCTAGTTAAAAAATTCCAATTTTATTTTCCCCTCTACAGGTTTGAAAGCTTTAAATCGTACTCCTATTCTCTTGGTTACCCTGAATCGGAACAGGCGTCTAAGGCACACTCACTATCCCTCCCACTCTCCCCAGACAGGTCAGAGGTTGCAGCACGCACTGAACCCTTGCCACATCTGGGACGAGCGCTGTCTGCAGTGCGCCTCCTCTGCCTCACCCACCTCCCCGGGACCCTTCCTTCTGCGTCTCCCTCCTCCTGGGCTCAGTCTCTGAAGGGCTGTGCGTGACTACACAGCTTCTGCCGTGCAAACGTCTGCGTTTGTCCCCACTCCTGACAGGGAACTGGGCTGGCACTGAGAACCAAGGCGAGAGCCCCTCTCCTTAGCGTGCTGTGGACTGCGTTCCCCTGCAGCCTGGCCTCCTCCCTCCGCGCTCAGCGCTCCGCCACTGCTGAGCCTGGAGGGGCCGTCTCCTTCCCCGGCTGCTCTGAGGGTGCTCTGCTCTCGGGAGAATTCCTGACGACCATCAGCGGGGCCCTCCCGTTCTGCCCTGTGTCCCAGCCTTGCCCCCTTACACCATCTCAAAGAATTCACACCAGTTCAAAGAATTTTCTCTGCAGAATCTGCACTATTTGCTACTTAATATTTCTTTTTTTACGATAAAGCTGTATTTGAGAAGCAAAGATAGAGAGAGAGAGAGAGAGAAGTGAGCAAGTGAGTTTCCATTCATTGGTTCACTCCCCAAATGCCCACAATACCCAGGGCTGGGCCGAGCTGAGGCCAGGAGCCTAAACTCCACCCACACAGGTGCCATGGACCCAAGTACTTGAACCAACACCTGTGCCTTTGAGGGTGACTCCAGCAGGGAGCTGGACCGGAAGTGAAGCTGGGAGTCCAGCCTAGGCCCTGAGGTTGGCTGCAGGCTCCCACACAGTAGCTGGACCTCTGCCGCAATGACCACCCCTCCACTGGGCTTTTACTCAATGATTAGTTTTTGTGAGAGCACGAGAAAGGCAGGCGAGGGCTCCCATCCACGGGTTCAGTCCCCAAAAGCCCCCAGTGACCAGGGCTGGGTCGGGGGAAGCAGGGAACTGCTCTGAGCCCTGTCTCCCTCCCAGGGTCTGCATTCGCAAGAAGCTAGGGCCAAGGGCCGGAGTCCAGTATCAAGTCGGGCACTTTGACTTGGGATCTGGGTGCCTTCACTGCTAGGCCAAATAGACCCACTCCCAAGAGACACCCTTCAGTGAGTCGTGTCTTATTCTTCCCTTTGATTGTGATTCTTGCTTTTAGCCCTTCAGTCACTTTAAATATTTATAGTACGATCTCCTCCATTATTTGACGCGTCTGTGCTGGAAACCGCCCATCCGTCACGCCTGCTGACTCATGCTCGAGATTTCGACCGTCTGGTGACTTCCCGGAAGCAGCTAATCATCTGTGGAATCAGAATTCTGAGTGGCCTGCCCGGAAGAAGGGTCCTTCGCCTATGCACGGAGCTCCAGGCATCCTCAGCGTGCTGCAGCGACACTGGGAACCCTCACAGCTCGGCTGTCTCCATCACACCAAAGCTTCCTCTGGCAGGCGCCACAGTCCCCTGTGCCACGTTGCTGGCCCCTTGGGGGAGATCGTGGGAATGATCCTCTGAGGGGATTACACTTCATCCATGTCCATTAAAACACAGACCTGTAGGGGCTGGCTCGGAGGCACAGTGGGTTAAGCAGGCACCTGTGTTGCTGGAATCCCACATGGGCGCCAGTTCTAGTCCCGGCTGCTCCACTTCGGATCCAGCTCTCGGCTAACGGCCTGGGAAAGCAGCAGAAGATGGCCCAAATGTTTGGGCCCCTGCACCCACGTGGGAGACCCAGAAGAAGCTCCTGGCTCCTGGCTTCAGCCTGACCCAGAACTGGCCACTGCAGCCATCTGGGGAGTGAACCAGCAGATGGAAGATCTCTCTCTCCCTTTCCTTCTCTCTGTAACTTTGACTTTCAAATAAATAAATCTTAAAACAAACAAACAAACAAAACCTCTAGGGGCCAGTGTGTGGCATAGTAGGCAAAGCCGCCTCCTGCAGCGCAGGCATCCCATGTGGGTGCTGGTTCGAGTCCCAGCTGCTCCACTTCCAATCCAGTTCTCTGCTGTGCCCTGGGAAAGCAGCAGAAGATGCCCAAGTGTTTGGGCCCCTGCACCCGCGTGGGAGGCCCAGAAGCAGCTCCTGGCTTCAGCCTGGCCCAGCCCCAGCCATTGTGGCCACCTGGGGAGTGAACCAGCAAATGGAAGCCCGCGTGCGCGCTCTCTCTCTCTCTCTCTGTCTCTCTCTCTCTCTCTCGGCTTTCAAATACATAAATACTTTCTTCAAACAATTGCAATCCTCATTCCTGTTAGGGCCGACCGACCGTGGAGTGCAGTAAACACCCTGAGAGGTACCTGCCTCTCTTTGGCGGTAAGTTCCTGCTTTGATTCTGATTCCTTGTTACCCTTTTCTCTCCTATATGCTCAGCAATGCACTTTACATCTCCGCTATCTCCGCAGACGGCCACACTGCTAAGGAACTGAACAGGAGTGATTCTACTTTAGCTCAACTACCCTGTTACCGAAACAGGAAACACTGCCTTTCGCTTCTTCATCCTCAGCCTTGGCCGCGACCCGTTCTTCCTGAAAGCTTTGCCCTCTCCGTGTTCTGGGATCAGAGCGCGACCGTTAGCCTGCTTCCCACTCGCCACTGGAACCCCACGGCTGACAATTCGGGAAGTGTCCATGTTGCTGCAATTTCCCATCTCGTATTCTCCCCTCTCCTTCACAGATGTCAGATTTTTAATTTTACAGATAAAGGGGCTTCAAAAAGTTTGTGGAAAACGTGTTTTGTTATGAAATACTATTATGGCTTTCAAATTGTCTTCTGTACTAAAATAAACTTATCTTTGAATTCCATTTTCCACAAACTTTTTTTATTTTTGAAGATTTTATTTATTTGAGAGAAAGAGAGTTAACAGAGAGAGAGAGTTACAGAGAGAAAGATCTTCCATATGCTGGTTCGCTCCTCAAATGGCTGCAGTGGCTGGAGCTGGACCAATCCGAAGCCAGGAGCCAGGAACTTCCTCCAGGTCTCCCACGTGGGTGCAGGGGCTCAAGCACTTGGGCCATCTTCCACTGCTCTCCAGGCCACAGCAGAGAGCTGGATCAGAGGAGAAGCAGCCAGGACCCCATATGGGATGCTGGCACTGCAGACAGAGGCTTAGCTCAGCGCGCCATAGCACCGGCCCCACAAACTTTTTGAAGTACCTTTCCATTTCCTGGGAGCCCCGTCAACTCTTTTTTAAAAGTATGTTTTTGGCCGGTGCCACGGCTCACTTGGCTAATCCTCCACCTGCGGCGCCGGCACACCGGGTTCTAGTCCCGGTCGGGGCGCTGGATTCTGTCCCGGTTGCCCCTCTTCCAGGCCAGCTCTCTGCTGTGACCCGGGAGTGCAGTGGAGGATGGCCCAAGTGCTTGGGCCCTGCACCCCATGGGAGACCAGGAGAAGCACCTGGCTCCTGGCTTCAGATCAGCGCAGTGGACTGGCCATAACAACCATTTGAGGAGTGAACCAACGGAAGGAAGACCTTTCTGTCTCTCTCTCTCTCACTGTCCAACTCTGCCTGTCAAAACAACAACAACATCAACAAAGTATGGACTTTTCAAACCAATGCTACGTAGTGGCATTTAAAAAAACTTTAAAAATTAAAAATATGTTTTTAATTTCCAAGAAGCCTCTCCTGTTTATTTTTACAGTTCCCTTAAAAAAATTCATGAATACAATACTGGCTCTTGGGGCGGACGTTTGGCCTGGTGGCTAAGCCAGCCGCATCCTGTGTCAGAGTGCCTGGGTTCAAGCCCCAGCTAAGCTCCCAGCGCCAATCCTGACCCCAGCTTCCCGCTAGTGTGCCCCTTAGGAAGCAGCTGGGCCCCTGTCACCCACAGGGGAGACCTGGGTTGAGGTCCTGGCTCCCGACAGATGGGAGCTCCTCTCTTTGCGTCTGTCTCTCAAATAAAGAAAACAATTTTTAAAACACTGGCTCTTATTCCTCCAAGTGTCTTCACTGTGCTGCGAGGGTTTCCTGAGACACGGTTTCCTTTTCACTTGGTCTGGCCCCACCTTTCACGTGGGAGCTTTCTGGATGTCCGTCCTGTTTAGAAGGGAGGCAATGAAGAGCTGAGCCCCGTGTCTGGAACGCTGTGGTGTCACGGGGCTCAGCGCTGCACACCACCTGCTCTGCCAGTGTCGGCTTCCAGATCTGATGCCTTCCAGGACTGCATAAGGGGCAACCAGGGCGGCACAGTGGGCGTCTCTGTGAACGAGGCAAAGGAAAGACGATCGACGCTTTGTGAAGGTGAGCGAGGGTCAGCTGGGGCAGAAGCCGGCGTTGGCCATGAAGCATGGCCGGATGCTATGCAGGTGCGTCCTGAACCTGGTGCAGTCACTTCTCCCTGGAAGGAGTCTCCTCTCCCACGCCAGGCTGCATGTCGGGGCCTGCTCTTGGAGCGCACAGCCTTCCCAGACCCCTAGCCATGCGGTGTCCCTGCCTCAGTCCACAGTCCCTCTGAGATGGCCTCTCCCGAGCACAAACCTCTGCTCTGCTCTTGGGCACAGGGGACCAGCACCCTCTGCTCTGCTGTCACGGGCACAGAGGACCAGCACCCTCTACTCTGCTGTCGGTGGGCACAGGGGACCAGCACCCTCTGCTCTGCTGTCGCGAGCACAGGGGACCAGCCCTCTGCTCTGCTGTCGGCGGGCACAGGGGACCAGCCCTCTGCTCTGCTGTTGGGCACAGGGGACCAACACCCTCTGCTCTGCTGTCGGCGGGCACAGGGGGTCAGCACCCTCTGGTCTGCTGTCGCGGGCACAGGGGACCAGCCCTCTGCTCTGCTGTCGGCGGGCACAGGGGACCAGCACCCTCTGGTCTGCTGTTGGCGGGTACAGGGGACCAGCACCCTCTGCTCTGCTGTCGGTGGGCACAGGGGACCAGCACCCTCTGGTCTGCTGTTGGTGGGCACAGGGGACCAGCACCCTCTGCTCTGCTGTCGGTGGGCACAGGGAACCAGCACCCTCTGGTCTGCTGTTGGGCACAGGGGACCAGCCCTCTGCTCTGCTGTTGGGCACAGGGGACCAGCCCTCTGCTCTGCAGGTTTGGAGAGGTGACCAGGGTGGAGGGCTGAGAGTACTAGAATTTTCTTTCTCCCTTACTGATCTCAACCCTCCCCTCTGTCTCAGGCCCACCTCTCACTCCCACCCTGGGTGACTGTAGGCGCATTTGATGCCTGAAGCCCCTCTCGCTGCCTCTACCACTGTCAGCATTTTTGCTTTCTCTACCTGCTCTTCCGTTCACCTTTCTCCGTCTTCCCAATATTTGAGATCCCTTCTCTGTTATCACTTTCTTTTTCCTTCTTTATCCTGTGGGTTTATACTTAAAAAAAAAAAAAAAGACTTATTTTCTTACTTGAACGAGAAACAGACAGCAAGAACAGCATGCTCTTTAACCCCAAAGTGGGGGAGTTTTTACAATGTATAAACCTGGGGCCAGCCTGGTGGTACAGCAGGGAAAGCTGCTGCCGGCAAAGCCAGCGTCCCACACAAGCACCAGTTCAAGTCCCGGCTGCTCCACTTCCGATCCAGCTCTCTGCTGTGGCCTGGGAAAGCAGCAGCAGGTGCCCCAAGTGCTTGGGCCCCCGCACCCACGTAGGAGACCAGGAAGAAGCTCCAGGCTCCTGAGACCACCTGGGGTCACATCAGCAGATAGAAGATAAATCTCACTCTCTCTCTCTGTCTCTTCCTCTCTTTCAAGATAAGTAAAATAAATCTTTTTTTTAAAGATTTATTTTTTATTTATTTGAAAGACAGAGTTACTGAGAGAAGTAAAGAGAGAGAGAGGTCTACCATCCACTGGATCACTCCCCAGATGGTCGCAATGGCCGGAGCTGCGCCGTTCTGAAGCCAGGAGCCAGGAGCTTCTTCCGGGTCTCCCACGTGAATGCAGGGGCCCAAAGACTTGGGCCATTTTCTACTGCCATCCTAGGCCACAGCAGAGAACTGGATCAGAAGAGGAGCAGCTGGCACTTCAGGCCAGGGTGTTAACCTACTGCACCACAGTGCCAGCCCCAGTAAAATAAATCTTTTTTTTTTTTTTTTTTTTTTTGACAGGCAGAGTGGACAGTGAGAGAGAGACAGAGAGAAAGGTCTTCCTTCGCT